>OU015495.1:196855002-196910002 GCA_907164885.2 Dolomedes plantarius
TATCATTTAACACACTCTCCAAACACCTCAACCTCCAACTGATGAGTTTGTTTCTATTAGTGCTTGTTTTCGTTTTATTGTTTACATTACAATATCCTGTTTTTTAGTTTCAATTATGAAAGAATGTCATGAAGGATTTATTCTGAAATATTTATGCTGTTTAAATTGCCTAAAAGTGACTGTATATTCTGTATATACACGTAATTTTGTTGTCCGTTACGTTGCCGTAACCGGCATTTATTTTAGTGTGATTTTGGCGAATTTTGAAAACTTCACGAAATTGCGCCAAGGGGTACCCACTTCTTTACTTTAGCTTTGTCTTTCTAGTTGAAATTAAAATATGTATGAGTTTTGGGCTCACTGATAATTTGATGTGCATGAACAATCATGAATATAAAAATTTTGAAATTTGTAAAATCCTAATAAAGGACTCCCTGGCTATAAATATCCACCCACTTCTTCAAAAGGAAATAAAACCATGAATATTTATTTCCAACGTATATAGAAAATGTTCTCAGGCTTGAATAAAATAATAATCTATATATTTAAGTTGCTAAGCAGACTCTCCGGGCAGTCCGTGAGAGAAAAGTACTGCATCCATTTACTTAATTTTGATCTTAAACGAAAGATTGTAATCTGTAGATTTGTCAAATTTGATTTTTGTAATCGCAATTTCTATTAATGAGCGATAATTTACAATTAAAAATTGATTTCTGCGCATGCCCAGGGCCATGTTTAAATCTGTTATTTAGAAACTCACTGCTTCTGCGCATGCTCAGTGACATGTTTTAATGATAAACTCGTTTATTCCGAGGAGTCTCTCTAGATCTCTCTCTCTCTCTCTCTCTCTGCCATTTTCATTTTATGATAATTATGTTTGTGTAATATAAGATTAAAACCGGATGGAAATTGTTTATTTCGCGCTGTTTAGTCAGCGATAATTTGCAATTAAAAAAAATTGCTTTCTGCGCATGCTCAGTGACATTTTAAAACCTGGCTTTAGATACTCACTAAGCACGAGACCGCTTAAACACATTAATTTGTTTCTGCGCATTATTAGGATTTTAAACATTTGGCAATGATGTGTTGGGTATAATTTCTGTATTAGTGCATTTATTTACTATCCAGCCGTCATGTTTTGACGGGTAACAACTAGTTCTAATATATTCACGTGAAATAATAATAATTCTAATGAAGTCACGTGCCTTAAATTTTATTTTAAAAAAATGTCTCACAAAAGACCCGGCTTCAAATGATTAAAGCAAACGCAATTTTTTTGTTTAGGTACTTTGAAACATTTTTTTTTTACTTTAATTTTATCTTTTTTAGTAAGATCTATTTATTTGGTGTTCAAAGAGAAGGGTGATAAATTATCTGTGTTGCAAAAGAGAGAGAGAAAAAAATTAGTTCAATTGATTCCCGAAATTATTCCTGACATAGATAACTCAATGCTAACGTAGTCATTAGTGGCAAACTGTTCCCAGTGGCATTATCATTGAAAATAATCCTGATGAAGCTAAAGCTGATTGGGAATAAAGGTCTTAAAGAGATACTTAAATGCTTCATCATAGCTGTCAGAATCGGGGACTGAAAAGCTTTAGTTGCGAAGTCACTCGAAATCGCAGGATTAGTTATTCAGTTATACAAAATAAGGATGTCAGCGTTTAGAAATGCAGTTCTGATTCGACAATTAACATGTCACAAGAAATGTTTGTGGCACATAATTATTATGACAGGTCAACTACTTGTTCTGTTATGAATGTCAGTTTCAGAATTACGCGACAACATTGGAAAACACACCAGCTTCTGAATGCGATTTGCGATTGTAAATGGTAATGAAGATGCTAAGAAGGTCTTAGAGTATCTTTAGGGTCTCTGCTATTTTATAAGAAACTAGCGGCCCGTCCCGACTTTGTCCGGGTTGAACAAAATATTATACCAATAAATTTCCAGTTGATAGCCAATAAATTGTAAATCTTTTTTTACCTTAATAATAACCTAAATAATACCTTAAATTAATTTTATGTTAGTTAATAATTAAAATAAATTTTTTAAAAGAAAAAGGCGTGCCGGAGAACGGCTAGGTTCGAACCGCTAGCGTCAGAACAGAAGCCCACCGCGATAGCACCACGCTAAGGATCGTTGAAATCTTCGGAACAAAAAGCGGACGGTAGCGGAAACAATGGAGATGGTTAGGATTAAGCCCCTAACTTTATTTCTACTGATCAGATATACATAATATATAGCCTATGTCCATCTGGAATAATGTACCTTTCAAACAGTGAAAGAATTTTTCAAATAGGTACAGTGGTTCTGAAGATTACCCTCCACGTACAAAATCGCTCTCTCTTTATATATAAGTATAGATGAAAAAGTAAAGCTAAAATAAGAGCAACAAGCAAAACGTAAAGAATTGTTTAAATCTCAAAAGGTTTTTTCCCGTATGAAAGTTTATAGTCTCACAAAAAATAAGTTATTTGTGATTGTTAAAAACATTTACATGTATTTATATAAAACATTATTACAAAACAGACATAGTGTTCATTTTGTAACAAAATTTTAAGTAAATATGTAAAATTATTTAGTAACCCATAAAAGTCCTGTTAATCCTTAGAAATTTATTACGTAAACGTTTAAGATTAAGCTTTTATGTCTAATGAATGTTTATTAAATAAAACTTAACGTATTACAGAAAATTCTAAACGTCAGAACTTCTTTTTAGTCCATCTAATAACGACTTAGTTAGTCAGTTCCTTTTTTTCTCAGTGGCCTAATCGTATACACGTCTTATACGTGTACATAATTACCATTATATACACAGATCCCGATGGAATACACGGGAGTTATAAAAAATCTATTTATACTGTTTAATTATATAAAAGTGAAGCATGTTTTACATATTACGCTTTGACTTATATTTCACTTATCTATATATATAAAACAGTTCCGTAACTGACTCACTGACATACAACGCACAGACCAAACCGCTGGACCTAGAGGGCTGAAATTTTGCATGGCGATTCTTCTTATGATGTAGGAGGGCACTAAGAATGATTTTTGAAAAATTCTTCTTAGAGTTTTTAAAATTAAATTTTTAAGCTGTTTTTGTAACTTTTTTTAAGTTTGCATTTAAAATAATAATTTGAGGGTTATGAAATTTTCGAAACTTTACCTCCATTTTCTGAATTTTGGTGAATTTTTAAAGATTCATTTTTAGAATTTAATTTATTAAATGTTTATCACGTGATTTATTTTTCTGGTACTTTAAATATATTTATCGTCACGTGCATAACAACTAAATAGACAAAAAAATATTCTTTTTCTTTCTAATGAAGCAGACGATTGGATATTATAAAAAAAATAAGTATCCCTTACGATTTTATATATATATATATATATATATATATATATATATATATATATATATATATATATATATATATATATATATATATATATATATATATATATATATATCAATTGCATACATTGACCGTTGTATTTAATTTGAATGTACTCCGTAGCGAAGCGCGGGTTTTCGGCTAGTATGTTATAAAAAGATGAAATGTCTTATGAAACCTGTTATGAAACATATTAAGTATACATCCCTTCATGTGGTATTAAAACTGTTTTTCTAATGACGGGAATTATATTTGGATTTATTTCGGGATTTAATCGTCTCTAAAGCTTCAGTCCTTTAGAAGAGCAACTCTTGTTGGGCAGAAATTAGTTGTCGATTCCATGAACTATTGTGTATTCAAGAAGATTCCGCTTGTTTTCCACAAGCACTATGAATGAACCGAAAACTTAGCTGTCATACTTGCTAGCCGAGGGCTTGTAATAATTTTTCTCCTGTCAAAACATTCTATGGTATTCTCCCATATATTAAACCCCATAAAACCATATATGAGTATATTAAATAAATCTTGTAGATTTCTGTTGATTGTCTATAATTTGAGTACTATTGACTGATGAGATTTAGCAGGCATGCCAAGTAAAATGCAGAACAGCGTGTTATTTTCCAGTTCGCTCAAACTATCAGATACGGTATATCATTCTATATTTTTCTGTGTTTGTGTGTTAATATTTATCTAAGACTCGTCTTTCGTTTTTTCTTTCTATGTGAAACTTACTTTCTATAACAATAATATTTCCAACCATTTTTGTAATTTGTTGTGTAAAGGGGCATTACAAGTGTGGGGTAAGCTGATAGTATTACTTCAGTTAAATGTAAAAGCTCAAGGGATTTTCAATAAGCAGTATTTTTTGAATAACACGTCAGCAAACGCATAGGTTTTGAATAAAGTTTTTGAGTGGAGCAAAATTTTACTTCATCATAAAGAAAAAAAGAAATTTAGGAGACAAAAGTTTGCTTTCCAAGTTTTAATAAAAAATTCCTCTATACTTAAGAAGAACTCAATATACAAAGATATCCCTAAGTTAAATTTCACGGAAAATGATTTTAAAGCAACAACTTCAAAATTAAAAAATATTTCTGGTTTGATTTAAATGATTACTTTGAGACTCGAAAATTGAAAGTTAAATTGGCGCATTCGTTAGTGTGTAGTTAGCGAATAGCTTTAACCTTTAACCCTTTTAGGTGCAACAAACTCCCCCATTTGTAGGATGCTAATTTTTTTTTCCCGATTTCTTTTAACCTAAAAAATGTTGGAAAATTTTCCAATGAAAGGTTGCAAAATGATTTTAGTTCTTTAATCTGACAAAAGATAGCAGTAGTAACCATTTTTCGAATTATTTAACTGGAATACATTGAATGCAAGTGAAAAAAGGACTATATTTAAGCGTTTGCACTGTGCAAACGCCGCCCTTCAAAGGGTTAAGTTTAACTTTCACTTCAAGATCTTTAACGTAAAATTACTAACTAATTGAATAAATTGAAGTAAATTTATTGGAAATCGTTATGAGTTGACAAATTAATTTTTCTCAGCCAAAACTAAAACAATTAAAAAATGTCAAAATGGATAAAAAAAACGAAAATTTTGGAGCAAATTAAGAAGCCTTATAATAATTTTTTGGCAAAAATTAATAATTTAATAAAATAGTTTATTTGAGATAAGAATCCATTAAAGATTAAAATAATTCATTCAGACACAATAGCACTATTCCGATAAAAAAGATTTCTTGAAAGCTTAACCATTAAGAAAAAAAGGTTTTAAAAACATACGATTTAACAGTAACTGAAACTCAATGATTCCCAATTAAAGGCGTACGTGAGTGGAGAGGAGTTGTCAAGAAAACTGTTAGCGTTTTGTTTTAACAAGCGTATGTCTCTGAGCTCCAAGGCATCAGAGTGTTTTTCTTTCTGAGGAAGTGAGATCTCCCAATAAAAGATTGTTCAGAAGAAGGATAACAGAGAGTAGAAAGAAGATTGGAATTGATTTATTGATAGCGTCAACACAAGCTTTTACAGATTTAGGTTTCTTTGGTGAATTTCCAAGTTGTTGTCGATCGATGGGTCTTCAAATTTTGTGTTTTTTTACAATTACACAAACTAAAATTCAAGCTCGAGAGCTTCCTAATCTAAAACTCTCTTATTTTATACTAATGCCATAAGCCAAGGAAAAGGATTTAGTAATTTTATGGGTTGGAAAAATGAAAATTTGAAGTACAATACCAACTTTTGTTACAGTCGAACCCCGTTATACCGAACCTGGTATATAACAAACTCCCGGATATAACGAACGAAAATTTTGGTCCCGCCGTTTTCCTATTGTATTTAATGCTACTTTATCCTTTTATAACGAACCTCCGAAATCTTAAGAATTGGCTATAATGAACATTTTTTTCAGTCGGCAACTGAATTTTTTTTTAATTTCCAAACTTTTTAAGAATGTTGAAGATACAACGAATGTAGAAGAAACAAAGAATGTTGAAGAAGAAGATGATGAATATTTACCTATCGCGATATCGATAGAAAATCACAAAATTTCATCATTCTCAGATTGGGCGTGCAATTGTTCTAAACATGTGATGATGAAGTCATTACATTTGAAAATCCGACTGATGAAGATATTGTGGAAGAAATTAAAATGAACATTCTGAAATCGAAGATTCTGCTTCTGATGCTGATGAAGAGGAGCACATGAATGACGAAATCTCCACCATCTCAGATGCTACAACAGCGATGAGTGTAATTAATAAGTTTTTGTCAACACAAACAGTGGAAGGAAAAGTGTTGGAGTCATTTGATGTATTGGACAAAGAAATTCATAAAATGTTTTTGAAATCGGCATCACGTCATCAGAAGATTACCGATTATTTCTGTATCAAAACAGTGAGCAACATCTAAAGATAAAATTAATATATTTCCATTTGTCTTCATTTTTAGATAATTTAATTAGTAATGTGTCAGTTTAATGTAATCGATTTTAGTCAATTTAATTCATTAATGATCATTTTTAATAGATTTTATCATTATTTCAATACATCATTATTGAATATACTTAGCAACTAATGAGTTATATATTTTGTGAACTCTAACATTTTTCTTAATGGTTCGGATATAGCGAACCACCGGATATAGCGAACAAAACATTTGGTCCCTTGAATTCGCTATAACGGGGTTCTACTGTATTATACTGTGGGCTGGTTGAAGCATTTTATGTTGAAAAGGGATTAACATTTGAATAAGAATTGTTTGAAGATAACTTTGGAAAAAAATACTGAAAAGATGGAGAAGAGCCACTACCCACATAACACTTAAATATTATTTGAAGAGTAACAGATTTCGTGTATTTGTTCATATGCCTTGAAACAAAACTCATACTCTATTTAATTAAATTCAAAGCAAGATGGGATATGGAAGACGAGGTGTGTTAATTTATCATTAATGGAATTTGTAATGAACTAAATAAATTGCACTGAGCTGTACAAAATTTCTTCTGTAGCTTTAGTTGGGACATATGGCTTTTTAGTAATCGTTAAGTGTTTTACACAATGAACATTAATTTCAAGACATTTTTTACATTGTTATCAAAATTTACAATTTTTTAAACAAATGTGTTTATATTTGAAGTAATTGTCGTTGTCTTTTTGGATGTCAGGCTAAAAAACTACGTATTAAATAATGCAAAAAAATATTAAAAAACACAAACATGTTCATAGATTTCCTTTTCAGATGTGCGGTAAGTGTCCACATAAAACATTAGTTTTGAAAAAAAATTTCTGAATATTTGGATTAAACATATACAAGTATAAAATAATGAATGAAAAATGCAAAGGAATTCATATGCCCGTTTTCTCTTCGCATTTTCCAGGGGCACTGTATCATTATAAAATTAATATTTGTTTAGAAATATTAAGCTTCGATTATTGGAGTTTTTATCTATAAATTTGATATGGATATCAAGCTATGCCTTTATAATTTTAATTAACTCCAATTTCAGGAAAAATTCAAGTCAAATTCTTATTTCTATTAAAACTACATTTGAACACCATATTTTTACTTTTCTTTTATTTATCTCATCGAAACTATTGAAATGCTAAACGATCGAGATTTGATAGGATCAAATAAGTTGTTTTATTAACAATACAAACATCTGTAAAGTTATCAAGTTATATTTGAAAGACCATAGTTTTTTAATAATCACCTAAACTAAAGAATTAACATTTAAAACAAATTTGTTCCGATTTGTGAAATTTCATGTCATTTATATTAAGATCAAAATTCTGTGGGCAATCGCATTTAAGTTTCTCAACCATTTTTTTAAATTTACTATCTAATTATTTCTTTAATTACACATACACGTACGAAACCAAACACACACGCATATTTATATATATATATAAATATATATATATATATATATATATATATATATATATATATATATATATATATATATATAAATATATATATATAAATATATATATATATAATATATATATATATATATATATATATATATATATATATATATATATATATATATATATAAATGTATATATATATATATATATATACATATATACATATATATACATATATATATATATATATATATATATATATATATATATATATATATATATATATATATATGTGTATATATATATATAATATATATATAAATATATATATATATATATATATATATATATATATATATATATATATATATATATATATATACATATATACATATATATATATATACATATATATATATATATACATATATATATATATATATATATATATACATATATACATATATATATATATATATATATATATATATATATATATATATATATATATATACATATATATATATATATATATATATATATATATATATATATATATATATATATATATATATATATATATATATATATATATATATACTACCTGAAAACCCGTATTTCACAACGGAGTATATTCAAAATAAATACAACAGTCAATGTATGGAATTAATGCCAAAAATATGTATAAATAGATTTATAATAAATACAATGATAAATGCATGCAATTGATTTAAAAAAAACGAAAAAATATATTTATAATAAAATCGTAACGGATAATTTTATAGACAAAATAATATAGAAGAAAATATGCAAATTAAATCTAATAGAACATACTAAAGAATATAATACAGTTGATATAGTACAGTTTGAGGAACATACCTTTTACTGTATTTTAATATTTTTTTGGATAATTTCCAATCGTCTGTCGCATTAGCAAGAAAAAAAATATTTTTTTGTCTATTTCGTTGTTATGCACGTGACGATAAATTAATTTAGAGAACCAGAAGAAGAAATTACGTGATCAGCATTTAATAAATTAAATTCTAAAAAGTAATCTTTAAAAATTACCAAAAATCAGAAAATCGAGGTAAAGATTCGAAAAAGTTTTCATTTTAAAGGAATTTTTATGATTTCTCGTGATGTAAATTTTATAACCCTCAAATTATTATTTTAAATGCAAATTTAAAAAAAGTTACTAAAACAGCTTAAAAATTTAATTTAAAAAAATCTAAGAAGAATTTTTCAAAAATCTTTCTTAGTGCACCCCTATACTATAAGAAGAATCGCCATGCAAAATCTCAGCCCTTTAGGTCCAGCGGTTTGGTCTGTGTGTTGTCTGTCAGTCAGTCAGTCAGTCAGTTACGGCACTGCATATATATATATATATATATATATATATATATATATATATATATATATTATAAATTTAAAAAAAACCACTCTTCATTAAATTGCTTTCTGGTGAGGCTAATAATCTATTAATGTGAATAATTACTTTATGTCCTTTTCTTGGTTTAAGTCTAACAAAATCCTTGATTTTTGGAATACACAGAAAATTGTTAGTAAAATGAGAGGGAAAAAAATACATTTTTATAGAGGTCTACAGCTGTGACATAAATCTAGAAAGTCGTAAGAAATATCTTTCGAATTTGTAAGACGAAACTATTGAACAGATAAAAATGTAGAAGTTTACCAAAATCACGAATTGTCAGCAGCTGAATGAGATAATGGAAAAGTAAAATAAAGATGAAAGGGAGGAAAAAAAGAGAAAAGAAATCAAAATAAAAGAAAGAAATATTACATCTTCGGTTAATACCAAGGTTATGGCACAAAAACTTAATACTTTGATGAAAAACTTCAGCAAATAAAGTTTTTTGTTAGGACAAGAGAGAAGTTAGACGCTATTTTGGGGCTGCAATGAAATTAATTCGGGAGATTATTTCTGATTTTAAAACTTTCGATCATTTCTTGAGAACATTTATCAGTAATAAGGTATTGAGGGCATTGAAAGGTACAAAGAAGGGAAAATACATAAATGAAAAATAGTAAAATAGAAACCAATCATTTTCTATAACAGTTGTTTCTCAAAAGTGAATGATCGAATTACACATTATGGGAGTTAATAAAAGAATTATTTATATCATATCACTGAAAGCCGATGCCCTTGTTGCCAAGAGTGGGCGCTGGATAAATTAAACTAACCATATTATTTCACTGAAAGTAAACTTGTCGATGGAAGTCTAATAATTTATAGAATGTCAAATATTATAAATTTTTTTTGAAAAATTAATTGAAATATGAATTTTCTAAAATTAAATGCAATCAAGGACTGCATTACAAACTGTTTTCTGGCAGTGGCAATTTGATTGTGAAATTAAAATATAGTTATGACTGAAACTACAGGTGGTTATCAAAATAATGTAAACACTAAGAAACACCATGGAAACCTTTATTAATACGGCACAGGATCACATTTGTTATGTAATACCACCTGATTCCCTTTACAATTGGATTATACAAGTCATGAATAGTGGTTAAGAATATATTATACCATTCTTCAGGGAAAATCATGAAAGTTCCTGAAGAAATGCTGTGGTGGATATCGATACCTAGCTCTATCCGCTTATACAGATCACAGTGGTTGGATGATATATAGTCGGGGGGATTGTACAGGGTAAGATGAGATATTTGACTTCTTTTCCATGCTCTTCAAACCAATACTTGATAGATTTAGCTGTAGTATAGGAGGATTATCATCCTGGAGAACGCCATCTCCTGCAAGAAACAATGTTTGCCGCATAGGATGGACTAGTGAGCTAAAATTTCGACTTAGTCCTTCCCATTCAATCTCCCGTTTAGGGTTACAATAGGGCCTGAAGGAAACCATGAGATGCCATCCCAAACCCTGATAGATCTACCTCCATGATTGACAGTTGAGATGAGACAGCCAGAATCTTACGCTTGTTTAGGTGTTCTCCAGACATACGCACGTCCTGTTGCGAGGAACAATGTGAACAATGATTCGTCGGACCAAATGCCGTTTTTTTGACATATTACTCGACCAGGATTTGCACTCGTGGCACTATTGTGGACGATATTTTGTATTGACATCTATTACAAGTGGCTTGGGAATAGCTAATCTTCCGCAAATGCTTTCTTTGTGAAGTTTCCTTCTGCCTCTATTGGTTGATACAGGAACATGCAGATGCAGATTGAACTCTTCGGTCATTTTGGTTGCAGTTTATTTCTTTCTTCATGTCACAATCCGCTTCAATACCTCGTCCGACACTTTCAGTCAGCTCTTCCTTTCGTCCACTATTCTGTTTGGCAAAGGATGTTTTTCCGTACACTCTGTATGCTTTCATGACTTTCGATACCATACGTCGAAAAATACCCATTAGCCTAGGGGTAACAGATATTGCAGTAACAGATACTCCAATTTTAACGCCCTCCAACAATTTGCCCTTTTCGCAAGGTCTGCAAGGTTCCAACAATTTTCCATTTTACGCCGTTTCCCCCCAAAGCACGATGCTCTTAGCTTCATTTCTGCTACCTGACAGTAGAATAGTGCATACACTATATTATATAAAAAAATTCTGGTGGCCATACTTGTTTTTTAAGGAATACGAAGCCCATTCATAAACACCACTATTATTGATCGGTGTTTCCATTATTTTGATAATCACCTGTATATAGTATGCATAAATATATATTTTAAACCAATAGTTTCGATATATATATATATATATATATATATATATATATATATATATATATATATATATATATATATATATATATATATATATATATATATTTTAACCTATGGCTTTATTTGGAAAATTAATCCATATTTACAGGCAACACAAACAGCAAAGAACTAAGCATTGAACAAATGCATAATGCACAACAGTGAACAAAGTCAAATAAAAGGTGTTAAAAGTTCATAGAAAGTTCATCATATCTCTAGCGTCCCAGTATAATTTGGTTGATCTGTTATGTTTGCCTCTTGGATCAATAGAATATCGATGCTTTCCTCCACTATGACCTTCTTTACCTCTAAGAATTTTGCACTTGACAATCCGCCTGCATTCAACTGGAGTACAGAAAAGCAAAACTTCCTCATATCTTCGCGGTGAGCCTGCAGCCAGAGTTGTTACTCATTTAGCACCACCCAGGAGGCACGTGTGATTTAAGGATATCACGGACGCGAGCAACATTACCTCCCACGATATATATATATATATATATATATATATATATATATATATATATATATATCATAAAGACAAAAATTTTACTAAGTTTGTATGATGCATGTATTATTCATTAAAGTATAATACTTCTTAAAATATAAGGATATTTGCACGGCGAAGAAGCTGTTCACCTCATGTTATCGCAGAATCGGTGGATATTCCATGTAGGTCACTGATACACGTGGATGCACCAGAGATATTTGATTTATCCTTTCAGTATTCCGGACTTACTCAATAAATAGACATATTTTTATTACATGTCTTCATCATCATGATTAAATATTGTGTTCAGCATATCTATTGTTCAACTTAAAATCTATGCATTTAACCATGAATTCTCAAGTTATAGCGATGATAGTAATTCTTTGATATTTGGGTATAAAGGTGGCAGTTTTCAAACCGTACAAATCAACAATTTAGTTTTCCCCCTTAAACATTGAAGAAAGTTATTATGGGGTGAATTCTAAAACTCATTAAGAAAACTGTTGTTGCTGCATTCTTCCACTGCGTATCCTAAACATATCAGTCCCGAATAGCTTTAGCCTTAAACAAAAAACTTGCAAGCTCTTCCCTCATGTTTAGTTTTCTGAAATAACCGAAAATTGCCAAGACAAAGCTTCAACTAGGCCTACTTTTCTGCGACAGTGAAAAAAAACTCTTGCTTTATCATCGCTCTAGATATATTTGTGTACTGTTGGGGTAAATTGCAAAGGTCATCTCCGACACACAAGTTTCCATTTAAAATTGTACGTTCGTTTTACAAGGAGGTGACTTCCTTCGCCAGGTATCTAAAGAATACCGCATTCAAAGTCTTGTGCAGAAACTCCGAGTTTTCATATTCCTTCATGATAATGCTGATACCTTATTTCCAAAGCGAACGATAAGGGATTGGTTATCTAGTCTAACACCATATGGAGTTAGTGCTTGTTGTTTACAATGATCCCAAATTAAGTTCGACTTGCGCTACTCTACGCGGGTGCGATTGCGGTCAGCGACTGCATCTTAAGCCAAACTTTGCCGCATGCCTTAGGGTCGGTTCGCATAACTTTTGGAATTCCTAAGCGAACGAAACAATTCAGAGATTTTTGATCATTTACCATATTTATCCCGAACAAGACTGCCAGAGAATCTAACCTTTTCAAGACACTGAAGGACTTTTTTGAAGAAACATTCTTCACGGTATAAGCAGAGGGCATAGAAGCAATTCTTACATTATCCGGAACTGATTGGTTGTGGCAGTCTATAATAAAATAATACAAAAAGTTATACCTTGACACGATAAGCGCCTAAACGTCTTCTTTGACTACCAGAAAATTATCCATACCAACGTATTTTATTATAGACGTTGTGGCAGTCTATAATAAAATAATACAAAAAATTACACCTCGACACGATAAGTGCCTTAACGTCTTCTTTGACTACCAGAAAATTATCCATACTTACGTTGCTACGTTACGTAAGCGTACGTAACGTAGCAACGTAATGTAGCGCATACCAACGTAAAATAAAAACCTCCTTTTTTAAATCTGTAATGGATATTCTTTTTTTTATCCCTGAAAAAGGTAGCAAGTCTCTGGTGGATGTAACCTCCCCAGGGTTTATGAACCCCTTCAAACCTCTGTGGGATATATTTCGAATGACAGACTGAACGCACAGTACTCCTCTAGGCAATTTTGGAGTGAATCTCGTTAATTTCGGATCTGCCAGGAGAGCGTCGTCAGACTCGCAAAGTTTAGTATCATTCTTATTGAATGTAAAAGAGTTTCAAGTATCTCAACAGGATGTATGGACCCGGGTTTAGCTCTTATTACATGCTCTTCAGTAATTTATAACTACTTATTCTATTATTGTCTATCTTATTCTATTATTTTCTTCTCTTATTCTATTATTATCTATTCTATTTGTTCTATTATTTGTAAGGTATACATAAAGTTCGATTCACAAGAATCGAACTTTTGAGTGAATGAATTAAAGAAGCTGCTTGAGATATGCTAATTTCGGCATACGCGCTTGGTATAAATACCATGCAGCTTGATTAATAGAAAGGTTGTTAAGTGTTGTTACGAAGTGTGAGGGAGCTACGAGGTAAGCAGCTCCAAGTGTTAACCGATGCTTGTGCTTAGGGGGCCCAAAGTTTACGTGGCAGAACTGCTGGTTTGACTCTCTGATGGTTTGTGAGTATTTGCAAAGTATATTTTTATTGAATGCTAATATATATTCCGTACAAGTAGTACGTATGCTTATTGCTGTAAAAGCAAATTCTATATGTGCAACGACTTCAATAAACATTGTTTCATGTATAAACTGTGTTTGTATCAAATTCATTTAGAGTGCCACTTCAAATTATATCCACTCAAGTCTGGGTAGAAGTGAGTTATTCTCTATATATTTATCTTTACTTTCATTACCTTTATAATTTACCTAAGTTACCTTATACCATTCAGCTATTGTATGGATACAGAAGATTTTGAGATAGTAATATTTATTAAAATTATTATCTTTAAAATAAACAGGAAAGTACGGTGACCTAAGGTGAATCAGAAATAGGTGAGATAAATTATATCACTAGCTTAAGTACTTGAAATGACTCTTCTAAGTATTGAGAATTACAAAAATGCGCTAAATTTAAATGTATAATATATAAATAAAATAAATCAGTGACTCTCTGTAGAGCTTATGGGTCATTTCTGTCATTAAGGGTGATAAAAGAAATCTTGAAAAAGAATTTTCCTAGAATATGGGGAATTACCACCTTTGGTGCGAAAAAAGTACTTGAAAAGCTCCAAGATTAATGCAATACTCTTGGAGAGCAGATTCGCTTGCTGATAAAGGTAATTACAGCGGGAAAATAATATTTTTTACGTATTAGGTCTAGGAAGGTCTTTAAGAAATGAAAGCTGGATGATAGTTTCTTTATATTTCCCTAAGTTTCTTAAACTGAAATATTTTAGAAACAGTTTTCCTTAAGGAGACATGTTACAGTGGTATATTAAAAAACACTTTTCCTGTACCTGAAAATCAATTTTCAACTCCTGAAACATTTTCCAGACACCAGTCCAGATCCCTAGTTAACGATGTTATCACATCAAATTTAACTATTTTAAGTTCTTAAATGTTCGATTAAACCCATGGTTTATAAGGAGTCTTTTATTACCATAAGCGCAATTAATATGAAACATACAAAACAGTTAGAACGAGAGTTAGGAAAAATGTATCAAATTGGAAACTTTTTTCTTTCCCCAATAATTTTAGGAGAACGCGTTTTTATTTTAGGACATGCTATGAAAAATTTCCTTAATCAAGTATATGTACTCCCTTCAAGTACTTTGCACATCAGATGCAAACTTCTAACCCAAAACGAAAGCTTTGCAAGGCTTATAGATGAAGATCATACCATTACTCAGGGATGTAACTAACATCTGCATGCAAAGAAGATTCCTGAATACCGAGGATAATTTCTAACAGTTTGTAGGATTTTGTCACTTTGAAGCGTTAATGGACTATATTAGAAAGATTTCCTTCAGGAAACACTTTCAAAGACTAAGCATGTTGTATTCATGTTCCACATGTTAAGAAATTCATAATACATAGTTGATGGCCACGGCTACAATTGCAACCTTAGAGGTTTGAACTGTCGTCTTCAACCACGAGTATGTACCGTGGCCATGACCACGTAGAGCAACTGATTAGCAAAAAGGGCCAAATGAAATTTTAAAAAACTTAAAATTTGGTATGAAAACGCTTCACATACGACTCCATTACTGTAAACGCCGTTTTTTGATTACACAAATTAAGATTTGCGTTTGTATACTAGATTTGCAGTAAACTGTTAAGGTTTAGGGTAACCCCTAGTCAGTTTGAAGATCCTTTACTGTCCGACCACAGCACGAAGATCCACGGTTGGCATAGTGCCAAGACGATTCTATTCACGCTGTAGGTAAGGCTGCTGAGGAAGGAGGGGGGAAAGTCTCGTATTCTCTCGACATTCTTTAGAATTGGTTACTAACTGCGCTTGCTTGCTTTTACCTCGTCTGTTATTTTGATTATTATATTAAAATTACTGGATCCTTTACCCAACACAACTGCTCGGAAAAAGCCGTTCCGCAGTGATTGTAAACGTATAATACACAATGTAATTAAATTGTGTGATAAAGAATCCTATAAAACTCCTATTTTTTAAATAGATTTGCTTCTTTCTTTTTATTATTTTGAAATTATTATTCACATATTCGATCAAAAATAAAGTTTTAAAAAATAACTTTAAAATTGCGGACAAAAAGCAGTCGGAAATACATTCCGTATTTCATAAGCAAACACATCCGAAAATATGACTTTTCCCCCTATTTTCTAAGTAGACTAGCTTTTCTCGCGCATGCGTAACAGCTTCCAGGGACCTTGCTTCCGTGGTCGGACAGTACTTACAACTTTACAAATCCACCATGTTTTACATATGTTTATCCCCTATAATGGCAATTTCTGGGTTGGTTGAGGGTGCTACGGTTATTTTATTTCTACACTATGGCTAATTAGACCAGGAGCTACCGCTTAAAGCCGATTCTGAACGGCTACACACATCCATGTTAATAGCGGGAATTGAATCCACAGACTCTAGTACGGATTGCAAATACCTAGGTCATTCGGAAATCGGACGGTTAGTTTACACAATGATAGAGATACACTGATGCTTTGAATAATTTGAAATTTTATGGTTAAACAGGAAGATGGTCCTAGTCTAAAGTACAATGTGTTTATGAATAGACAACCTTTCAGCTTCTACCACGTATACTAGGGAAGTGAAACTTATTTTTAGTATAAAAGTCATAAGTCATCAATAAAACGCAGTTCACATTTGACGAACTCATTATTATTATTTACCTTTATCTATCAGAATTTTTTTATAGGCGTAGTAAAAATTTGTTTTTATCAGTAGTGTCACATTACACTGAATCTCTATTAAAATTGAAAAAAGCGCTATTGGTCTAAGTTGTTGAATTGTAAAACTACAAAATATGCAAAACAAACAAACATATAGTTAGAAAGAAAGGGGTGAGCGATGATATTATAAAACTTGACATTATATATATAATAGCCGTCGTCTCTGTATAACACTTCCGGGCTGTACTCATCTTTCAATTGAAGCACTCAGTAAACAAACAGCCGGTTAGGCTTAATTTCAATTTCAGATGTGGATCAGAATTTTTTCTTACCTAAAAACTAATATCTTCTCCATCAAATCACGTTTGTTCAGCCTATTTTTCTATAAAACATTCAGGACTAAAAAAATTGGATGCTTTTAGCTGTATATTTAACAGTTTTTAAAAATCTGTTTACTTTTGCGATGAATTCTGAAAGTAAACAAACTTGAATGTGAATGAATCAAGTAGCTCAAGTATTCATATCGCGTAGTGAGCTGTAAAAAACTGGCTGGCAGTCTACTACTCCAATCGCATGAAAAACTAAATAAATAAAAAATAATGAAAGGGTTTGCTTTTACAAGGTGTGGATTAAATGCAACATTGTTAGATAATTCGGGATATTTTTAACTTTCATATACTTTTTCCATTATGACGTCATTATTAGTATTATGACGTCAAAATGACGGGTTGGATGGCAGTCTACTACTCCAATCGCATGAAAAACTAAATAAATAAAAAATAATGAAAGGGTTTGCTTTTAAACGGTGTGGATTAAATGCAATATTTTAGATAATTCGGGATATTTTTCAACTTTCATATACTTTTTCCATTATGAAGTCATTATTAGTATTATGACGTTAAAATGACGGGTTACTTACTAGTTTATAATATTCATCAACGCTTTTTTAACAAAAAAAAACCAAAGTATATTCAGCAAAAGAAAGGAGCAAGAAAGTAAACTGACAGAATGAGTAAAATACACTATTTTATGTGCTACTTGTTAATACCCTGTTCTTTCCGAGTAGAAAGCGAAATGAAGAAATGGAATTTCCGAACCATCTGCCGAATTGCCCCCTTGCTGGGAAATGTTTCTATGAAAAGCTCTTATATTTGATTAACGCAAAAACATTCAGTAGATTCGTTTGCTGATAGCGGTAATTACTTTCAGATGACGAAAGAAATTGGATTCATTCTTTTCTATTTCAAGGATAGCGACGCCTTTATGTTATGGGATGGGAATATAATTTCCCTTACATTTCACAATCGGGAGAAAATGAATCATTGCGGAATAAAGAACAGGTATATAATCCTATTCAAAACGTCCATCGTATATTCTGTAGAATAACAATAAGTAATGCTGATACAGTACAATGAATACTGTATTAATATGAATGGCATTAAATATATGATAGTTCCTCGATCGTCAGCACAGTTAATTCCACCACCCTAACTGTAGCAAATGACCGATAGAAACAGCGAGTTTGAGTTTTTAGTGTAATATATTGCAAAAAGTCATGGTAGGAAATATTTAACATCGTCGGAGAATTAATTGCAAAAAGATACGAAAAGGTCTTCAGGTCAAAGGTATACAGAATATACAACTTCCATTGTATATTCTGTATAATAACAATAAGTAATGCTGATACAGTACAATGAATACTTTATTAATATGAATGGCATTAAATATATGATAGTTCCTCGATCGTCGGCACAGTTAATTCCACCACCCTAACTGTAGCAAATGACCGATAGAAACAGCGAGTTTGAGTTTTTAGTGTAATATATTGCAAAAAGTCATGGCAGGAAATATTTAACATCGTCGAAGAATTAATTGCAAAAAGATACGAAAAGGTCTTCAGGTCAAAGGTATACAGAATATACAACTTCCATTGTATATTCTGTATAATAACAATAAGTAATGCTGATACAGTACAATGAATACTTTATTAATATGAATGGCATTAAATATATGATAGTTCCTCGATCGTCGGCACAGTTAATTCCACCACCCTAACTGTAGCAAATGACCGATAGAAACAGCGAGTTTGAGTTTTTAGTGCAATATATTGCAAAAAGTCATGGCAGGAAATATTTAACATCGTCGAAGAATTAATTGCAAAAAGATACGAAAAGGTCTTCAGGTCAAAGGTATACAGAATATACAACTTCCATTGTATATTCTGTATAATAACAATAAGTAATGCTGATACAGTACAATGAATACTTTATTAATATGAATGGCATTAAATATATGATAATTCCTCTATCGTCGGCACAGTTAATTCCACCACCCTAACTGTAGCAAATGACCGATAGAAACAGCGAGTTTGAGTTTTTAGTGCAATATATTGCAAAAAGTCATGGCAGGAAATATTTAACATCGTCGAAGAATTAATTGCAAAAAGATACGAAAGGTCTTCAGGTCAAAGGTATACAGAATATACAACTTCCATTGTATATTCTGTATAATAACAATAAGTAATGCTGATACAGTACAATGAATACTTTATTAATATGAATGGCATTAAATATATGATAATTCCTCTATCGTCGGCACAGTTAATTCCACCACCCTAACTGTAGCAAATGACCGATAGAAACAGCGAGTTTGAGTTTTTAGTGTAATATATTGCAAAAAGTCATGGCAGGAAATATTTAACATCGTCGAAGAATTAATTGCAAAAAGATACGAAAAGGTCTTCAGGTCAAAGGTATACAGAATATACAACTTCCATTGTATATTCTGTATAATAACAATAAGTAATGCTGATACAGCACAATGAATACTTTATTAATATGAATGGCATTAAATATATGATAATTCCTCTATCGTCGGCACAGTTAATTCCACCACCCTAACTGTAGCAAATGACCGATAGAAACAGCGAGTTTGAGTTTTTAGTGTAATATATTGCAAAAAGTCATGGTAGGAAATATTTAACATCGTCGAGGAATTAATTGCAAAAATATACGAAATGGTCAATGTATAGTATTATTTCCCTTAAAAAGGAAAAGGGATTAGGCGATGGATAGAATTCAAAGAAATAATTTTCCTTCAATCACCCAGATGGTCTGCAAGGACCGGGAAATAACGATTTTCTACCGGCGATATCTGACCAATTTATTATAACGAAGTGAGGAAATCTCTCTTTCTTCAATACCATTATAAATATTCTGTTTGTAGGATGCCGGTTTCAATTAGGTGAGCGAGTTCAATGCTCGTATTGGCAAAAGTTGCCATAGCTTCTATACAGCATCCACATAATAACAAAGTTATACAAGGATCCGTAAACACAGCTTAAACACTGCATAAACACTCGGGATATTACAAACTTTGGATTTATAAAACTTTTCAAAGAGGAAATTGTCTCAAGGATCCATAATTTTAAGGATTGACAAGCATAAATATTGGTCCCGTCACTTCCCATGAAAAAAAAAAATATTTTGAACATACCTTATAACTACCTCTTTGTTTACAGGTGTGGGAAACTGAATCCACAATCGCCTGGATTTGAAGTAATTAATCTAGTTAATTGACGATCTCAGAGGTGTAAGGAAATCTACTTTCGATGAATACCATCCCTCGTATTCTTCTCAATTTATTTTTCCTGGAAATGTACAAAATGCTAGTTTTTTTTCCCCGCGACACAGCGTGTTGACCGAGCAAATTTTTCAAAATTTTTCCAAGAATGATTTTTTTCGAGTATGAATAGTTCCACTGCTTGTTTCTCAAAGATACTCAAATATTTTATCCACAGTCAAATATTTTGTCCACAATTTTCTCTTCTCTGCAAGAAGAGAAAATTGAACTCATGATCTCTGATTTCAAAGCTTATAAACCTTAAGTTACTAATATATTTCCGAAAATTTTAATATCGAGTATGAACTATAATAGATTTTTTTTAAATTTCATGCAAACCGTGAATAATATAATAACAAACTACATTTATGCGATATTTGTTTATCAAAACCAGTCACCACTCTTATTTTTTACTGAAGTTTTTAAGAATGGGGGTGTACTTGTTTTGTGTTTTCATGAAGTTCCATGCCATTAATATAAATGCATTAAAGTTTATTATGTTTAAAACAAAGCACAGGAAAATGAGAAGTGTTGTTTAACTCAGAGCTCCGCAACTTTTATCTTCCACGGCACAATAACGTTTTTTCGATAATTCCGCGGCATACCACAAGAAAAAGCTTGCAAATACATAAATTACAATAAATGCGTATATATTTTTGTTAGATAAAAAACACAATAAAACAGCTCTATGTATCAAGATAATTATAATCCTTTAAGTTTTATGTAAATCATTTTGAATTGTACTCCAACACAAGAACAAAAATATAAATTTATAGTTTACAAGTAAAAACATTTTCTCTTTAAATTTTTATATTAAAATTTGTATCGTTTGGTCTTTACTTAAGCCTAATAAATCAAAGTTAATTTAAACATAACTAATTCATTAATGAGATATTTGAGCTTGTTTTGATGAACATATGTACGTATTATATTTGGCTCTATATTAGAAAGAGCTACTCGAAATTCATGGTCAAGACCCTTTAAACATGATCGTTTGTCATTTTCAATTAGAACCAGTGTCGAAAAACTTTGTTCGCATAAGTATGTCGTAGAAAAAGGGAGCAAAACTGCCTTGTCAGAAAATTGTGGATATTCTTTCTTAACTGAAATCCAGAAATATGATGCTCGAGCATACATACAATATATGGTAACAACATGTTTTTGTTTTGTGTATAATTTCGACCCAGAGAAATTACGTACTAGAAAAAAGTTAGAGGAATATTTCACTTAGAAATATTTCTAACTAATAGCGGTGGTTAATTTTCTTTTATTATTATAATCGATAAAATAAACGCGGCACAGTCAAGATCACCTCGCGGCACAGCGGTTGCGGAGCACTGGTTTAACTGATAGATTTAACATTTATGAAGAAGTGTTGGGTGGATTAAACCGCATAATTTGCCCTATACCTCATTTTCTGAAATAAAAACCTTTCACAAGAAAGTAGACTTGATGAGGCTAACTAAAATGCCTTTATTTTTCTTATTTTACATAAAAACATAGTAAAAAAGGGGATCGATTTGATCCAATAGCTTAGAAGAAAAATATTTACAAAAACTTAACCATTAAACAAACAAGAATACAGATAAGCGTGTCATGAACGGGCGAAAAATAACCTATTTAAATTTTGAAAAAACTACTTAAACTGAATGGTAAAGCTTGGGATAGTTATAGGAAGAAAGGAGGGATACAAGCCTAATGGTTCGACAATTCGTCGCAAACACATCTAAATATCAAACTTGCTGCGAAAACAGCTACTAACACTATGGCTGAAAGTCCCAACTCACTCGCAGAATAGTTACTGCTTAAAACCCCCAACTCGCTGAAAAAAAACGTACATCTTAAATACTTGTTGTATTTACTTGTACAAACCCCATTGGCTGTGACGCGAGAGCTTCGTAATTCGAGTCCTGCCTTCAAAGTTGAAAAATCTGCATATTATTTTACTTTTATTTTAAACCATCCGTTCATGACACGTTTTTAAATATCGCGTTTTCCGACGAACAGAGAACAAATACTACAAGAAGTCATATACCGATATTTATGACCCCTATCAACAAAGAGCTATGGAAAAAAACTTCTGTGTAACATCATCGCAACATGAAAAATTGCTTCTTGAGTTCCATGGCAAACAGAAGGGAATCCATGGCAAACAGAAGGGATACACTTCACACAAACAGTTATACATTTTTTGACCCGAACTTAGACTCGAAACAAGCTACACCACTCCCAGTGTTAAATGGTAATTACCATTCAGCACTGAACGATTTGTTGCGATTAAATACAATATCCGAGCTTTTGAGCCCAGCAAAATATTCCATTCAGTCATTATCCCTGGAAACAGGAAATCTCAGTTGCACTTTCTTTGCTATTTTTCTTCACGTTATTCCTTGAAGTTGTTTAGGTGCGAGTTTTAGTTTCCTCTCCATGATAGTTGTCTAATGATACAGACTTATCTCATAAGAACCTTTTCATGATGTTAAATGAACTCCGATGTTTCCAAGTTTCTTATCATTATTTTTACTCCCTCCGAGTTCCTTGGATTAACTAGGGAGGAAAGAGTTGGGAAGAGCACGCACAAAGATCTTAGATGTTTGGGAATTTTTCTGAGACGAGGGATCTTAAAGCTCATTGCAAATGAAAACTTCTGATATTTACGAAACAGCTTTTACTAGGACTCATGATAATGTTACATTCTGGTAATGATGATATCTTCATAATGATGACTTCATTTGCCACAATATTTGGCGGAGATAAATTTTCACTCAAATCAATTATGTGTATAGTTCCATTGTGGATGGTATTTAAATATGACAGCAGAATCAGTCTGCTGTCATATTTAATCAGTCTGCTGCCACCATATTAGTTTTTATTTACTAAGTAAAACGTTAAATTTAAGTAAAGTTAGATAAAAAAGCATTCCTAAAAAAAAGTAAAAAAATAATTTAAACAACAATATTGAACCTTCAAGTTATTTCTTCAATCTTTCTGACTCTTCCTTGAAGAACTTGTAAGGTATATCAACCAGAACTTGTAAGGTATATAAAATTCGATTCACAAGAATCGAACTTTTGAGTGAATTAATTAAAGATGCTCCTTGAGATATGCTAATTTCGGCATACGCGCTTGGTATAAATACCAAGCAGCTTGATTAAGTATAAAAGAGGTTGTTAAAGTTGATAGATAAGCGAGAGGGAGCTACGAGGTAAGCAGCTCCAGGTGTTAACCGGCACTTGTGCTTAGGGGATCCAAAGTTTAGGTAGCAGAACTGCTGGTTTGACTCTATGCTGGTTTGTGAGTATTGCAAAGTGTATTTTTATTGAATGCTAATATATATTCCGTACAAGTAGTACGTATGGTTATTGCTGTAAAAGCAAATTCTATATGTGCAACGAATTCAATAAACATTGTTTCATGTATAAACTGTGTTTGTATCAAATTCATTTAGAGTGCCACTTCAAATTATATACACCCAAGAGTGGGTAGAAGTGAGCTATTCTCTATAAACTGCGGTCTTCGATTTACACTACACGATAAAAGCAGTTTTAGCATTTATAGAGAATCTATGCTCACTTCTACCCAATACTTGGGTGTATATAATTTGAAGTGGCACTCTATTTGAATTTGAAGCAAACACAGTTTATACATGAAACAATGTTTATTGAATTCGTTGCACATATAATTGGCTTTTACAGCAATAAGCATGCGTACTACTTGTACGGAAAGCATAAACACAGCTTTCAAGAACAATATATTTTTATACTCACGAACAGTAAGTCAAACCAGCAGTACTGCCATGTAAACTTCTGGTCCAGCACTGGTCTAAGCACTAGCGCAGGATAACACCTTTTCAACCTTAACAACCTCCCCTTTTTTCATTAATGACGCTGCGTGGTATTTATACTAAGCGCGTATGCCGAAATTAGCATATCTAAAGCAGCTTCTTTAATTCACTCAAAAGTTCGATTCTTGTGAATCGAATCTTGTGTATACCTTACACTGGCCTCCCTCGAAAAAAAAAAAATTAGGTAACTGAGGTCTCAACGGCTTCAGTTAACTAATTGAAAACGCGTGCTGGTCTGACTTTTTACATAATGGGTGGCAAAGCCAAAAAACCTTCCACACGTTGTGTGGGGGAAAAATGCCACTACCATTTTACAAAACTAACCCCGAAGGGTCCAGGTGACACCATCAAACAGTGGATTTGCAGAGTTGCGGATACTGGGCTGCCAACTGCGCCCTAAAATATCTATTTTAATTAAAAGTGACAACACAATTGCACAGCATGACATTTCTTGACTGTATCTGCTCTCCCCCAATTTATAATGTACATGTGTTATTTTTTTTGTGAAGTTAGTACATTAGTGGTTAATTGGTATATTGTGCAGTATGTATTTTTTTCCTAGTCACTACATGTCCCCTTCAAAAATTTATAAAACAACAGTATGCCGTTTTTTTTTCAGTGGCTCACTCCTTCCCCTCAAAATGTTTACACAGTATATACAATGGGGAACTTCAAACCAATTTGATTCGGTTTTATTAAAGGGTGGGAGTTAGAATAAGAGAATTGATACAAGACTTGTTCCTCATGAATGCAGCAACTTCCTTGCACCAGTCTGTCCAATCCGTGGAACCTCTCTTGATGGTCGCAGTCCTAGTAAAGGGGTTCGTTGACCGTGTGGGCATCCTTCGTGCAGCAGTTCGTTGGTCCTGAGGCGCTGGTCCGGTTTGACGATGGACAGGAGGTCTCTTGGGAGGAGGCCAACCTTGCTGGGCGGCAGAAATCTTCCGTTTCCTGTACTTATGCAAAGGAACTTTAAAATTGTCATTCTTCCTTTTGATAACCTTGTGTACCTTATCAGCGACGCATTCATCCTTTGATGGAGTTTTTGTAGTGCACACTTTACCTTTCTTCGTCCTTTTGCTTGTATCGGTATTAGATTTTAATGCAGATTCTATTTTGTCAAATTTATACGCCGCACCAACGTGTTTAGTTACTGGCTTTATCTCTCTACTTGTGTCATGTTTTTCAACAAACTGACTCTGTTTTTGGTATTGGTGCTTATGCGACTTCTTGTTTACCGCCTTAATTACTTCAGTATTTGCAGTTTTAATGCTGGAACCTGAAGGCGCTTTTTCACGTTTTTTATCCCCCTTAACTTTAGTTTTATCCTCTTTTGACGAAAAAGTCTCTTTGAAACTTGCGATATCAGAATCGTTATCATTTAAATTCTTTAACACTGCTTCAGTTTTAGGAAGATTAAGCTTTTCGTACTGGTGCGTTTTCATGCAACCTGCGTCTATAACTTCCGAAGCATCAGCTAAACTACTTACAGTATAACTCTGTGTCAACTTTTCATCCTGACTCTCAGTATGGTTTTCATGTACTTTATTTAAAACCATATTATCAACCTGGCCTACAGCATCCTCATTCGGATGGAAACTTGAAATAATATCATCATTACCTAGCGAGTTCCTACTATCGTTTAAAGAATTTTTATTGTCGTCAACTAATAAGTATTCACTAACTTCCGTAACGCATACTTCGTCATCTACTAAATTTCCTTCATTAACAGATGTGTGAATATCATCTAAAATATCAGGTATAGCATCAATAATATCAGGTATAGCATTAATAATATCAGGTATAGCATTAATAGAAGTGTCCGATGATTTATTTTCTAAACCACTAGCATTAGTATCGGCCCTATTTTCAGAAATTTGTACTGGAATTACCGCATTATTCCAGCTAGACTCACTTTCTTTATAAGCCACAAAAATACCCTGACTTTCACTATTCTCAAAATAATGATTACTACTCGGACAAAATAATACATTTGACCAAACAGTTTCAACAGGTTGAACCATATCATGTGAATCAACTTGCCAGTGCAAGTAAGGTGCTTGCATATTATTTTCTTTAAGTGCACTAATTTCATTATAACGCCGTGCGCTTCTATTATTTTGCCTGCGGTACTGCTTACGCTGCTGGTTTGAAACTCGCGAAAAATTTTGGCGCGGCTGTATAAAACTTCTCGTACCTGAATGACGGTGAGGGGTAGCGAAGAAATGTCTATTGTCATATTTAGCTAAAGCTTGAAGGAGGGTAACCTTGCTTGTAATTGTTTGATTATCTAAAAAATCTTGAACACTTGGCTTCAAACGTTGGATAACTATTTTTAAGATTATCGCTTCCGTCACCCCTTCTAAATATTCCTCACACTTGGAAATCTTTTCCATAGCAAAATCTAATACAGACTGACCTTCACGTTGCCTTAGCAAATAAATTTCCGCTTCAATTTCACTTTGATTAAAGGTCTTTGGAAAAACACTAAGAAACTGTTGCTTGAATGACAAATAGTCAAAAATCAGATTACTGCTTTGCATGCATGTGTACCACTGAAATGCACTACCTCTTAAAGCGGCTAGAGCAATTTTAAGTTTATCCCCCTCTGGGGTGCATTGTTGCTGAAAGTAATGCTCAATTTTCTTTAGGAATTGGCTTGAGGGGCCGCCATTGAAGGTGGCTTCGAATGGCGCAAAATGCTGAACCATAATTACCCGAGGAAAATTTCCAGCAGGATTTTGTTCTACAACACTCATTTTTAAATAGTATATAAGTACTTGCAACAATTTTATCAATATAAGTACACAGTACACAGTTTTTAATTTCAATTATGTTGTTCGTTACAAATGTAACGCTAACTACCAGGGTATATATATCTTTCGGGCGCCAGTATAGAGTTTCTACTAAGGGGGCACTCTATCTTGTATTTTATACAAACACAGTTTTTAATTTCATGAAAACAATGTTTATTGAATTCGTTGCACATATAATTGGCTTTTACAGCAATAAGCATGCGTACTACTTGTACGGAATGTATAAACACAGCTTTCAAGAACAATATATTTTTATACTCACGAACAGTAAGTCAAACCAGCAGTACTGCCATGTAAACTTCTGGCCCGCTAAGCACTAGCGCAGGATAACACCTTTTCAACCTTAACAACCTCCCCTTTTTTCATTAATGACGCTGCGTGGTATTTATACTAAGCGCGTATGCCGAAATTAGCATATCTAAAGCAGCTTCTTTAATTCACTCAAAAGTTCGATTCTTGTGAATCGAATCTTGTGTATACCTTACACATTCTCGAGTTACTTTCAGTTTTGGGAATTTTATAAAACCCGGAGGGTAAGATTAGAGCTGAGTGATAGATACAGAATTTGTTTCCGCGCGAAATTAATGCCAAACAGGTTTTGCTACCACTGAAATTTGAGCAGGTGGATTGTCGGAATGGAAAAATCTTCGATTTAAGATTCTAGGCCATTTTCTCGTCTATGCATTTTTCAGTTTCCTTGAAGCATCTGAATTATTAGCGTTCGACATTCTCCTGTAACGTTCGGGAAAACCTATTAAAATAACCCTCCTATCAAGAACTTCTTCGGAATTCTATAAAATATTCTTTCCCAAATTTTATCCAACGCCCGTGTCTCTTCTTTTATAGAGAGCAGCATGGCTTTTAGAGAACTGTATAGAGTATATAGCTCACTCCTACCGAGACTTGGGTGTATATAATTTGAAGTGGCACTCTAAATGAATTTGATGCAAACACAGTTTATACATGAAACAATGTTTATTGAATTCGTTGCACATATAGAATTGGCTTTTACAGCAATAAGCATGCGTACTACTTGTACGGAATATATATATTAACATTCAATAGAAATACAATTTGCAAATACTCACAAACCAGTAGAGAGTCAAACCAGCAGTTCTGCCACGTAAACTTTGGGCCCCCTAAGCACTAGCGCAGGATAACACCTGGAGCTACTTACATCGTAGCTCCCTCTCGCTTATCTATCAACCTTAACAAACCTTCTTCAACCCTAACCACCTTTTTTATTCATGACGCTGCATGGTATTTATACTAAGCGCGTATGCCGAAATTAGCATATCTCAAGCAGCTCCTTTAATTCATTCACTCAAAAGTTCGATTCTTGTGAATCGAATCTTGTGTATACCTTACAACTGATATGCAGCCATCAACTGATAAATGCACATAATTAAATCTGTTTCGTTTGTAATAACTTACTCATGTATGAACTGGAGTCTTAGTAGCAATACTTGTATTCTGGTACAAAGCATGCATAATTACTAATTAATACTTTACGCATTTCGTTAGTTCAGGCTATAATGGAGGAAAATAGCAATAGCACGTCTGATCCGAAAGTAGAAGGTCAGAAGTTCAATTTTCGAGGTTATCAAGTTTCACGAGTGAAACAAAAATTATTGATCATGTGTGGCTGAGATGTCCTCCTTATGCATTTTAAAAAGAAAAAAAACTGCTCTCTCCTAAAAATGAGTGATTTATATTTTACGAGCACATATTTTGACTTATCTATATATATAAAAGAGCTCGTCTGTTTGTTTGTCCGCTATAGAATCATAGACTATTTCACCCACCGGGACCAAATTCGGCCCAGTTAATGTTTAGGACCCGAGAAACTTAAATCAGGAAAAACGAAATTTGGGGTTCAATTAGTTTTTTAAAATTAATTTTTTAATGATTTTTGTGCCTCTAAGAGGTGCGCGACCACCTGTGGAGCCCCTTCACCACAACCAGCTGCGTTAAGAGAGATGGTTTGGGGGTGACGAAGGGGGTGGTCAAATTCCAATGCGCGGGAGGAAGAGGGTTGGGAATGACCTTTGGCCCTGGCTCCCCAAATAAACACAACTGGCCAGATGAACATGAAGAGCGGGGGTGCAGCCCAGTATTTTTTTGATGGAATGCATGAAAAATTTCATATCTATATATCTACCCGGGCAACGCCGGGCAATAATGCTAGTTTTATATATTTTAAGAATGAAAGAAAAGATGGCCAAATACCACCTAAAATAACACTATTTTATCATCTTTTCAGCACTCTTCTCTTAATGGAGAAAAAGATGTCCGGAAGGGAGTTCTCCTATAATCTCTTCTGAATGAGTTACCACCTTCAGCCGAAAAGATTCGGTGGAAAGCTTTTATATAAGATTAGCGCAAAACGTTTGCTGTTAACTGGTATTACATCGACTGGAGGGAAGAATTATTTCCAATCTTATTTTATTTTGGATCTGCGGTCGTTTTTACGCTATGGCACGAAGCTGCATTTTCTTCCTTTTAAAATTGGAAAATTATGAAATGCTTATCGTAGGCTTTCAAATCGGATGATAATGCTGTTGCATTGTTTAAGTAGCGTTGTTTTGTTCCTTGTTTAAATTTCCAAATTTGAATCCCAAAACAAGTGTTTTACAACTGTCGCATATAAAGTAATCCCTGCATATGATTGTTCGTGTGGTAATGGTAGAGTTTCATTAGATTATAGAGTTTTCTGATAATCGAGGATTTGCGTATTTATAGGCCTTTTTAATCCACTATTATGATAAGCTTTTGAATTAAAAAAAACTTAAAACAAGTAAAATAACATCAATGTTATTTCTCTGCTTTAAGCGCTCTGGTTTTCGGTGCTGAGGGTGCTCGGATCGAATCCTGGCGAAGCGCCACTAAAATGCCTCCGTTTGTGTCGTCCCTAAATAGGGGACAATGCTGGTCCGCCATTATGGCGCCCCCATAATAAAATGGCCAGCAAAACTGCGGGGAATTATAGGTGAATGTCTTCGCGATACGTGCCTAAGCATTGAAAAAAATTTTTCTCTGCTTTAATTTGCATTCACCTGTACCTAGCATTTATAAGAAAAAAAATTAAATAGTTAAACACAAATTTATACCTCATCAATATACAACTTTATCAATCATTTATTTGCACTAAAACAAAAAATTTTCCATGTTCTGACGTTGTAATTAACCCAAAAATTAATATTAATAAACCCTACATTCCTGTAAATTGTTTGGCGAGCCCCGCCATTATTGCGTAACATTGAGTTGTTAGAGTATCTGAAAAGCAGGAAATGTTATTTCTGAGTCGAATGGTATTTTACTATGTATATAAACATAAGGAGAAGTAATTTCATCAACTATGTATCTAAGAAATATTTTTTTTTTTTTTTTATCCAATGCGGAGGCACTTGTATTTCAAACATTGGCCCTTACTACGCCGCAGTTTTTTACTGTCCATTTTATTGTGGGGGCACCATATAGGCGGACAGCATTACCCCCTATGAAGGGACGACACGAACGGAGGCATTTTTCGTGGCGCAACGCTGGGACTCGATCTGAGCACCCTCAGCACCGAAAACCAGCGCGCTGTACCACTGGGCCGCCACAAGCCCATCTAAGAAATATTGCTACTAAGAAATGCGTATCATTCTAAATGATATTGCTCCTAAGAAATGTTCTATTTTTAAAATTGTTCCGCAAGCAAATAAATCTAGTCACTCAAAAGCACTTGAGTTCATTCGTATATTTGTCGATTCTCCGCTTGTTTTTTTTTTTTTAATATTGCATTAAATGTCTCCTTAGACACACTTATATTAGATATATATTTAGCAATTTTGTGCACAAAAATATAAAATCCATCCGGGACTAGAGAGTTAATTTCAAAAAGTTAAGCCTTGCAGGCGTCAATGCTTCGAATGTTTTTGCATCTTTATTTTTTCATTTAATTAATTTTTGTTAGTTTTGTTTGAAAACATTCGTGCTAGTTCTGTACACCGACAAAAATCTATTTGGACAGGTTGCGTATTGCATAAAAACTCTTGACCTCTAAAAAGCTTTCAAATCTAATATGTGAAAGGGATCTGAGGCTCCTTAGTGGTTAGTTTCGTCGGCTTTCGGTGCCTAGGGTGCTCAGTTCGAATCTCGATGAGCACCATTAACCATTTGAGGGGCGCCGTTTGCAGACTGCAAACGCCTAAATCTAGTCTTTTTTCACTTACATTCAGTCATTCCAGTTAAATGAGCAGAAAAAAGGCTAGTGCTACCATCTGTTATCAGTTTAAAGAAGTAAAAACATTTTGAAACCTTTAATTGGAAAATGTTTCGAGATTTTTTGGGTTAAAAAAATTAGGAAAAAAATCTACACCGTGCAAACTTTGGAGGCTTTTGCCCCTTAAAGGGCTAAATACCCTCTTGTCTACGCTGTGAATGGGCACGTTAGGATGTGAGGCTGGAAATTCCATCCGTGTCACGGTAAGGGTATGGTAAACTCGAAAGTGGCTCAGAGGCAAATTCAAAGAATAATCAAATAATCAGATGCACGGATAAACATTACAAATAATTTTAACACCCCACAAAATAAATGGCGAACGTAAAGGTTGAAAACCCAATCAAGAATACGAGCATCAAGATCGTTCGAAATAAGATCTATCGTCCCGTATCAAAATCTTATTCTTTCTAGTTCTAATTATAATCTAAACCTAATATATTTGAGGTAGAGATGGTACGAAATTATCTCAGACAAGCAGCGCCACCAAACATTGTCTATAATCATTTAATCACATTAGCGCTACCTAACTGAAACTTTCTCAACAAGGGTATGGAGGAGGATACGAGCCTACCAGACGGGACCCCCCTAGGGAAGCTTGGCCCAAATTGGGGTGACACCGAGTTGGTTATGTTGGCTCACCTGAATGATGATCCCAGACTTAAAAAGTACACAAAATCTTCGCGGCATATGCGCGAGTGACTTCACTGACACGTGCCTCGCTATGGATAACAACACATGCCTTATTTCGTCAATAAGAGCATGGGAAAATTTTGACTTTAATTGACTGAATAAATATTGACTGAAATTTTTGCTTTCGAGGCGCTTGCCCATTTGACATGTCAGAACCACGTAGAAGTTAAAGCACATGACTGTCAAGTTTTTATCAACTAGATATTCCTGAATAAACAGGAAATGCAACGTAAATAAAGCACAAATAGCAGCAAGATGCAATTATTTTGCATACGGCCGTTTCGAAGCTACAAAGGAGCTTCTTCATCAGTGCAACGAACTTAGTGGCAGCTCAAAAAAGTCGAAGACTAAGCGACCAGACACGCGCACATGCACTTAAATACCCGCACGTGTCGAGCACCCAAAGGCGCGAAGCAACGGAGAGACCGAAATAGGGAAAGCAGCGCCATCTAGTGGCAAAAGAGGGGGGGAAATTGAAAAATAGATATTCCTGGTTCACTTACCTAGAAAAGTGTTAAATTTCCAAACAGGGAAAGCATTTCTAAACACGTCATAAACACGGGATATTACAGACTTTGGGTTTCATATAATTTTTCAAAGAGGAAACGTCTCAAATATCCATAATTTTAAGAATTAACAAGCATAAATATTGGTCTCGCCAGTTTCCGTGAAAGAAAAATAGTTTGACCATCCCTTATAACTACCTCTTGACTGGTGTGGGAAACAGAACTCACGATCGCCGGGATTTGAAGCATGTAATCTAGTCAATTGACGTTCTAGTCTATCATTCGCCCTTAATGTCAAAAGACCAGGAATCATTTTACAATTTTAGCATATTTGCAGGATAATAAAACAGCAGGGTGAAAAAATGTTTAAAATGAATCGAGTGTGGCAGCATAAATTTTTAAAAGTCATGAAAATCCTACTGTTGAAAAAGGCAATTTGAAATGGTCGAAAAAACTAAGATTACTTTAACTAATTGGATAATCAATTTCTTTTCTTTTTCATGTGACATTTGAATAAAAATTGTTAAACTTAAGCTATTTTATTAAAAAGAGGGGTAAAACAGATTAAACAGAAGGAATTCGTTAGAAAGCCCCACGGAAATTTTTTCCCCCAAGTGATTATTCAAAGCACTCAATTGTAGTAGATTTCAATTTCGAATCTGATTTTAAAATTGAATATAAAATCCGCATTGAAGATTTCGATTGTAAGGGTGATTTTATCATTAAATATAAGAATTCATTGCAACCCAAAACTTTCTAAATCTTATATTATATAAAAAGAAAATTAAAAGGAGCGATTGATTTGCTAGAATTTTGTTCTCCAAAAAGCGATGGAAAGTAATTAAAAGAACATTTTCCATGAGCCTGTTTGAAATTACTTTTGCTTTTTATTTGATACTAGCTGAAAACCCGCGCTTCGCTACGGAGTACATTCAAATTAAATACAACGGTCAGTGTATGCAATTGATGCCAATATATATATATATATATATATATATATATATATATATATATATATATATATATATATATATATTTATATTTATAGTAAATATGACGATCAATGTATACAATTGATGTAGAAAAAAATATATATTTATAAATAAATCGTAAGGGATATTTTTAAAGACCAAAATAATGTCCAATCGTCTGCCGCATTAGCAAGAAAATTTTTTTTTTTGTCAATTTAGTTGTTACGCACGTGACGATAAATTTATTTAAAGTACCAGAAAAAGAAATCACGTGATCGGCATTTAATAAATTAAATTCTAAAAATCAATCTTTAAAAATTCACCAAAAATCAGAAAATGGAGGTAAAGATTCGAAAAAGATGTCATTTTAAAGGAATTTTTATGATTTTTCTCGTGATATAAATTTTATAACCCTCAATGTATTATTTTAAATGCAAACGTAAAAAAAGTTACAAAAACATCTTAAAAATTTAATTTAAAAAAATCTAAGAAGAATTTTTGAAAAATCTTTCTTAGTGCACCCCTACACTATTAGAAGAATCGCCATGCAAAATTTCAGCCCTTTAGGTCCAGCGGTTTGGTCTGTGAGTTGTATGTCAGTCAGTCAGTGAATGAATGAATGAGTCAGTTTCGGAACTGTTTTATATATATAGATTTGAAATCAAAATATTCGGTTTCTAACTTTATTTAATTTTGTTAATATTTTATTTAATTTTAATTTAATTTAATTTATTCCTTAAACCTTTGAAATATTTATATATTGTAAGTGATACTTTTCCCATACGAGGACTTTTAAAATACATCATGTTTCCCCATTTTATAAAGAATAAATTTGTTGTAGTTCAAAAGAGAAAAATTTCTCTTTATAATACTTTCTTGGCATCGCATAAATTCAGTGGATTTTCATGCCCCTCAACCAACCTTAGCTTGAAAAGAGATGATTCATAAATAGAGTGCTATATAAAATATTTTTTCCTCTATAGAAATACTGTTATAAAATAGGTATAAAATATAGCTCCATTTTAAAAGAGAATACATTTTAAATTCAAACTTCAACAACAATCTATGAGCTGAAAGATTCTGCTTTTGTATACTGGCTTATATGCCAAATATAATATAAAAATTTGTAACGTATGCTTTGACTGGCATGGGATAAAGGAAAATCAGTTGGTTTACGTTCTGTGATAACATTACCACGTATGTATTACTGATAATAATTCTTAGAAAACATTTTTGCAAAAAAATGGCATAAGATTAAAGATTTAAACTTCCATTCTGTCAGAATATGTAATACTCAAAACATGTTTAAATACCACGAGATTTATTTTATATATAGCGCTCTATTTAGTAATGTTCTTTAATTAATTATTTAACACATATTTTATATGAATTTAGCTTCTATAGTGAAATAATATTGTTAAGCCTATGACTACAAATATGCATGCCTTTGTCGATAAAATGCTTCATTTGCTTCATTCAGGTGAAGTAAAAAAACTTTTTACGGAGAAATTTAACATTTCCTTGATATTTCAAATGAACATTGATTACAAGAGAAAATGACTTTCCTAGATATTTCTAAATTTATCCAGGAAATTCTGCTTTGCTTTTTTTTTAATGTAAAACTTGTTTTCTGTATGAGTGAAAATTTGAATTAAACGTCGAGCCATTTCTCTTTTCTTGTAACTGAAAGGAACTTTAAAAGAAATAATATTTTAACATTTTTTGGGGTAAGATTAGACCGAGAACTTCTGAAAAGCTTTTTTTGAATATTTCAACCAATAAAATATATTTTTTCCCCCAAAAATAATGAATAGAATCGGAAAGCAAAAATTTTTTCTTAACTCATGTGATACTATTGAAAGAAATAGTTTTTTTAGTTATATTTTAACTCATTAAGAATAGGTTGATTTAGGGCACCTTGAACCTCAAAGAGGTGCTTTAGAGTACCATAACTCCTACATTATATTTTTAAGGTAGAAAAGATCCGATAATTGGGTCATCACGGTTTAAAAAATGATCACATTACCAAAAGACACCATTAAAGCACCTCGTTTCCTCTCTTTTTAGCAATGATATAAGCAGATTTATAACACGGTTATTTTTATAATGCACTTTAAAAGCTTTCTTTTTTAGGGTAATATTCAACTGAATTACCTGACAGCTAGTAAAAAAATAATCAGCATTTGACCTTAAATTAAACAGCACTGGATGACAATTATTGTTTATAATGTTATTTTATAGAAATATTTTTGAGGAATACATGTTTCGATTTCAAAATAAATTCTTATTTCATGGTTTTTTCCCCCCCAAGAACAGATGGGTAGCTTCAAAAACAATTTCAAATAAATACAGCTCCATTAATCAAATTCCAAAATGTCTAACTGAAATATTTCAGAATTTTTTTTGAGAGCTGGATACAGAGTGTATGTGTGAAAGGGTTCAGGTGATCTATGTACCTGTTCAAAAATTTTGCTATCAAAGCCAGTAAGATCAAAACAAGCCATCGAAGTCAGTGTTATGAAAGTCAGTATCAAATCTATTGTAAAAGACAATTTTTTTTCTAATCTTCATTTTTAATATCTATTCAGATGATGTTACAGAGTTCTCTTAAACATTTTCCTGTAATATAGCTTGGAAAAAAATACTCATGTAATTTTGTTTTAGTTGGGTGTCACATTTGGTGGTTTAGGCTTTATGTATTATTTCTTTGGAGTACTTTAACCTTTAGCTTACGGGGCCCGTTTCTCCGATTCCCTCTTTAGAACAGGAAATTTCATACCCCCCCCCCCTTTGTAAGAACGGCCATTAAGGGGTTTATATATATATATATATATATATATATATATATATATATATATATATATATATATATATATATATATATATATATATATGTATATATACATTCATTCTTGGGATACATGCTATCCCATCCCGTAAGGAAAAGGTTAATTGTCAAATTCAACAAGACAAATTGTCAAATTCCACAAGGCTATTGTGACATTCGAAGCGGAGAAGGCACTGAAATTGTGTTAAATCCTCTCCATTAGTCAGAAGAGCCAGGAAACAAAAAGAAAAGATTTTACATTGTCATTGAAAGCAGTTATAAAACTAAGGATTAGTTAAAATAACACAACAAAGTCATACTTAAAACAATTCTACTCGAAGCATAAATTAATACCAATTTTCATTATTTTCTACAAGATTTGTACGCATTTTATACTGAATACAGTATAATATTACTATACGTGGAAATATACGTATATAATACGCAATTACATAGTATTATATATATGTATTACATGCGTATATAATGCTTAAATATACGTATTTGAAACAGAAGTGAAGTAATAATCATGTTTTAATAATTGAAATAGTACTGAAATTTCTTAGGCGTTACGTACGGTATACTATCTTAAATACGTTATACTATCAATTTTATTGGAGAAAAAAGATAAACATATGTTATTTCCTCTAAAGTGGATGAAAATGAGAAACAGGTTTTTATACTTAATAAAAATAGATAACATAGAAAAAAAGCTGTGTGCATGTCGCTGGTCATTACTTATCTCATACTTCAATTTCCCGCAAAGAAAATGCAACTTTCATGTTTCATAAAAGGCTTCACATATCAGACATGTCTGTTTTATCTCTTCCATTTCCTTCGAAGATTGCCTTCGAAATCATAAACATATTTTAGCATGCAAAATTAGACATTTTTTCATGTAATAAAAAATCCTTTTCAAATATATAATCACGTGATATTCAGTGTTTTGTTAAAATGAGATTTTGCTCATGATAATGAAATTAGAGTGAGGGAATCTCCTTTTGTAGATGCTCTTAAAAAATCGGGAGTTTGTCATTTCTAACTATGATTAAAATTTTTAAGATTAAAATAAACTTTGAACGTTATTAATATTTTAATTTTTTCCCCTCCTTTTGAAGGTTTGTAATGCGTAATTTCTAACACGAGTATTATTATTTTAAATGCAAACTTTAAAATAGTTACAAAAACAGCTTAAAAATTTAATTTAAAAAATCTAAGAAGAATTTTCAAAAATCTTTCTTAGTGTACCCCTACACCATAAGAAGAATGGCCATGCAAAATTTCAGCCCTTTAGGTCCAGCGGTTTGGTCTGTGCGTTATATGTCAGTCAGTCAGTCAGTTACGGAACAGTTTTATATATATAAATACTGGTTGACAAAACCTGAAGATGGTGAACAAATGGCCATGTTTAAAAAACTAGTAGATATCAAACTAGTTCATATCAAGTGGGATAAATAGTTAAAGACAGAATGTGAGACATGATATAATGCAAGTCTGTTTTATCTCTTCCATTTCCTTCGTAGATTGCCTTCGAAATCATAAACATATTTTAGCATGCAAAATTAGACATTTTTTTCATGTAATAAAAAATCCTTTTCAAATATATAATCACTTTATATTCAATGTTTTGTTAAAATGAGATTTTGCTCATGATAATGAAATTATAGTGAGGGAATTTCCTTTTGTAGATGCTCTTAAAAAATCGGGAGTTTGTCATTTCTAACTATGATTAAAATTTTTAAGATTAAAATAAACTTTGAACGTTATTAATATTTTAATTTTTTCCCCTCCTTTTGAAGGTTTGTAATGTGTAATTTCTAACACGAGTATTATTATTTTAAATGCAAACTTTAAAATAGTTACAAAAACAGCTTAAAAATTTAATTTAAAAAATCTAAGAAGAATTTTCAAAAATCTTTCTTAGTGTACCCCTACACCATAAGAAGAATGGCCATGCAAAATTTCAGCCCTTTAGGTCCAGCGGTTTGGTCTGTGCGTTATATGTCAGTCAGTCAGTCAGTTACGGAACAGTTTTATATATATAAATACTGGTTGACAAAACCTGAAGACGGTGAACAAATGGCCATGTTTAAAAAACTAGTAGATATCAAACTAGTTCATATCAAGTGGGATAAATAGTTAAAGACAGAATGTGAGACATGATATAATGCAAGTCTGTTTTATCTCTTCCATTTCCTTCGTAGATTGCCTTCGAAATCATTAACATATTTTAGCATGCAAAATTAGACATTTTTTTCATGTAATAAAAAATCCTTTTCAAATATATAATCACTTTATATTCAATGTTTTGTTAAAATGAGATTTTGCTCATGATAATGAAATTAGAGTGAGGGAATCTCCTTTTGTAGATGCTCTTAAAAAATCGGGAGTTTGTCATTTCTAACTATGATTAAAATAAACTTTGAACGCTATTAATATTTTAATTTTCCCCCTCCTTTTGAAGGTTTGTAATGCGTAATTTTTAACACGAGTATTATTATTTTGGTGATTTTGAGGAGGAAAAAAAAGAACATCAGTAATTTTGATTTACTTTTGTTTAGACTTAGTAATATATAGCCTCAGTAAATGACACCATGGAGAATAAAAACGGAAAGTTTTTATGACCATGCTTTCCGGTAAAAGTAGTGTTTCTGTTCCCATCAATTTTACTAGAACGGATTTTTTTAGCTAAATAAAATAAGTGTAAAACATGAACAAATTTTACGTGACTATCTATGCAAGATTTGCAAATTCTTTCATGAAATAGATGTTTTAATTAGAAATTACATTTACTTCAGCTATTTAGTTAGGCTCTACAGAGCTTTCATTTTAACTAACAGTACATTCAAAATTTAAACTTCATTAGTAAGACCGCACTGAAGGAAATTAAATAGAAAATTTCAACCTTAAGCAACTATTCAAAACATTCGTTGGCTATATACCTCAATTGTAATAATGATTTTATCACTACATTTAGTCACTCTACATTTTTTAAAAGCCCAAACTTTAATGTAATTACATTCAAGTTTTTATCACATAAATTGTTTTAGTAAAAATTAGTGGGAAAAAATCGTGCCGACATTTGCTACATTTGCTTTAAATTGCAATTTTTCAAAATCTGATAAAAAAGTTAAATGATTTTGTTAGCTCCCGCCTCCCCCCCCCCCCCAATAGTTATACTTTTATAAAATTGTGCAACAGAAACTAGATTATAAATCAGAGACCATAATTATGATCAAAGACCTGTATTATAGTGTAGCTTATATGCTATAGAACTAAAAATACATGTATTCATGAGGTTGAGGGCTGCTAACCAGGAAAAGGATATATAAAATCGGTATTTAGAAGGAAATCCTTCAATTAATAATTTTATGATTAAATGTATTTAAAATGAAAATGATTATAATTAAATGTATGTTAACATTTTAAAACACTTTTATTTTATGATTATTTTTTGCTTATTTATCAAAAACTGACCTTTTCACATTTTTAAGCATTTTATCCCAGAATGCAAAAGTTTAATCAAAATTTAGAACGGATGATAAGTACTAAAGCTAAAGAAATTGTTCTTAAAAGCAACCATCTGCCGATAGTTTAATGCAGAATTATGTTGAAATGTTAATGTGAAAATATTTGAATAAAAAAACCTTACTTTTAATCGTTTAATCATAACTTTCAGACTACCAGTAAAATTTTCAGAGATTAATTCTCTGTAGAAGAATTTGTTTTTATTTATCTCGAAAGTATTTTTCTTTTAAGAGAAGATATATAATTTTAGACATCAGTTTCATAAAAGAGCAGAAACTTTTTTTGATATTTAGGAAACCAGTATTTAGCCTTAAAGATTTGATATACGCTTTCAAGTGGCCTAGTAAATAAATGTATACTTGCAATCAATACAAAAAAGTAACGAAAAACATCAAATAAAAGTGAGAGTACTGCTGGGAATTCTCTATTTTCAAAATTTGGTATACAGGGAATTTGTCAAATCAAAAACAATGTTTCGTATTTCAAATTTTTTTCTTCATTGAAGAAATTCTACGTATTTTTTCTCATCAATGGATGCGTTATTCTATAAAAAAGATTTCTTTTTACACAACGAAGTTACTTTAATGTTTTACAGCTTTTTATAAGTAGTATAATAGACTACAAACATATACCTATGATGTGTAGCTGCTAACTATATTTAATAGTCATTAATATGCATATCAAGCTTATTCCTGCAGAAAAAAATTATTGATTACCTTATTTATTGTTTTGTGGACTAAATTTGATATGAACAACAATTTTTCATGAATTCAAAAATAAAAGTTGAGTAAATACAAATTAAAATCATTAATTTGTACCTTTTAATATTCCTTCTAGTAAGAAATAAATATTTGTATTAATATTCAAGTTGAAATAAATTGCATCAACTAAGTGATTTGAAATGACTTTATGATACATTACATTGCATATTTCTTTCACCACAAAGAATAAGAAATGAAGCTGCAAAACTACTTTTTTATAATTAACTTTTTGTTGTAAATTATTTGAAATATTTTAAGTATAGTTTTCTTTTTAACTGCTTTTATACATTACTCAATCTTCAGTAACTTTTAAATTGTCATTTTAAAGTACATTACCAAATTAAGTATTTTCACGTTTATTTATAATGTAATAATTTTATTCTTTGAGTAATTGGTATATATTTGAGTAAGTATTTTAAGAGACCGGAACCGAAAATACTAAACTTTAAAGCTCTACTATACCCTCTTTTATGAGATAGAGTGGAAAAGCCAAGATTTGTGACACAACACCATCAGTTGATTGCAACATCTTACGATAAGAATGGAGTGATATGATAAGACTCAACGTCTGCAAAGAACAGCTGTAAAAAATACAGCTTTAGACACAGAAGGAACTTAACAACAAAATCCGAGAGAGAGAAAATTCAATTTTGATATATTTTCTTAAAGGTAAATCTTATGTCTGAATATGTGGGAACATAATCTTAAACAAACACTGCTAGGCACACAGCTAGTAAAAATAGAATTATGTCAGCTCCATAATGTTATCAGTAACAGGTTATCAAAATACATTATCTGCCAACTACTTTAGGAGTTATTAATTGATGTCAATATACTTGTAGTTTATTGGCATTTGTAAAGAGAGTGGGTACATAAATTAGAGAAGTATGGAGAAATTTTCGACAGAGGAGAAAATTTTAAACTGACATGCCACACATAGAATGGTTGCTTGCTACGCCACTGGTAGAACCAGCTCAGGTTGTCGAACACGCATATATATATATATATATATATATATATATATACAGATGCTGTTCACACATTTTTTAGACGATGTATATTGTATTAACAAAACTAAATTACATAAAATTCTTGTGTTTTAAATGTTCTATTTGACATCCCTTATTCTGAACTATCTTTCGACACCGCAATTTCCAGGATAATAATGCCTTTTGAAGTGTCAGAAGAGGTATACTATCCCATTCAACCTGAACAGCTTTCCAGAGTCCTGTAAGGGTTTTGGGACGACGTTTGGATAATGCAGATTTTAAAAGTCCGAAAGCACAAAAATCCATAGGTGATACTTCGGGAGATTTAGAAGGTATATCAGTGAAGGGTATGGCTTTGATACCAGTTTTTTGTTCCATTTCTTTTAGGAAATTTACAGTGGATTTTGATGTGTGACTGCTAGCTTTGTCCTGATGGAGTCTCACAGATTGATGGCACTGTGGGTAAAGCGATGGTATTTCATCCAGAAAAATTGGCGATAAAATATGTTCCTGATAGTATTTGGAGTTAATCTTGACATTTTTTCCACTCTCTTTATTTTTAATTTGCCATTATAAGAAAAACCAGCAACAATCAGGAATCCCTTAGAAAAATTTTCTTTCGATTCTTGGAACCATGTACTTAAATTTTTTTCTCCCCTTTTATGATAATAAATGGCTCTTTTTTTGTTGCAATCATTTAAATACACCCATGATTCATCTATTGTGACAATTGTTTTCCATTTTTCTTTGGATAATTGTTTCTCATGTAGAATTCTGCAGCGTGTTCTGCGTTCAGCGATATGATTTGGAAGAAGACGATGCACATTGCGTTTTTTTCGCTTTCTTAAGATTTAAATGAACGTTTATCCTTTTGTTTACAGTGGGCAACGAGCATTTTAATGATTTTGCAACTGTCCTTTGACTAGGGGGATTTTCTTTTAACATTAAACAAGGTACCTTTGCAATAGTCGAAGATGTCCGTTTTTTCCTTGAATACTTGTTTGGAATTTTTGTCCCACTTGAGGCTCCAATTTGACGTTTATTTTCCTTTCTTGTTGACGATATTACCTATCGACGCTTTAGATATCACAAAACCATGACTCTCACATCGTTTTTGGATAACGGAGTATGCATATTTCTCTTCGGAAAGAGCATAAATGTAGCCTTCGAACCACTGCTTTGTTAAAAATGCCATTTTGTATAAAAACAAAACTTTCAAGCCGAAGATGATAATTTTGACTTTTAAAAACATAGTACAATTGCAATTATTTTTTTGCAGCAAACAATTTTTTATTACCGCTTACCAAAATTGTCTAAAAAATGTGCGAATAGCCTCTGTATATATATATATATATATATATATATATATATATATATATATATATATATATATTAATATTCAAGTTGAAATAAATTACATCAACTAAGTGATTTGAAATGACTTTATGATACGTTACATTGCATATTTCTTTCACCTCAAAGAATAAGAAATGAAGCTGCAAAACTACTTTTTTATAATTAACTTTTTGTTGTAAATTTTTTGAAATATTTTAAGTATAGTTTTCTTTTTAACTGCTTTTATACATTACTCAATCTTCAGTAACTTTTAAATGTTCATTTTAAAGTACATTACCAAATTAAGTATTTTCACGTTTATTTATAATGTAATAATTTTATTCTTTGAGTAATTGGTATATATTTGAGTAAGTATTTTAAGAGACCGGAACCGAAAATACTAAACTTTAAAGCTCTACTATACCCTCTTTTATGAGATAGAGTGGAAAAGCCAAGATTTGTGACACAACACCATCAGTTGATTGCAACATCTTACGATAAGAATGGAGTGATATGATAAGACTCAACGTCTGCAAAGAACAGCTGTAAAAAATACAGCTTTAGACACAGAAGGAACTTAACAACAAAATCCGAGAGAGAGAAAATTCAATTTTGATATATTTTCTTAAAGGTAAATCTTATGTCTGAATATGTGGGAACATAATCTTAAACAAACACTGCTAGGCACACAGCTAGTAAAAATAGAATTATGCCAGCTCCATAATGTTATCAGTAACAGGTTATCCAAATACATTATCTGCCAACTACTTTAGGAGTTATTAATTGATGTCAATATACTTGTAGTTTATTGGCATTTGTAAAGAGAGTGGGTACATAAATTAGAGAAGTATGGAGAAATTTTCGACAGAGGAGAAAATTTTAATCTGACATGCTACACATAGAATGTTTGCTTGCTACGTCACTGGTAGAACCAGCTCAGGTTGTCGAACACGGATATATATATATATATATATATATATATATATATATATACTAGCTGAATACCCGTACATCGCTACGGAGAACTTTCAAGTTGAATACAACGGTCAATGTATGCAATTAATTTGTATGTTTAATATCCATAAAACATACTAATTGGAATTAAATTCTTTAAAAACTTCCATCTCAATTAGCATAGTGGTTAAAATTTATCTTTTACAGTATTTAAAATGATTACGTTCTTCAATAACGCTCCTTCGGAGAGGAAAAAAATTGTCTTGCGTCGCAGGTTATAATTTTGGCAGCGCGCCAAACCCAGTAGCAGTAAACAGTTAAACAGAAAAGTACCAAAATGCATGAAAAAAAGGCAAGCAAACGATAAGTAATCCTACGTTAGTAAAAAGTTTCGTTAGAGGAGACTACCTGAATTATTTTTGTCTATTTCATTTTTATTCACGTGACGCAAAATTAATTTAAAGTATCACAAAAAGAAAAGAAACCACGTGATCAGCATTTAATAAATTAAATTCTAAACATTAATCTTTAAAAATTCACCAAAAATCAGAAAATGGAGATAAAGATTCGAAAAAGATTTTATTTTAAAGGAATTTTTGTGTTCTTCGTGATATAAACTATATAACCCTCAGATTATTATTTTAAGTGCAAACTTTAAAATAGTTACAAAAACAGCTTAAAAATTTAATTTAAAAAATCTAAGAAGAATTTTCAAAAATCTTTCTTAGTGTACCCCTACACCATAGGAAGAATCGCCATGCAAAATTTCAGCCCTTTAGGTCCAGCGGTTTGGTCTGAGCGTTATATGTCAGTCAGTCAGTTACGGAACAGTTTTATATATATAGATACTGGTTGACAAAGCCTGAGGACGGTGAACAAATGGCCATGTTTAAAAAACTAGTAGATATGAAACTAGTTCATATCAAGTGGGATACATAGTTAAAGACAGAATGTGAGACATGATATAATGCAAGATTTTTTGCTAAAAGAACTACAGAAAGGTTTGAAACAGGTCGTTCCAGCGAAAGGTAAGTATCGATCCGGAAAGCGAACAATACATAGAATGCAGATTGTAAGGTATACACAAGATTCGATTCACAAGAATCGAACTTTTGAGTGAATTAAAGAAGCTGCTTTAGATATGCTAATTTCGGCATACGCGCTTAGCATAAATACCACGCAGCGACATTAATGAAAAGGGGGGAGGTTGTTAAGGTTGAAAAGGTGTTATCCTGCGCTAGTGCTTAGCGGGCCAGAAGTTTACGTGGCAGTACTGCTGGTTTGACTTACTGTTCGTGAGTATAAAAATATATTGTTCTTGAAAGCTGTGTTTATACATTCCGTACAAGTAGTACGCATGCTTATTGCTGTAAAAGCCAATTATATGTGCAACGAATTCAATAAACATTGTTTCATGTATAAACTGTGTTTGTATATAATTCATATAGAGTGCCACTTCAAATTATATACACCCAAGTCTGGGTAGAAGTGAGCATAGATTCTCTATAAGATTACTAAAGACAAACAATCCGGAGAGACATATCACTAAAGGGATATGTCCACCATGCATTGCAATGCAACTTTCCACACGTCGTGGCATGCTTTGAATGACTGTATCCATGAGGTTTTGGGGCAACTTGTCCCACTCCTCTTTCACTGCACTGATGAGGGACGGCTTGTTTGTCGGAGGATAAGGGCGATCAGCAAGACGTTGCCCCAGGTCGAACTTTTATCCTTAAGGGGATAGTGGACCTTTCAAAACGATTTTTGAAATTTTTACCACAGAGATATGAAATTTATCAATATGAAGTATAACAATATTAAACACCTTATAAAATTTTATAAATATTTTTAAAAAAATATTTTATAATTAAAAAATTTAAATTAAATTACCCTTCTTTAAAATGCTCCTTGCGACTCAATTTTAAACTTTTCCCCGTAATTTTGTATTTATATTGCTTATAAATACTTTCTGAACAAAGTTATGTATTTTTTTGTACTTTCGTTGAATAGTTAGTTTTTAGAAAATATTTTTATGCTTGTAGTCTGAATTTTCGCGAAATCTTTGTACTTTTCTACACTAAAGTTAAACTTTCATAACCTAAATGACCTCGAATCCTAAAATGGATACATAACTTTATTTTTATGTATTACAGGAATCTTTATTATAAATTTCATAAAATTTCGTCAAAAATTATGACGCGAGGAGCATTTTAAAGACTTGCAAATCTGGAAATTTCTCATTTTGAGAAAAAGTCATTTAAAAGATAATTTTTTATCTACCTTTAATACTTACTACTCTAAAGCCACCAGTTTTTCAATTTTCTTTACACTACACATTTTAAATGCATTTCATTCCAATATTTACATGTTTTTAAAATATTAATACACCCCCCCAAAAAAACTCCAATTTTTGCTCGATTTTTGGTAATTTGAAAGTCCACCACCCCCTTAAGGGGACAAGGGACCTTCAAACTCAAATTTCTTAATTTTGAATTTTTTAACTCTATATAAAAATGAGAATAATTAATTTTCTTTTTTACTGCATTGAAAACCCTTAGAATTCAAAATACGGATTTTTTTGCAGAATAATGACTGTTTTTCAAAATTTTTCAAAAATGCTAACGTTATTCAAAATGCTCTGTACAAATTCTGTATTAATTAAAGTCTTTAAATTTTTATTATGAGTTTACTATATGTATATATATACAAATGTGCATTTAAATTTTTTTTTATATAGAAATCTAAAGTCTTAAATTTATTTTTCTATTCTGTCTGTCATTTTTTTTTTATGTTTTTACTTTATTTTATGGTCTATAAATTTGAAAAATATTTGTAATTTCAAAGAATTATGCACGGTTTTGTGACAAACACTTCAATTAACAATTCTGGCAAATTTGGAAGATATCAGAAGAAAATGAATAAGCATGGAGCCTTTTGAAAAATTGTAGAATTTTTGAAGAATTTTTTGATAAACAGGTCTAATTTCTCCACAAAATTCTTATTTTCGAATCCTGAGTATTTTCAGTGTAGTAGAAAAGAATATTAATTATACTCATGTGGTCTATAGAGTAAAATATTGAAATTTAAAGAAGAACGATATTGAAGGTCCCTTGTTCCCTTAAACCTGGTTGTAAAATGGATTCAGGATTATTTCCGTGAGAGTGGAAGGCTTAAATATCTTATTTGCTCAGATTCTCTTTGTTTTGCGTAATAAGGCTAAAACAGAAAAGCTTGTAGTAGAAATTCCCTCAATTTTGCACGATCTTCAAAATGTTGTTGAGATTCATTTTTCTTACATTCGGGGCCATAGTTTTAATCTTGGCGATGAAAGAGCGGACCAGTTGGCGAAAGAAGCGACTTTTCATGAATTAGATTTAGTGATGTCTGTCCCGGCGTCTCACTGGAAGCTTGTCGCTAGGGGAAAAAACTGTCTTGGACTGGAATACTGAATTTCTTGCTTCGTCTAAGGCATTGTGGACACAAAAGATTTTTTCCAACTATTTTTCAGCGTTTAAAGTGTAAGCACTTTTCAACTGACTTTAACTCAACTCAAGTTTTAACTGGGTCCATGGAGATTTCAAGAGCTATTTGCTTCGTTTTAATTTGGTGACTAGTGGGCTTTGTGCTATTGCGGTGATGCTGAAGGAGATGTTGAGCATTTTCGTTTTCACTGCAAATTACATGCAAGTGCTCGAGCTATATTAAAGGCGGACTTATTAGCTCGAGCTATATTAAAGGCGAGCTATATTTGAGACGTCTGTCCATTTGTTGGCCTCCTGTTCTTTCTGATCTCGTTAAGAGTGTTGAAAGTCTTGCTGTCTTGCGAAATTTTGTTTGTAATTTAAATGTTAAATTTTTCTTGTTTTGTGTTTTTCACTTACTTCTGTAAGCCTCATGTTATACCTTGCGGTGCATGAGGAGTTTTCAAATGAAATAATAGAAAAAAAGCATCTACATTTTATTACCCTACATTAAAAACCCTACATTTTATATTGAATTAAGATCAGGTGAACGTTCTGGCCACATGATACGATCAATTTCCTCGCTCTGCAGACAGCCCTGAACAGCGTTCGCGTGGTGACCCATGAACAGAACGTTATCACTTCCAACAGCACGGAAAAGGCGAACTTAAGGAAGCAGAACTTCAGCAAATGATTTGATTATGTTCATTTTTGCTACCACCAGTATAGATACGGGCAGCATCAGGGAATGTGATTTATTATTTCCAATGCTAACTGTCGGAGATATTTAAAGTTTAGTTAAATAATTAAGCATGAAGCACTTTAGGATACTCTGAAGTTGTAAAAACTTTTACTTATTTCGTTGTGCTTATAACTGTAGTTATATTATCAATAACAAAATTAATCCTAAATTCAAAACACTACCTGTCTTCTAGTAAACATAGCGATGAAAAATAATTTTACCGCATGGAAGTTGCCCATTAAAAAATTGTAGAAACACAGAGGAAATAATAATACTTCCCCTTACCGTCAACACTAGAATTAAATAAATATAACTGTAGTTATATTATCAATAACAAAATTAGTCCTAAATTCAAAGCACTACCTGTCTTCTAGTAAACACAGCGACGAAAAATAATTTTACCGCATAGAAGTTGCCCATTAAAAAATTGTAGAAAAACAGAGGAAATAATAATACTTCCTCTTACCGTCAACACCAGAATTAAATAAATATAAAGCTAGGACTTTCTCTGTGGAAAAAATTTAATTAGTCGTCATGATGAATTATATAAATTATTTATGTTTGTATATATTTCGGAGATATTTAAAGTTTAGTTAAATAATTAATCATAAAGAACTTTAGGATACTCTGAAGTTGTAAAAATTTTTGCGCATTTCGTTGTGCTTATAACTGTAGTTATATTATCAATAAGAAAATTAGTCCTAAATTCAAAGCACTACCTGTCTTCCAGTAAACACAGCGACGAAAAATAATTTTACCGCATGGAAGTTGCCAATTAAAAAATCGTAGAAAAACAGAGGAAATAATAATACTTCTTCTTACCGTCAACACTAGAATTAAATAAATATAAAGCAAGGTTATATTATCAATAACAAAATTAGTCCTAAATTCAAAGCACTACCTGTCTTCTAGTAAACACAGCGATGAAAAATAATTTTACCGCATGGAAGTTGCCCATTAAAAAATTGTAGAAACACAGAGGAAATAATAGTACTTCCCCTTACCGTCAACACTAGAATTAAATAAGTATAACTGTAGTTATATTATCAATAACAAAATTAGTCCTAAATTCAAAGCACTACCTGTCTTCTAGTAAACACAGCGATGAAAAATAATTTTACCGCATGGAAGTTGCCCATTAAAAAATTGTAGAAACACAGAGGAAATAATAATACTTCCCCTTACCGTCAACACTAGAATTAAATAAATATAACTGTAGTTATATTATCAATAACAAAATTAGTCCTAAATTCAAAGCACTACCTGTCTTCTAGTAAACATAGCGATGAAAAATAATTTTACCGCATGGAAGTTGCCCATTAAAAAATTGTAGAAACACAGAGGAAATAATAATACTTCCTTGCGCATTTCGTTGTGCTTATAACTGTAGTTATATTATCAATAAGAAAATTAGTCCTAAATTCAAAGCACTACCTGTCTTCCAGTAAACACAGCGACGAAAAATAATTTTACCGCATGGAAGTTGCCAATTAAAAAATCGTAGAAAAACAGAGGAAATAATAATACTTCTTCTTACCGTCAACACTAGAATTAAATAAATATAAAGCAAGGACTTTCTCTGTGAAAAAAATTTAATTAGTCGTCATGATGAATTATATAAATTATTTATGTTTGTATATATTTCGGAGATATTTAAAGTTTAGTTAAATAATTAACCATAAAAAACTTTAGGATACCCTGAAGTTGTAAAAATTTTTACGCATTTCGTTGTGCTTATAACTGTAGTTATATTATCAATTACAAAATTAGTCCTAAATTCAAAGCATTATCTGTCTTCCAGTAAACACAGCGATGAAAAATAATTTTACCGCATGGAAGTTGCCCATTAAAAAATTGTAGAAAAACAGAGGAAATAATAATACTTCCTCTTCCCATCAACACCAGAATTAAATAAATATAAAGCAAGGACTTTCTCTGTGAAAAAAATGTAATTAGTCATCATGATGAATTATATAAATTATTTATGTTTGTATATATTTCGGAGATATTTAAAGTTTAGTTAAATAATTAATCATAAAGAACTTTAGGATACTCTGAAGTTGTAAAAATTTTTACGCATTTCGTTGGGCTTATAACTGTAGTTATATTATCAATAACAAAATTAGTCATAAATTCAAAGTATTATCTGTCTTTCAGTAAACACAGCGATGAAAAATAATTTTACCGCATGGAAGTTGCCCATTAAAAAATTGTAGAAAAACAGAGAAAATAATAATACTTCCTCTTACCGTCAACACCAGAATTAAATAAATATAAAGCAAGGACTTTCTATGTGAAAAAAATTTTTAATTAGTCATCATGATGAATTATATAAATTACTTATGTTTGTATAACCAGTAGTAGCTTAAAATATTGTTTTTTTTAAAACTATCCATCAGTCGTTAGTTTAATTTATCAGAATGTCAAAACGTTGATGTAATTATATATATAATAGCCGTTGTCTCTGTATAACACTTCCGGGGTGTACTCATCTTTCAATTGAAGCCCTCAGTAAACAAACAGCCGGTTAGGCTTAATTTCAATTTCAGATGTGGATCAGAATTTTTTCTTACCTAAAAACTAATATCTTCTCCATCAAATCACGTTTGTTCGGCCTAATTTTCTATAAAACATTCAGAACTAAAAAAAATTGGATACTTTTAGCTGTATATTTAACAGTTTTTAAAAATCTGTTTACTTTTGCAATGAATTCTGAAAGTAAACAAATTTGAATGTGAATGAATCAAGTAGCTCAAGTATTCATATCGAGTAGTGAGCTGTAAAAAACTGGATGGCAGTCTACTACTCCAATCGCATGAAAAACTAAATAAATAAAAAATAATGAAAGGGTTCGCTTTTACAAGGTGTGGATTAAATGCAATATTGTTAGATAATTCGGGATATTTTTTAACTTTCATATACTTTTTCCATTATGACGTCATTATTAGTATTATGACGTCAAAATGACGGGTTGGATGGCAGTCTACTTCTCCAATCGCATGAAAAACTAAATAAATAAAAAATAATGAAAGGGTTTGCTTTTACAAGGTGTGGATTAAATGCAATATTGTTAGATAATTCGGGATATTTTTTAACTTTCATATACTTTTTCCATTATGACGTCGTTATTAGTATTATGACGTCAAAATGACGGGTTACCTTCTAGTAACATATATATTGATGAATGAACTGCAAAAAAACTTTTAACTTTCGTACTAATTAAATTAATTTTAAATAATGATGATTTTTTTTTCCAAAAATATGGAAAACAAATGATTCTTTAATGAACTATATGCTTTGAAAATAAATATAGGATGAGAGATAAACACGTGTTTCAAAATTTTCAGTGCATTATCAAGGAATCCAAATTTAATTTAATACAATTATCGAAGGCAGAAGGATAAAATAGTTTAAGAAAAGCTAATCAAAACGCAATTTCTTGTCTTTAATCTCTTTAAAATCTAGTATTTCTTTCGTATCTTTCAAATCTTTATGAATATGCAAAGAAATGCGCTTCAGTAAAAATAAATATCTTGCATAATTTGTTTAGAGAATAATTAATTCAATTTAAAAATATTAGTCATTCCTTTCCAATGTCATTAAAACAGACATATTATGCATATTTAGTTTTTTTTAGCTAATATTAAAAATTAAATTTCTCGGTCTTAAAATATTCTCTTTGTATGGTAATCAATGTTTTTAATCAGGAATAAAATGATAATTTTTTAAAAGATTTTAAAACAATTCCTCGGTAGTCAGATACTGTTAATACAACTTATTTTTCCGGGACAGGCATAATTAATTATTGGTCAAGAATAATCCTAATTTTCCTGTAATAGTATTCTATTATTCATGTTTGCACAATCATTTGCTATATTAATATTACTATAGATATCCCCAATATTCTGTATTGAATGAAACTTTAAAGAAAGGCCAGAACAGGATTTTATTCACAATACTACATTATAGAAGGTTTTGATTTTTTCTTTTGCCCAAAAAGATTTTTTTGAGGCATGTTGTTTAAATTATATATTTAAAAATATATATAATTTAATTGTTGTTAATTTAATTGTATAATTTAATTGTTAATAATTAATTAATTTAATTGTTGTATATATAATTTAATTGTTGTTAATTTAATTGTTGTATAATTTAATTGTTAATAATTAATTATTGGTCAAGAATAATCCTAATTTTCCTGTAATAGTATTGTATTATTCCTGTTTGCACGATCATTTGCTATATTGATATTATTATAGATGTCCACAATAATCTGTATTGAATGAAACTTTAAAGAAAGGCCAGAACAGGATTTTATTCACAATACTACATTATAGAAGGTTTTGATTTTTTCTTTTGCCCAAAAAGATTTTTTTGAGGCATGTTGTTTAAATTATATATTTAAAAATATATATATAATTTAATTGTTGTTAATTTAATTGTATAATTTAATTGTTAATAATTAATTAATTTAATTGTTGTATATATAATTTAATTGTTGTTAATTTAATTGTTGTATAATTTAATTGTTAATAATTAATTATTGGTCAAGAATAAACCTAATTTTCCTGTAATAGTATTCTATTATTCATGTTTGCACAATCATTTGCTATATTGATATTATTATAGATATCCCCAATATTCTGTATTGAATGAAACTTTAAAGAAAGGCCAGAACAGGATTTTATTCACAATACTACATTATAGAAGGTTTTGATTTTTTCTTTTGCCCAAAAAGATTTTTTTGAGGCATGTTGTTTAAATTATATATTTAAAAATATATATATAATTTAATTGTTGTTAATTTAATTGTATAATTTAATTGTTAATAATTAATTAATTTAATTGTTGTATATATAATTTAATTGTTGTTAATTTAATTGTTGTATAATTTAATTGTTAATAATTAATTATTGGTCAAGAATAAACCTAATTTTCCTGTAATAGTATTCTATTATTCATGTTTGCACAATCATTTGCTATATTGATATTATTATAGATATCCCCAATATTCTGTATTGAATGAAACTTTAAAGAAAGGCCAGAACAGGATTTTATTCACAATACTACATTATAGAAGGTTTTGATTTTTTCTTTTGCCCAAAAAGATTTTTTTGAGGCATGTTGTTTAAATTATATATTTAAAAATATATATATAATTTAATTGTTGTTAATTTAATTGTATAATTTAATTGTTAATAATTAATTAATTTAATTGTTGTATATATAATTTAATTGTTGTTAATTTAATTGTTGTATAATTTAATTGTTAATAATTAATTATTGGTCAAGAATAAACCTAATTTTCCTGTAATAGTATTCTATTATTCATGTTTGCACAATCATTTGCTATATTGATATTATTATAGATATCCCCAATATTCTGTATTGAATGAAACTTTAAAGAAAGGCCAGAACAGGATTTTATTCACAATACTACATTATAGAAGGTTTTGATTTTTTCTTTTGCCCAAAAAGATTTTTTTGAGGCATGTTGTTTAAATTATATATTTTAAAAAAATTATATAATTTAATTGTTGTTAATTTAATTGTTAATTTAATTGTTGTATAATTTAATTGTTAATAATTAATTATTGGTCAAGAATAATCCTAATTTTCCTGTAATAGTATTCTATTATTCATGTTTTCACAATCATTTGCTATATTGATATTATTATAGATGTCCACAATAATCTGTATTGAATGAAACTTTATGGAAAGACTTTATGGAATATTAAATAAAGGCGAGAACAGGATTTTATTCACAATACTGCATTATAAAAGGTTTTGATTTTTATGTTGCCTAAAAAAGATTTTTTTGAGGCATGTTGTTTAAATTATACGAGGGTCATTCTAAAAGTAAAGAACGTTTGTTTCTCTAGTCATTTTTATTCAAGATAATGAAAGAAAACTCATTGTACAACACATTTTGATATCTTAACCTATTTTCTACGTAGTTGTCGTTCAAATTGAACCATTTGTCAAAGCGCTGTACCAGCTTTCCTATGCCTCCTACGTACTCACTTGCCGCCAAGTTTTTGAACCTGTCACTAACTTCCTCTTTCAGTTCGTCATCATTTCCATAGTGCTTTCCGCCCAAATAATCCTTCAATTTGGAAAAAAAGAAAGTAATCACTGGGGGGCCAAGTCCGGGCTATAAGGTGAGATGTTCAAAAACTTCCCAGTTAAATTGCTGACGCAAATTCCTTCGTCAACGCAGCAGCATACGGACGAGCGAAGAAACACAATGCCGCTGGACAACAATCCACGGCGTTTGTTTTGAATGGCGCGGCGTAGTCGGTGAAGGCAGTAGGTATTTAAAAATAATGCACCATTTTTGAACTGAAGCTTCATTCATAACATTTTCCACAAACTTCAGTTATCTGTCTGTAAATTTCAATAGGGCGAACGTGTTTTTGCATCCAGGAAGCGTATTACGCTACGAACCTCACACTTGGCGGGATCCTTAATTTTGTCACACATTTTAAAATCGCATAAATAAACAGTAAATGACCGCTGTTAGCGTCAAACTGGCGGGAAAGATTTGGTAAGTAAATTTCACGGCAGCGGGTGGTGGTGGTAGAATTACTCGGCTCGTCAGATCAAAACGTTCTTTACTTTTAGAATGACCCTCGTATATTTAAACAAAATTTTAATTTTCTTGAAGCTCAGCAAAGCTGTCAGCTTTAAGATGAAATACGACTGAAATTTGCTATTGGACAGTGTAATTAAAAATTTAAATTGAAATATATAGTGTGTAGAAAAAATAGAATCTTTTTAAATA
>OU015495.1:196915041-196952541 GCA_907164885.2 Dolomedes plantarius
GTTACTTCCATCTCGCACGACACTCTCCAACTGACTGATTTCAGAGCCCTCGCTGCGCTACTACCAGCTATCACAGAGCCATCTGTTGTTCTGCATGCACACTATGCCTGCAGAACTTCCACAAGACACATATACGTTTGTGATCCGTTCACATATCTACAAGAAAAAAAATAGTTGCCATGACTTATGCCCCAACCCTCGTAGATCAGTCGTTCTCTTGATCTAATCGTTGCGAAGTATAAAGTGTTTGCTTTAGAAATAGCAGTCGAGACCTTTTTTGATGTTAAGTTTAGTGAGATAGTATTTTTATACTCCTAAATTTGGTTTCTACGAGTCAAATGAATCTCCATGGTGCAATGTTTAAAAGTGCTAAGACAAACAGGTCTGTTTCAATTATTTAAGATGGATTTCGGTTAGATTTTTTAAATTCATAGCCCACAAATTAACTAACAATTTCAGTGCTAATAAATTTCAGTGCTCAACAGTTTGACAAATGGAACGTTATCCTATGGAAACGGGATGAGAACAATATTGATTGTATTTGTTTGATTAGTTGTCGTTTCAAGGTGATATATTGCTTTTATTACAGGCTTAGGTTCATAGGGAAATAAAATAAATAGATTATAATTTTATATTTAATATGATTGATTTTCCTAACTGGATTATACAAAATAATTTAGGTTATGGATTGCATGATTTAAAATTTTAATTTATGGGCATTGAATACCATTATATATATTATCCTACCTCTTCAATGTAAAATACATTTATCCGGTAAGTTAGAAGTATAATTCCGATGAAAGCCCCAAAATTATTATAATAAAGATAATTTTTCAAATTATTGCTGTACGGCAATAATAGTCATGAAAGCCCAAAAATTATTTTGATGGGAGTGGTTTTTCAAATTATGGTTTTTAGGGAACCCATGAGAGCACAAAAGTTATTTAAAAATGCTAAAGTAAAAGTTCTAAAGCTATAATTTTCGAATTATTGGTTAATGGATTTAAGGCACATTAGCTCAAGAAACGTATTCTGGTTTGCTTTCCTAGTAATGGTCACTGTGTCACAGCAGGGCCTTTTTATCGCATGGGCAAATCGGGACATTGCCCAGGGCCCCCTGATGCTAGGGGGCCCCAAAACCCCCTTGGTGTATGCACCTAGTACTTCTAATAGTATGTATTTTTATAAATGTCCATAATGGGGGGCCCCCCAAATAGCATCTGCCCAGGGGCCCCCAGCGTTCATAATCAGGCCCTGTGTCACAGTCAATCCGCGTGACTCTGGTGGTTCGTGAATATTTTACCATTCGATTCCCCCCTTCCCTCCTCAAGACCGGATGGATTTGTAGGAGAAAATAAATGCTAGCAAAATACCTAATTTCTTGGGGGTAGGTATCATACTCTAAATTATCCGATGATATGCTTGTTTCTGTGTCTATTCAGTTAGGAATATATTCGTTCTTATATGTATTTTATGAAATTATGAAGTAGAAAAGTTATATATATTCAATCAAACATTATATACGAACCTATATGAACCTCTGTATACATGAATGATAAGAAGTAACCTTAATTGCAAAATTCATTCTTTATTACTCAGCAGGAGCGAAATTTTAACTTTAATAACTGAGACCTTGCTAAGCATGCAGCATAACTGTTTTTTTCTTTAGTTGTTGTTTCTAAGCAGTTGTGCTCAAGAGTTGTGTTTCTAAGCAGTTGTGATAAAGTATTCCATTGTGATTATCACTTAGATTTTAGCATTCCAACTTTGCCTTTCCACCTTTACTATCATCGTATGCAAAATCTCAAAGATCACAATTTTATAAATTGGTCCTTCAGATGAGATAATTAGGTTAATTTTTTCTTTGAAATGATATTCTAGGCGTGATATATTCCAGACAAACAGTATATTTTTACACGTGTACACACATTGAAAAAAAAACTCCCTCTTCACATACATATAAAATAACTCTGTTCGACTTTTGGCTTTTCTAACTTAATTGTAGATCCTTTATAGTTAGTTCGGCTCGAGGAAGTCCTAACTTAATCTTCCGATTTTCTGCTCCATATTCTTGGTGCTATAATATAGAGCAGTGTCATCGCAACTGAAAATAGCAAACAATTTAATGTATAACCGTATGTGACTATCACATAGTTAATCGTTTTCTTTTCATTTAGGACTTCTAATCTATTTATATATAACAGTTCCGTAAACGACTGACTGACTGACTGACAGACAACGCACAGACCAAACCGCTGGACCTAAAGGGCTGAAATTTTGCATGGCGATTCTTCTTATAGTGTAGGGGTGCACTAAGAAAGATTTTTGAAAAATTCTCCTTGGATTTTTACAAATTAAATTTTTAAGCTGTTTTAGTAACTTTATTTAAGTTTGCATTTAAAATAATAACTTGATGGTTATAAAATTTATATCACGAGAAAGATCATAAAAATTCCTTTAAAATAAAATCTTTTTCGAATCTTTGCCTCCATTTTCTAATTTTTGATAAATTCTTAAAGATTAATTTTTAGAATTGAATTTATTTAATGCTGATTACGTGGTTTCTTTTCTTTTTGTGATACTAATTTTGCGTCACGTGCATAACAACGAAATAGACAAAAAAATATTATTTTTTCTTGCTAATGCTGCAGACGATTAGACATTATCCAAAAAATATCAAAATACATTAAAAGAAATGTTCCTCAAACTGTACTATATTAACTGTACCATATTCTTTAGTATGTTCTATTATATTTAATTTGAATATTTTCTTCTACATTATTTTGTCTATAAAAATATCTGTTACGATTTTTTTATAAACATATTTTTTCGTTTTTTTATTTTACATCAGTTGCATACATTGATCGTTGCATTTATTATAAATATATTTATACATATTTTTGGCATTAATTTCATTCATTGACCGTTGTATTTAATTTGAATGTACTTCGTAGCGAAGTACGGGTTTTCAGCTAGTATTTTTATATTCCTTTACTCCAGATGGAAATAATCTAATACATTTGGTGTGCACAGTTATATTTTTTATGGATGTCTTTATTTGGTTTTTACAACTTTTTTTTGTTTTAATTTGTCTACATAAATATCATAAAGCCCAAGAGGGTGGACGTGAGTCTAATAAAATGCTACATATAATCAGGCTTCCTTCATGAGTTTAAGGTAATTTAACTTTCTTTGTGTTTAGTTTTTAGCGTAAAGACCTGGAATGAGATTACAGTTTTTGGACGCAACATAAGAGGTTCAGTTTATATATGCAAACTATTTTGTGTAAGATTCTTTAGATGATATGAAAAACTTTAATACTGCACTCTGAAGAAGAAAAAAAATGCTGGATTTACCGAACACATTCCTTTATTAGATACTTTGAGATTAAGGGCCTGTTCACATAGGAGTCCATTGCGTTGCGTTAAGGAAAAGATGACGTTGAGACGAAAATAAACCAATCATAGGCCTCCAAACGATTAGCAATGAAATTTTTAACGCCTATGATTGGTTTATTTTCGTCTCAACGTCATCTTTCCCTTAACGCTACGCAACGGACTCTTATGTGAACAGGCCCTAAGAACTTATAATAAGGTTCAGGCCACGTGTGACTGTTCATAAAATTGGCTGTGTAACTAAATACCGTTCATAAGATTGCAATTCCGCTGTTTGGTGTCCTGTTGAATCACTGGCAATTGATTTGTAATCGGCGTTTTGATGAATTCGAACGGTAATCACCACTATAGAAACTTTTATCGGTTTTCTAGACAGTCGAGTTAAAGAAAATGAAACAGCATGCTGCCTTTAAAATTTACCTGCTCTCTAAATTATAACCCAGTTACTCTATACCTATATTCTGATCTGATAACATTCATCGTTATCACGTAATTATTATATTTTTCTTAGTTCAGGCGCCGAAAGAGCGATAAAAAGATAAATATGGTAGCCCCCACTCTTCCCTCGTATATCTCGGCTTAGCGGCTGCTACCGTGAGAGGTAACAAAATGCTTCGCGATGTGACTGAAGCACGTTCTATAATCATCGAAAATATTGCATTCCTCAATATCTACTTTAACAATGAGTGTTCTGCTGAGTGTTTTCATTCTTCCGGAGGTTCTGATTCGCGTTCTACACACGGGAATGTAAAGGTAGGCATTTTGTGCTCTTCGGAGGCATTTTTTTTCCCTTCTGTTACTGAAATTTCTAAAGAGAATATAACAGAACAGCAAGATTTTGTCGGGAGATGGTATGTGAACTGAAGAAGTCAGAATGAGGAGAGAGAGCAATAACTGAGGATGTATTGATCTCTTTAACGAGAGTATTAAAAAAAAAATCATGTCAAATTGTTCAGATATCACTCTTTTGCGCTTTTTCCATAAATTTGGAAGACATAAATTTTTTTTTTTGAAAGTGTTTCTTAAGAAGGTATTGTCTAGAACTGATCTAATTGTAAAGTTTAGAGAAGAATTATCGAATTAGTGAAATGAAATTATTATCACCGGATTTCTTTCCCAACTATGATCATGTAGACTAAAATATGACAGATTTCTTAACGTTTCAACTCGTGATTAACTGAGTTCGTAATTAAATTATATTATATATGTAATATAAATATACATATTTTGAGAGCAATCTAATGCCAGTTTTAGTTTTTAATGGCATCCTTAAATAACGAGAATGAAAACATAAGTGCGGTTGCAAACATATCCATGTTGGAATAAAGAGAAAAGATGAACAAAGAAAAAATTCACGTTAATCATCCAGAGACAATTATGAAAAAGGAATTTATTACACGTACAATTTATTCTGAAAAAAAGATTTTCTACAAAGACATCAACAGTTTAAGAGGACAGGAGACCTTCAACCTCGAATATTTTAATTTTCAATTTTTAACTCTATATACAAAATGAGAATAATTAATTTTCTTTTTTAATACATTGAAGATTCCTAGAATTTAAAATAAGGATTTTTTTTGGCAGAATATTGTCTGTTTATTAATTTTTTTTTCAAAAATGCTAATATTTTTCAAAATGCTCCATACGCATTCCGTATCAATTAAAAACTTTAAATTGTTTATTATAAGTTTACCATATAGGTATAAATATAATTGTGCATTTAATTTTTTGTGTATGAATCTGAAGTTTAAAATAATTTTTTTTTTATTTCGACTGTTATTTGCTCTATATTTTTGCATGTTTTCACTTTATTTTAGTGTCTTTAAATTTGAAAAATATTTGTGGTTTTAAAGAATTATGCACATTTGTGAGACAAACACTTCAATAAACAAACTTGAGAAATTTGGAAGAAATCAGGAGGAAATAAATGTGCATGGAATATTTTGAAACATTCTAGGATTTTTGAAGAATTTTTTTTTAAAATCAGGTCTTATTCTTGCAAAATACTTATTGGGAATTCTAAGTGTCCTCAATGTACAACCTCGATGTCATTTACCTCGATGTTGTACATTGACATTTTACCTCGATGTCAAAATGTACCAGAAAATAATATTAATTATTTGCCTTTTGTATGTAAAGTAAAATATTTAATGGAACAAGAGATCTTGAATATCGTTGTTCTTAAATTTTCAATAGTCTACTCTATATACCTCATATATATCATTAATATTCTTTTCTACTATATTGAAGATACTTAGAATTCACAGATAAGTATTTTGAGGAGGAATTAGACCTGCTTATCAAAAAATTCTTCAAAAATGCTAGAATTTTTCAAAATGCTCCATGCGTATTCATTTTCTTCTGATATCTTCCAAATTTGCCAGAATTGTTAATTGAAGTGTTTGTCCCAAAGCTGTGCATGATTATTTGAAATCACAAATATTTTTCAAATTTATAGACCATAAAATAAGGTAAAAACATGAAAAGAAACATAAAAAATAACAGGCAGAATCGAAAAAAATTATTTAAGACTTTAGATTCCTACAAAAAAAAAATTAAATGCACATTTCTATTTATATACATATTGTAAACTTATAATAAAAAATTAAAAACGTTAATTAATATAGATTGCGCTCAGAGCATTTTGAATAACCTTAACATTTTTGAAAAATTTTGAAAAACAGTCATTATTCTGCAAAAAAAATCCTTATTTTGAATTCTAAGGGTTTTCGATGTAGTAAAAAAGAAAATTAATTTAATCTCATTTCGTATATAGAGTTAAAAATTGAAAATTAAGAAATTCTAGGTTCAAGGTCCCTTGTCACCTTAAGAAAGCAAGGTAAAATGTCCTTTGTCCTTTGGTAAAATATAAATAAGTTATTCTTTAGAGTAATGTTTTCCATCATATAGAGTATTTAATATTTTTTTAAGGAAAACAAATGAAAGTGTGGAGATAGGAAAAAAAATACGAGAACCCCGTAGCAGCACATTTTGTAAAATTAAATTTTTTATGTTAAAATATATCGGATGGCTTAAAAAATTTATGCGTGAGAATTTAAAATAGATTTTTAGTTGTTTGACGGGGAATATTATTTAAAAACTGGTAATTTGTTTCTTAAATTATTCGTTAGTCCAGAAGATAAGACAATAGGATGCAAAACACATGATTGTATTTTTGACTTATTACATAGACTATATTTTGTTCAGTTTAATTTATTTTTGTTAGAACTTTATTCATTATGAATCCTTACCATCACATCATTACCTTCCAACTTCGTCCGACGACTTTAATTGGAAAATATTCAGATGTTTCAGAGTGAATGATGTTATTGGATTTGTATCAACATGTTGAAGACATCTTTTGTTTCATGTGTTTATGCCTTTCTTTTGATTGAAAATCGTATACAGTGTAACAGAGGAAGTAAACATTGTTTAGAGTAATTTTCTTTTAATATTGTCATACTTAAGGGAACAAGGGACTTTCAATATCGTTCTTCTTTAAATTTCAATATTTTACTCTATATACACCATGAGTATAATTAATATTATTTTATACTATACTAGAGATACTTAGAATTCACAACTAAGTATATAGAGAATCTATGCTCACTTCTACCCAGACTTGGGTGTATATAATTTGAAGTGGCTCTCTATTTGAATTTGAACCACACACAGTTTATACATGAAACAATGTTTATTGAATTCGTTGCACATATAATTGGCTTTTACAGCAATAAGCATGCGTACTACTTGTACGGAATGTATAAACACAGCTTTCAAGAACAATATATTTTTATACTCACGAACAGTAAGTCAAACCAGCAGTACTGCCATGTAAACTTCTGGCCCGCTAAGCACTAGCGCAGGATAACACCTTTTCAACCTTAACAACCTCCCCTTTTTCATTAATGACGCTGCGTGGTATTTATACTAAGAGCGTATGCTGAAATTAGCATATCTGAAGCAGCTTCTTTAATTCACTCAAAAGTTCGATTCTTGTGAATCGAATCTTGTGTATACCTTACAAGTATTTTGTGAAGGAATAAGACATTATTTATCAAAAAATTTATGAAAAATGCTAAAATTTTTCAAAAAGCTCCATGCGTATTCATTTTCTTCTGATACCTTCCAAATTTCTCAGAATTGTTAATTGAAGTGTTTGTCACAAAACTGTGCGTAATTCTTTGAAATCACAAATATTTTTCAAATTTATAGACCATAAATTAAAGTAAAAAACATAAAAACATGAAAAAATAACGAGCAGATTATAAAAAAATATATATTTAAGACTTTTGATTCATACAAAAAATAAATAAATGCACGTTTATATTTGTATACATATGGTAAAATTGTAATACAAAATTTAAGGATTTTAATTACTATAGAATGCGCATAGTACATTTTGAAAAACTTTAGCATTTTTGAAAAAAATTTTGAAAAACAGGCATTATTCTGCCAAAAATTCTTTATTTTGAATTTTATGGGTTTTCAGTGTAGTAAAATAGAAAATTAATTATTCTCAATTTGTATATAGAGTTGAAAATTGTAAATTAAAAAATTGGAATTTGAAGGACCCTTGTCCCCTTAAGCAGTAAATATTTGGCTGTGAATTGCAAAATAAAATTTTGTAATGTAAGGTATGAAATATGGTTTCAAGCATGGATATACGTATGAAGGTTTTTAAAAAATCACATATTTATAGGGGGTGGTGATACACATGCACACACCGAAATATTCTAAAAACATGGCATAGGAGAAAAAGTAAAATTTTATGATCTTTCCAGATTTACATAAAAATGCAATTTTATGTGGAATATGTGTGTGGGGGGGGGGAGAGGGGGGGGGAAATTTCCTTTTTATTTATGTGTCATAAAAATTTTGGATAATGATTTCAATAACGATGTCGATAAATTCGATAACTCAAAAAAAAAAAGTGCGATAAAAAAATAAAAGTGTGAAATCGAGAAAAATGTGTGAAATCGATGGAAAAATGTAAACGTTTTCATTATGCATATGTAGAGTATAAAAAAAGCAAAGTGTGCTTTTTGGTGCAATTAATAAAAAAAACAACTTTATTGCAGTATTTATTCAGTTTTTTAACAGTCTGATTTAACCACCAAGTACTTGCAATAGAATTAATTCTGACGTGAGTTTGATTGTTGTTTCTTATGCCTCCTGGCTGGAAGTTCCAGACCAGGTCTATATAGCCTACTGGCTTAAGTGTGTGGCTCGGGGTGACATATGGGGGCATCGTACCCTCTCCCACCCTCACTGACCTTCATAGAGGGATTTTCTGGTCTGGTGACTCACCGAAAGCCCGAATTCCGAATATTAAAAATATATATATATCTATATATATAAAACAGTTCCGTAACTGACTCATTCATTCACTGACTGACATACAACGCACAGACCAAACCGCTGGGCCTAAAGGGCTGAAATTTTGAATGGCGATTCTTCTAATAGTGTAGGGGTGCACTAAGAAAGATTTTTCAAAAATTCTTCTTAGATTTTTTGAAATTAAATTTTTAAGCTGTTTTTTAAACTTTTTTTTACGTTTGCATTTAAAATAATACATTGAGGGTTATAAAATTTATATCACGAGAAAGATCATAAAAATTCCTTCAAAATGAAATTTTTTTCGAATTTTTACCTCCATTTCCTGATTTTTGGTAAAATTTTAAAGATTAATTTTTAGAATTTAATTTATTAAATGTTAATCACGTGATTTCTTTTTCTGGTACTTTAAATAAATTTATCGTCACGTGCATAACAACTAAATAGACAAAAAATATTTTTTTTCTCTCTAATGCAGTAGACGATTAGATATTATCAAAAAAATAAATATCCCTTACGATTTTTTTTATAAAATATATTTTTTACATCAATTGTATACATTGATCATCGCATTTATTATAAATATATATAATTTTTTTTTGGCATTAATTGCATACATTGACCGTTGTATTTAATTTGAATGTACTCCGTAGCGAAGCGCGGGTTTTCAGCTAGTATATATATATATATATATATATATATATATATATATATATATATATATATATATATTTCTGAAAAAAGGTGCTTTAACGGTTAACACTAAAATTAAATCATGTTTTATTAATATAATAAATAATACAAAACAAACAATACTATACAAAACAATAACCAACAGCAGATATAAATGCTTTCAGTGTTATTTCTTCGTTAATATAGTCACTTTACTTTTCATTACTTTTCAAATGTTTTTTTAATCTAGGTGGTTTATTGCCTGCATCCAATAATGCCATTTGATTCTCAAGAGTTCTCATGTTGGATTTCTGCTTGATTTATGAATTCATAAATATTAACATGCGTTTTTCCAACTGCACTGTTTAAGGCATGATCCCAACCTTCAATATGATTCGTAGTGCGGGCATCTAAGTTACTATGCTGGTTCCATACTTATGGCGTAAAAGAGCCTGAAAATTAAAATATTTGTGATCCTTTTTGTATGTAGGTATGTAAATAAATTATACAAGTTTAGAATTACCCTAATTTGTACTTATAATAATGTATATTTATCACCTGTCAACTGCAGCTGAAAACTCAGGATTCGGGCTTCTGGTAGGTAACCTCCGGTCTATGGATTTAATGTGCCCATATCCGGCCTACACACGGAGGTATTTAACGGCGCGCGCCGGGATTCGATCCGAACACCCTCAGCACCGAAATCCAGCTCATTACCGCATGGCCACCCCGAGCCCGTGAGTTTCACATATCTGTATTTATTAAAAACGCATCGAAATGCAGGGTAAGAGAACTTTTAAGGCTGCTATGTGCTAACCCCATTGGATTGGCTCCACCTCAATGTTAACCTATGGAGAAAATTTGTCCACGGATTACCGACTTGGATTAAAAGATTTATTTTTAAAAATTGTACTCCGTCATAGAGAAATAAATTTTACATTTGTGTACATTTTTCGTTTTTTTTTAAATATCTGGTATAGTGTGTTTTAAATGCTCATAAATTCCTAAGGTGGACGAAATTTATAAAATGAACCCTGTAGCACTTTGCAGAAAAGTTCAGGCTATCTGACAATACCAATTTCATTTGATTATCAGCATTTATGTACCTGTAAATAGTTGACAAAAATATATTTTAAATAAAAATAATTATCAAGAATTATCTAGAATTATCAAAGCTTTTGCTTTCAGTCATTCAAATTAGATTTAAATCTAAATGCGAAATTTCTTAAACCGATAGGCTGCTCTCTTCTTCAATAAAATACTGATTTCCAGAACATAAGAAAATGATAGGGAAAATAATAAAAGGAATAAAGCTAAAAAAATGCAAAAAATTATAACTTTGGGTTTACTTTAGAAGTTAACAATTATACAATTAAAGATACACATAGAAAATAATGGCATGTGTTTCCAAAAGAAAGTTTAAGATTATTTTTTTTACAGTTAATGATTTTTAGGCATATTTCTGCTTCGTGAAATTTTTATTCGTGGTATAGCATTTTGTTGTGGCCAGGTCAAAAAAATAATTTTAAGATTATTTTTTTGGTTCTATCTGTCAATCTGTAAAATGAATAGGATCTTCATCAGGCCTGTGAAATTTGTTATAAATCAGTCGAATGTATCACTGATTTCTATGTGTTCGTAATAAATAGATTTTCTACCAGATTTATAGAATTATACGACGGTTAATGATTTTAAGGCATATTTCTGCTTCGTGAAATTTTTATTCGGAGTATAGCATTTTGTTGTGGCCAAGTATTTCCAGTTTATTACCTTAGTATTTTCTTTAGAAATAGACGTGAGAGAATTTTACGTTTTCGTTCAAAATGAATATCATTTCTTTTATTCTGTGTTTTAAAGAAGCTATGCTTATACCCTTGTTTTATGAAATTTCTTAACGTCATTGAACAGATAGTTTCCTTAAGATTATGCTAATTGTATGATGTCTGAAGTTCTACTAACCAGCCTGGAAATCGCAGATCCGTAGATTTCAGTGCTGATTTTTCCACTCGAGACTGAAAAATATTTCAGTTATGAAATAACGGGGATTTGCAGAGTATTTCAGACCAAAAATACAGGATTTTCTGTTTAAAATGATGTCAGTTGATCGGAATTAAATATACCTAGAGGAATTATCACTTTTTGGTCAGTTTTTTATCATATTTTATTTATGAGGTTCACCTTCCTGATACGCATTCTTGCAAATTCTTTTTTCACCGCCTCATGCCACTTTCCAGAGAGGAAAAACCAGTAAATGGTAACTAGCATGGTGGTGTAGAGCAGGCATATCAAACTCGCGATCCGCGTGCTGCGTAGGGCCCTCAACAATTAACCTTTAGCTTACGGGGCCCATTTTTTTCATTCCCTGTTAGAACAGAAAATGTTATACCCCTTCGTAAGAATGGCCATTAAAGGGTTATATATATATATATATATATATATATATATATATATATATATATATATATAATATATATATATATATATATATATATATATACATATATGTAAATATAAATATATATATATATATATATATATATATATATATATATATATATATATATATATATAATATATATATATATATATATATATATATATAATATATATATATATATATATATATATATATATTCATTCTTGTACCCGTATTCTTGGGATACAGGCTATCCCATCCCGTAAGAAAAAGGTTAATTGTGCAGCCCAGGCCCAGCCAATATAACAGTATGTAAATATCGTGTCACTTTATGCTCAGGAGCACCATCCCCCTCCCACATACACACACTAGCAGTGAGTATTTTTACCAGCCGACTACCACATGTCAGAGCAGTAGTCACTGACCAGACCATTAGTCTGGTCCGTAAGTAGTTTTATTCGAAGTGATTTTTTTGGTGGATGTAAAGTAGGTTGCATTTCGCTTTAGGGGAAACGCTTAATAATTTGTACAGTTATTAAATGTCCGGTAAGTTACTGTTCAAGATCTACGTGTCAGGAAGAAAATATTAATATTAGGGTAGGTGTCCCAAATATCGCCTACTCTAACATTTTTTCGACATTTCATCCATTTTTTAGTTTCTGATTAGGCCGGAAACTCAAAGAACATCACTAAGAAATATTTCCTTTGGTATCCCGAGATCAACCAGCTCCCAAACCAGTGCCATTTTAAGTTATGCAGCTGAATTGGAAAAAATGAAATTTCCAGTGAAACCCAGAGCGGTTCCTAACATCGCCTACCTCTGTAAATATTACCGCCTACCAGGCGAAATTAGGAGCACCTGTTAAAAGGCGTTCCTAGCAAAATAATAGCACCTCTGTATTCTCTTTTTTTATGCACTTTCAAATGGTATAAGCAAAATTAGAATTGGGATGCACCTACCTGATCATTCACTGGATTCTTTGGAGACAAAGTTTACGAAGACAACAGCCAAAGCAACTTCAGACGCCGTATAGTTTCTGTTGTCAGTGATAAGAGCTTTGTTGATATCGCCGCTGTTAGCACAAACTTAGAACTAAGAAGTTACTGCATTTCCTCATACATAGCGCGAATCGTACTTTGGAAACACGAGTAGGCGATATTAGGCACAGGGGCGATATTTGGGACACCCCTATTGATGTTCTTGATTTTGTTTTGTACTATACTTTTCGAATAATACCTACGTTTCTCCAAAAATTGATTTTTCTGTGTTTTTTTTTCGTACCACATAAACTCAAACCTTGTCCATTCGGCCCATTGCAGCCTTTGAGTTTGACACGCTTGGTTTAGAGCAGTGGTTCCCAACCTTGAGTACGCGTACCAGTACCGGTACGCGAACAAGCAGCTACCGGTACGCGAATGATTTTACAATCTAAAACAAAAAATCTATAAAAAATCTGTGTTACAAAAAAAAGAAAAGAAATGACTATAATAACTAATAATCCATACGTTTTAATATTTTAGTTTGGAATTTCTTATCCATTGTTTGTGTTGTAATACTTTAATGGGATTTACCTAATCTTAAAAGATGCTGTCTATACTGAATGTGTTATCTATGACCACCCCATAAAAATTTGGCACTCGCCTACGAATTATAACTGTGTCTATAACTGTGTTTGCGAATTATAACTGTGTCTGAGAAGTTTCTTGACAAGCAGTAAAATTTTTAATGTCATTTTCGACCACATATTTATGCGAAAAGAGATTTTCTGCAAAGACTGCGATGAAAACCAAATATAGAGCTTTGCTGGACATTGAATCGGATCGTATCCTGAAACTGACAAACATTGAGTCCGATATTACTTCTTTAGTTAATAATAAACAGGCCCAACCTTCTCACTAATTATATATATAATAGCCGTTGTCTCTGTATAACACTTCCGGGCTGTACTCATCTTTCAATTGAAGGCCTCAGTAAACAAACAGCCGGTTAGGCCTAATTTCAATTTCAGATGTGTATCAGAATTTTTTCTTACCTAAAAACTAATATCTTCTCCATCAAATCACGTTTGTTCAGCCTATTTTTCTGTAAAACATTCAGAACTAAAAAAAATTGGATGCTTTTAGCTGTATATTTAACAGTTTTTAAAAATCTGTTTACTTTTGAGATGAATTATGAAAGTAAACAAACTGGAATGAATCAAGTAGCTCAAGTATTCATATCGCGTAGTGAGCTGCAAAAAAACTGGATGGCAGTCTACTACTCCAATCGCATGAAAAACTAAACAAATAAAAAATAATGAAAGGGTTTGCTTTTGCAAGGTGTGGATTAAATGCAATATTGTTAGATAATTCGGGATATATTTTAACTTCCATATACTTTTTCCATTATGACGTCATTATTAGTATTATGACGTCAAAATGACGGGTTACCTTCTAGTTATATATATTTTTTAAAGTGATTATTATATTTTATGTACATGTTTAGCAATAAAAATATATCCCAAGTTACTCCATTGCATTTTATTCCCCATTTCAAAATTTTTGGTCTACCGGTACGTCATCAAATTCTTTACAACGTACATGTACGGTACTATAAAAAGGTTGGGAACCAATGGTTTAGAGGATAGCTCTACATCATCCAGTGAAAAAAGAACCCTGATTGAGAAACAGAGATTCTCAGCCGCGATCATGAGCAGAAGCTATAAAATTGAAGACTGTTGATATCACTGGGCCCCATCCAAATTACGTATGAAGTAATTTCTCATTTCAAAATTATACATTAAATTTCTCCGAAGGTTCAAGAGTGAGACTGAAACAGAATTTTAACTGAAGGAAAAAACAATTTTTAAGACATGATTTTAGTTAGCAATTTAAAAAAGGTCTTTATTAAATCTCTGCTACAGCTATTTTGAAACAGCTAGCAGATTGCCAGATAATACTACTATCTATATATATAAAACAGTTCCGTAACTGACTCACTGACATACAACGCACAGACCAAACCGCTGGACCTAAAGGCCTGAAATTTTGCATGGAGATTCTTCTTATGGTGTACGGGTGCATTAAAAAAGATTTTTAAAAAATTCTTCTTAGATTTTTTAAAATTAAATTTTTAAGCTGTTTTAGTAACTTTTATAAGTTTGCATTTAAATAATAATTTGAGGGTTATAAAATTTATATCACGAGAAAGATCCTAAAAATTCCTTTAAAATGAAATCTTTTTCGAACCTTTACCTCAATTTTCTGACTTTTGGTGAATTTTTAAAATTTAATTTATTAAATGCTGATCGCGTGATTTATTTTTCTGGTACATTAAATAAATTTATAATCACGTGCATAACAACTAAATAGACAAAAAAAAATATTTTTTTTCCTTTCTAATGCAGCAGATGATTGGATATTATCCGAAAAAATAAATATCCCTTACGATTTATATATATATATATATATATATATATATATATATATATATCTATATATATATTTGGCATTAATTGCATATCTTGACCGTTGTATTTAATTTGAATGTACTCCGTAGCGAAGCGCGGGTTTTCAGCTAGTTTTATATAAAAATCTTAAACTATAAACTCATCTAACTTTTCTTACCACTCAAACAGTAGGTACGGTATAAGTCGATTTTGTAATAATAAGAATGATAATAAACTTCTTAGAACAGTTCCAAAATACATACCTTCGCAGTAGGTAATCTTCTTATCACGTTTGAATCTCTTTTTATCACTTCCATCCGCCATTATTTAAATCTACCATCTACGTACAAATATCTAATTCCAACAAAAGTGCTTCTTCGAGCCTCCGGCTGAAAGGTGTATGCGGAGTTGAGAGAAAGTTTGAAAGACATGGAACAAGAAATTAAGTTTATATAAAATCTGCAGCAAAAAATCAAGGTAGCGCTTTACATTCCATTCAAGTTAAACTCGCAAATCAATTTCGATCAGAACATACATTATTACTTTTATTAAACAAACGAATGTTGATGAAGAGGAGTGTTGTATTAATCCTCACTAATATTGAATTAATTAACGTATCATATTTTTTTTTCCAAATTTTTCCTAATATTGATTATGATGGAGCATGGTGTTTTGTTATGGATTATTCACAAAGAACCCATCTGTTTTTTATATACTATAGTTCATTTGAAAAAGTCAGTTTGGAATACTCAAAATATTTGCTGATTAAGTGATTTACTGACAGGAATATGGACTAATATTTGATTAAAAGAGTACCCTTTAATTAAATATTAAATACGAAGTACATAAAAATGCAAAACATATTAAAGCAATCTCTACTTACAAGAAAGTAATTAAATTCATATGAAAGTAGAAACTTAACTGGATTACACATGACGTCTGCAGAGATGAATTTATGTATATTCGCAATATTAAACAGTGCAACATTACAATTCTAGATAGGTATATTTACTCATTTATGTTTCTGTGCAAACAAAAGAATCAAGAAAGGTTTAAAAAAATCTATTTTCTTAATAATATATTCCTGTTTCATAATGCATCAAAGATATATATATATATATATATACAATGGAATCTTGATCGTTTTCTGATCCATCGTTTTTCCGTATGTGTCGTTCATTTTACCAGTCCCAACGATCATATTGCTTTATTATGTTTCCGCATCTATCGTTTTCCCGCATTTATCGTTCATTTCAATCGGTCCCTTGAAAAACGATAGATCGAGATTCCATATTTATATATATATATATATATATATATATATATATATATATATATATATATATATATATATATATATATATATATATATATATATATATATATTTATTTTATATATATATATATATATATATATATATATATATATATATATATTTATTTATATATATATATGTAATGTATATATATATATATATATATATATATATATATATATATATATATATATATATATATATATATATATATATATAATGAAGAATTCCATGATTCAGAGTGGTTAGTTATTTAGAGTAACTATATCTATGTAAGTTTATTGATTTCTATGTTTCATAGGTCTGAGAACTCAAAATAGGGTACTTTTATGGTATTTCGCTTAAAATGAAGTATCCATAAATACATATATTTCTTATTGTATGTATTGAATACATATTTCTTATTATAATACTTATATACTTGTCAAATGTGAATTATCATTAGCTTTGAAACGTGAAAATAATATACGTGCCTCTTTTACTGTGTTCAAATTCCTCAGAAACTATCTCTTACAGAAAAAAAAATGCCGGCTAACCATCCCCTAGATTCGTAAGAGAGACTGTAATGGAGACGAAATAATTTAAAATGCTTACAGTACGCGTTGCCTTTTACTCATGTCAGGGAATTAATTTGATGGTCTAGCCTCAGAGGAGAATTTGCCGCCAGGGAACAATTTTACAGCCGCGATCAAAAGAAAAGAAATTTAATTTTATTCATAAAATGAGTAGGATTTGCGTGCTTCCTTATTCATTTAAGTGGATAAAAAATTCCTCGGGTTTTAGAAGATGCATTTGCTGAGCGAAATTGAACCAGTCATTCTTACAGTTTAAGCGTGATAAATTGCTAAACAAGATTGCATAAACATGAAATGAGAACATTAGTAGTGAATAAGCATTAGGAATGAAATAATGGAAGCAGAAATTGTGTTATGACTTAACTGACACGTACTTCTTATAATTTGCTCAATAGAAACTCTGATGAAGAGGAGAAAGAATATGTAGACGTTGAATGTATTTTTTTTTTTTAGATTTGGGTACTTTTCGATGTTTCTGCAGTTTTACCGGTAGCTATTCTTGTTACTAGCTACAGAGGCTGTTCGCACATTTTTTAGACGATTTTGGCAAGCGGTAATAAAAAAACAGTTTGCTGCAAAAGAAATAATTGCAATTGTACTATGTTTTTATAAGTCAAAATTATCGTCTGCGGCTTGAAAGGTTTGTTTTTATTCAAAATGGCGTTTTTAACAAAGCAGTGGTTCGAAGGCTACATTTATGCACTTTCCGAAGAGAAATATGGATACTCCGTTATCCAAAAACGATGTGAGAGTCATGGTTTTGTGATATCTAAAGCGTCGATAGGTAATATCGTCAACAAGAAAGGAAAAAAAAAACTTTTAAAATCTGCATTTTCCAAACGTCGTCCCAAAACCCTTACAGGACTCTGGAAAGCTGTTCAGGAGGAATGGGATAGAATTCCTCTTCTGATACTTCAAAAGGCATTATTATCCTGGAAATTGCGGTGTCGAAAGATAGTTCAGAATAAGGGATGTCAAATAGAACATTTAAAACACAAGAATTTTATGTAATTTAGTTTTGTGGATACAATATACATCGTCTAAAAAATGTGTGAACAACCTCTGTAGAAGTTATAACATTTAGCTACTACGTGTTTCTTTTTCCGTTTTCAAAAATCCTAATGTGTAATTGGAAATTAATGTGTAACTCAAAATATCTTTACTATTTCAATTTTTATCTTCATGAACTTATCATAAATAATTCCTTGAATAAAGTGTATTTGTTACTCTAAAGCAGGAAGTTTATGATTAGTGATTGTAATTGACAGTGCTTGACTGTTACAACGCTTGATTATTTTCAGACATATCTGGCTATGCATATAAAACAGTTATCTACCTGGACCGGGAATTAAACTCATGTCCTCTCATGCTGATACAAATACTGTCCGATTGATTTCTCTGGGAAACTCTTATTTTCATCAACTTTCCTTTCAGTTATTCCTCTTTATTCTCTGGCATTAACGATGCAAGATGTTGGAATGTAATTTTTTTCTGGTAATTCTGAATTTTTTCTCAACCTCAACCTTGTTACATATATATACGGCGACTCATCAGGTATCATTTCTACGTTTTAGTTGATTAACAACAATCAGCTGATAGACGAAAATAAATTACGGGTTTCCTCATCGAGCTGAGATGCCGGGCGATGGCCAAAATGTTAGTGCTATGGTGTAAATGATGAAAATATACTCAGCATGTAATCTATATATATAAAACAGTTCCGTAACTGACTCACTGACATACAACGCACAGACCAAACCGCTAGACCTAAAGGGCTGACATTTTGCATGGCAATTCTTCTTATGGTGTACGGGTGCACTAAGAAAGATTTTTGAAAAAGTTTTCTTAGATTTTTTAAAATTAAATTTTTAAGCTGTCTTTGTAACTCTTTTTAAGTTTGCATTTAAAATAATAATTTGAGGGTTAAAAAATGTATATCACGAGAAAGACCATAAACATTCCTTTAAAATGAAATCTTTTTCGAATATTTACCTCCATTTTCTGATTTTTGGTGAATTTTTAAAGATTAATTTTTAGAATTTAATCTATTAAATGCTGATTACATGATTTCTTTTTCTGGTACTTTAAATAAATTTATCGTCACGTGCATAACAACTAAAGAGACAAAAAAATATTTTTTTTCCTAATGCAGCAGACGATTGGATATTATCCAAAAAAAAAATAAATATCCCTTACGATTTATATATATATATATATATATATATATATATATATTACTTCAATTGTATACATAGATCGTCGTAATTATTATCTATATATAAAAAACAGTTCCGTAACTGACTCATTCATTCACTGACTGACTGACTGACATACAACGCACAGACCAAACCGCTGGAACTAAAGGGCTGAAATTTTGCATGGCGATTCTTCTAATAGTGTAGGGGTGCACTAAGAAAGATTTTTCAAAAATTCTTCTTAGATTTTTTTAAATTAAATTTTTAAGCTGTTTTAGTGACTTTTTTAAAGTTTGCATTTAAAATAATACATTGAGGGTTATAAAATTTATATCACGAGAAAGATCATAAAAATTTCTTCAAAATGAAATATTTTTCGAATTTTTACCTCCATTTTCTGATTTTTGGTGAATTTTTAATGATTAATTTTTAGAAATCAATTTATTAAATTATGATCACGTGATTTCTTTTTCTGGTACTTTCAATAAATTTATCGTCACGTGCGTAACAACTAAATAGACAAAAAAAATATTTTTTTCTCTTTCTAATGCAGCAGACGATTGGATATTATCCCCAAAAAATGCATATCCCTTACGATTTTTTTATAAATATATATATATTTATATTATTTTTTATAATATATAGATATATATTTTACATCAATTGTATACATTGATCACCGCATTTATTATAAATATATATATTTATTTTTTGGCATAAATTGCATACGTTGACCGTTGTATTTAATTTGAATGTACTCTGTAGCGAAGCGCGGGTTTTCAGCTAGTAAATATATATATTTAATTTTTTTGACATTGATTGCATACATTGACGGTTGTATTTAATTTGAATGTACTCCGTAGCGAAGTGTGGGTTTTCAGGTAGTATGATTATAAAACACTCCCATTTAGCCCATCTCTAGTGTAATGTTTATCCATATATACACAGTCAGGAAATGTCCGAATGGCTAGAGTACTTGTTAGGGCGCCAATGGCATTCGGTCCGTGAGTCTAGTGCTACGAACCTCACCGCCGACACGAATGTTTGTAGTCTTACGGTATCAGCTTTAACCTGTAGGCAACGGTCTCATTAACGACGTAAAAATAATAAAAGTGCAGTAAAATTTGACCGTAGCGATCTCAGCTTACCAGCTCATCGAGAAGGATGATCTCCCAAATGAGTTATCCAAGGGAAGGAGTCCTCTTTTCGTGTTTGCTCACACATGACTAGAAAGTTCATCGTTAAATTAAGGGAACGGTGGACCTTTATTTCAGTAAATCTCGTCATTGTAATACTGATTGTGTTATTGTAAATAATATATATATTTCTGTAGATTATTAGTACCAAAATAATTTTTTTCAAGTAAAAAATCATTCATGAAGCTTCTACAAAGTACTTTATAATGGGTAAGTGTAGGAATAAATTTTAAATCTGTATTTCCCAAACCAGATTTTTCAAGGTTTTTAGATTTTTTAAATGCTCCATGCTACTTAATTTTTCTTAAAAATTCATGAAATTGATAAGGAAGAATTTTGATACTGTTTACAAAAAATATGGGTATGCATTTTACAATTCGACTTCATTAAGGTAATTAAATTTGATTTATAACTTTTCAAAAGGCAAAATTTTCATGAAAATCGGGATGGAATTCAGAAAAAAAATCTCTCAAAAATTAACTATTCAAGGGATTAAATAATTGATACCCAGATTTGTTTGTTACAGAGTGTAAAGCGATTAAAATGCAAAATCGAGGAAATATCTCAAAAATTAAGTAGCAAGGAGCATTTTAAAATTTTGTTTATAAATTTCAAATTTTTTTAAAAATCTTAAGATTATAATGAGATTGTAAATTTCTTTTAAGGTATTCTATTTATTTATAGTGAAAGTGCACATGTACAAAATTTCGTATCTCTATGATGAAAAGTAAAAAAAGTAAATTTTAATGTCCACCTTTCCCTTAAGTTAAATCTCACTAATTTTGTTTTAAGGGGACAGTGGACTTTCAAACCTAACTTTTTTAGTTTTGAATGGATTTGCTTGAAATTTGAATATGTGATTAGTACCATAGATATGTAAAAGTGGTTAAAATTTAATGATGAAATATTAATAATTTATGAATTATGAATTAATATATATAGCAATAATTGGCCTAATTAAAAATGTCCCATGCGCATTTCTTTTGCATATAATATGATAATTTTTATTTACAGGATACCTTATAAAACTGCGAGTAACAGTGAAACTTATTGATTATTATAAGCATTCATTAAAAACATTAAGAAAAAAATAATAATAGTGAAAATACCCTTTTTATTATGCAAAATACCTATAAATCATCTTTTTCAAGTATAAAATTTAGAAATTTTGAGCTACGAAGCAAATTTTCTTCCAATAAGATTTACTTTATATACAGTTAAGTATATGAAACTTAAATTTCAAAGGAATACGATAATTAGAAATGCGCATGGGACATTTTTAATTAGGCCAATTATTTCTATAATTATTAATGCATAATTCATAAATTATTAACATTTCATCACTAAATTTTAACCACTTTTTCATATCTATGGTACTAATCACATATTCAAATTTCAAGCAAATCTATTCAAAACAAAAAAAGTTTGGTTTGAAAGTCCACTGTCTCCTTAATATGAGTTTTACTGGGTCATATATCGTTTACTTTCAAGCTCGTGTTTATTTGCAAATGACAGCAGTAGTTAAGACATTTGTTTGTTTACAGACAACTCTTACATGACTAGAGAGAATTTTATGAATTTTACAATTTTGCAATGCCCTGTATGTCCCCCCCCCCTTAATTATATATAATATTTGTTGCCTTAAAAGATACAGATAAAGGCATTCTGAGGGAGGATATAAATATTATCGTGTTTATTAGCAGATGTTATTTGCTTACAAAGACACTGTTTTTACGAAATATTTTTGAATTCCCGTAATATATATATTTATTATTTTAGTTTAGAGTAAAAGCTGAAGGGTTTTACTCTAAACTAAAATTCCCATCATGAGATATTAAGCCAATTAAATTTTAGGAATCATAGTTTTGCGTTTATTACTGATAATTTCACGCACTAGTATTGGAGTGTATCTAGTAAGTATTTTAAGATTTGATTTTGGTTACGTAATTTTGGATTTATTCCTCGTCAGAATTCAGTTTTTGCTATAGCTTAAAATTTAAATAATGGGGCACTTCTTTCATATTCACAAACGTTAGAAAGAAGCTTCTTTAAAAGGAAAAAACTTCTTACTTGATACATACATGTATCTCTTATCTATATATATAAAACAGTTCCGTAACTGACTGACTGACTGACATACAACGCACAGACCAAACCGCTAGACCTAAAGGGCTGAAATTTTGCATGGAGATTCATCTTATGGTGTAGGGGTGCACTAAGAAAGATTTTTGAAAAATTCTTCTTAGATTTTTTAAAATTAAATTTTTAAGCTGTTTTAGTGACTTTTTTTGAGTTTGCATTTAAAATAATAATTTGAGGGTAATAAAATTTATATCACGAGAAAGATCCTAAAAATTCCTTTAAAATGAAATCTTTTTCGAATCTTTACCTCCATTTTCTGATTTTTGGTGAATTTTTAAATATTAATTTTTAGAATTTAATTTATTAAATGCTGATCACGTGATTTCTTTTTCTGGTACTTTAAATAAATTTATCGTCACGTGCATAACAACTATATAAACAAAAAATATTTTTTTTTCCTTGCTAATGCGGCAGACAATTGGACATTATCCAAAAAAATATTAAAATACAGAAAAAGAAATGTTCTACAAACTGTACTATATTAACTGTACTATATTTTTTAGTATTCTTTATATTATATTTAATTTGAATATTTTCTTCTACATTATTTTGTCTATAAATTTATCCTTTACGATTTTCTTATAAATATATATATATATATATATATATATATATATATATATATATATATATATATATATATATATATTACATCAATTGTATACATTGATCGTCATATTTATCATATAATATATATATATATATATATATATATATATATATATATATTTGGCATAAATTGCATACATTGACCGTTGTATTTAATTTGAATGTACTCCGTACCGAAGTACGGGTTTTCAGCTAGTAGAATAATATACACAAAAAATGTTTCCACAACATCAATAAACTCTCGAGTACGGTATAGTTGTTGAATATGCATTCTTTAATAGCTCGGAATGTGTTTTAAAATTTTCACACGACGTCCATAGCTTGTAGTTCATTTGCTTGATATGAAGTGGTTTATCATTGAATTCCTCTTCACTTTCATTATTATTACTTACCGACATTACAAACCTCAACATTATTCCCTTTCCGCGAGGCAATTTCTAGTACAGTGGCCACAGATCACGATGCAATCTCGGTCTTTGTAACTGTATATTCCCTTTTAAACTGCCCCTGCACTTTTAGAGGCTGTTGCTAAAGCGGGACTGGAAGTCGCTTCATTCGAGGTAGCATCTGAATTACCCCAAAATGAGGTTTGATTGCGGTTATTTTTGTAAACGCTTTGTTTTACTCTTGCCCCTATACACTAGCTTTGAGGAACTGCTAGGTTGTGCTTTAATCAGCAGAAAGCAGTTTTATTTACGAAATCTTGATAATGCCAAAAGATTTTGAAGACATTATAAGCTATTTTCTTTTGCTAATAGGGTGTACCCACAGAACCTTGTTATATTTAAAATTAAACCGAGCAAAGAACTTTTGAGACTTCTCATCTTTATAAATGAGAAAAGAAACCATTTGAGTGGGTGAAATCATTTGTGGTGAAATATTTAAATACTAGAAGGTAACCCGCCATTTTGACGTCATAATACTAATAATGGCGTCATAATGGAAAAAGTATATGAAAGTTAAAAAATATCCCGAATTATCTAACAATATTGCATTTAATCCACACCTTGTAGCAGCAAACCCTTTCATTATTTTTTATTTATTTAGTTTTTCATGCGATTGGAGTAGTAGACTGCCATCCAACCCGTCCTTTTGACGTCATAATACTAATAATGACGTCAAAATGGAAAAAGTATATGAAAGTTAAAAAATATCCCGAATTATCTAAGAATATCGCATTTAATTCACACCTTGTAAAAGCAAACCCTTTCATTATTTTTTATTTATTTAGTTTTTCATGCGATTGGAGTAGTAGACTGCCATCCAGTTTTTTACATCTCACTACGCGATATGAATACTTGAGCTACTCGATTCATTCACATTCAAGTTTGTTTACTTTCAGAATTCATCGCAAAAGTAAACAGATTTTTAAAAACTGTTAAATATACAGCTAAAAACATCCAGTTTTTTTAGTTCTGAATGCTTTATAGAAAAATAGGCTGAACAAACGTGATTTGATGGAGAAGATATTAGTTTTTAGGTAAGAAAAAATTCTGATCCACATCTCAAATTGAAATTACGCCTAACCGGCAGTTTGTTTACTGAGGGCTTCAATTGAAAGATGAGTACAGCCCGGAAGTGTTATACAGATACAACGGCTATTATATATATAAATGCTTCCTGTAGTCAATTTCTATGCAATATATAAACTAATTATAATTTTCCTGAAATTAAACTCTACAGCATTAACATTAAAAAAAAAATAGATGCAACCCAAGAAGCTTTGTTTTTGAAACCTAGAAAACATACAATCGGACTCTAGCAAAAACTGTGATTTGAAATAGGATTGCTTTGAGGGTCATTTTCAGTTAATAATTTTAATTTTTCAAGATTTTTACTTTACTTTGATTTCCTGCTACACTGATTGCTTTCAAAACAAAGACAGTTGCATTCTTATAAGCTTATTTAATTTAGAAAAATGCTTAAATGTTATTATAAAGAAAGTAATGCAAATTATTTCAACTGCTAATATTGAAAAATATTTCTTTCCAGAAGAAGATGGGTGTTACTTGTTTACCTCTCATGAAGTGTAAAACAGATCCGTTTTCGTGATGAGTTATTTTTAGAGAGAGAGTTCGAAAACGTATTTTTAGAATTCGTTCTAGACCCTAAATAAAAACTTTGTTGTTATTTTCAAATGTAAAATCGATGGCATTGGGTATGTGTGTTATCTGTTTACTTTTAAAACAGTTTAGCAAATTCTTTTTCTATCTTTTTTATAGAGAAACACAGGAATGTGTCTATTAAAGCATTGGAGTTTTTTTATTTCATGAAATGGTTATAAATTCTGTAAGATGTAATGAGTAAAATACTAAAACGTATACGATTTATTTAGACTGATATAATCTTACAGACAAGTAGCGTACTAATTCTCTCTTTCCCTCAAAATGATAAACATCTAATACAAACTTTTATCACCATCTCACGTACGCAATTTTTTTTTATGGTGTATAATTCTCCTAAAGTATTTTTGAAAATAAATGAACATTTTGAAATAAATCGACCATATTTTTCAGTAGAACTAGCATTTCTTCAAATCATAACAAATCGTCAGCAATAAGACTAATTCGATGTTTAAGTAATGTTGGAAAAGTATTTATTTAAATATACATTTAAATAAACAATTTACCCCTGTAATTCATTATTTTAAGGCACTAAAAGTTGTTAATTGTTGATTCTACATTTAATTAACAGTTTTTAAAATTTTAAGATGTTTTATAAATATTTTCTTCTTTTAAAATACTGAATAATTAAAAAAAATAACGTAAGGTTCAAATCCGAACAATAACGACTGATGGGCTCTCCACATTTCATACAATAGATAAAAATTTTGTTCTGTTTCTTAAAAATTTCATCTCCTTAGATTAAAAATTTCAGGAAAACTTATCATTTTTAAAATTTTTGAAACAACAATTTTCTTAAAAATAGGTACACATTTTTTTCCTCACAAGACATTTATTATTATTATTATTATTAAATAGAAAACTCACTAGTTATAAGTAAACAGTATTCGTAAATTTTTGATAATAACTGAAATGCAACCCTTCACTAATATTTAGATAATTGTAATCGAGTATTACAAATATATGAATAAAAGGAAATTGATTTCTACCCCAGAAGCCATTTTTGAAGCATGTTTTGATTTGCATGAATTTTTTTCCTTAAGTAAAAGAAGAAAAATACTAAAATGCTTAAATAAATTTAAAATTGTGTTGATAATGCTGATGTTATATTTTTTCATTACGGATTACACTAGAATTCCAATAATCCATGAATTGATCATTTGTGCGCCTCGAAAAAAACGAAGGTTTTAAATTGATTATAAATTCTCGTTAAGGTTGGTCAGCATAATTTGTAAATTTTCCACCAAGACAAATTAAATATCTATGTAAAGTTGATTTTTTCTCACTAAAATTAATAAAAACATCCAGTGTTTAATGGTAAGCAGTATAAATTTCCATATTCTTTTGTGTACACGCATATTTTGATAGCTTGGGTAATCCGGAGATAAATGTCTATAATTTTTAAAATTGAAATTCCCGTAAATAAAAAGACTGTCCATGTACGTAATGCGTTATTACCAACATTTTGAACAACAAAATCATCCTGTTATTATCTCTCGACGGTGATTGTCTAGCCCCGATCTCTTTTCACCCGCATAGCTTGCAAACCTTTATGCTTGCAAGCTGAACTATCTTTCATTCCAGCATTTATTTTGCACACGAGTATCAATTTCCAGCAATTTTCATCGTTCATTCCAGCATTTATTTTACACACGAGACATAGTACCTCCATATACTACAATGAAACAAGTTGCGTAAAATGTGTAACTAAAAATCCTCATTTCTGCAACGTTTGTAAAAATTTGAACGAATCGCAGTTTAATTAGAGAGGCATTTGAATCAGTTATTCAATGTGGGCAAAATTGCATTGTCTTCCGTTATTTACAAGAATCATATCTGCTATTTACAGGAATTGCTGAGAACAGTGTATGTAAATTAGACACCGTAAGTGGGGTAAATTACATAAAATATGTTGAGAAGGAAGTGAATATTAAATAACTGCTCTGACATTAAACATAATAATTCACACATAAAACTTTTATAATTTTGTTTTACAAACATACAATTGGTTTTGGAAACTGTAAAATGCTCCGACTTTTGAGTAATGATCGCGTAAAGAGGCAATTATGTTACCCCGAAACGAGATATTTATGAAGTGAATTTAATGAGCATCTGTTCTCATTTTACATAATAAATAAGGATAAGATTTTCCACCCGAGAAAGCTGTTCAATAGTTAATGGGATCATACATAGTTTCACAAATGGAAAAGTAACACATGCAAAATGATGCATTTTCATACAGCATTAAGGACTTTGAATTTTCACACATTTGTAAAAAATTAAATTGTGTGATATGACTCATTATATAGGCATGAGTGATTTTACAGGTATCTTTAGAAATACACAGGACACATTATATTTGTAGTTGTTTTGATCAATTTATAAAATAATTATCACCTCAAACAAATATTTACAGAATTGTTGCACGGGTAAGAAGCAACTAACCGCAATCTCTCCAAGTTAACCCCTCCTCTCCCAATGATGAATAATCGCTGAAATCTATTTATGAGTCTTCATCTAAATAGCTTTTGTTTTGATCAATTTTGAAAATTATCAAGACCTTAAAGGAATGTATGCATGGTCGTTGCAAAGATAATGAGAGGTTGGGGCAATCTCTAAGTTGATCTCCCCCCGATCAATTTCGAAATGAATAGACTAGACGTTGAAACATATTTATAAATGGTCTTAATCACCTTTGCGATAAATTGCAAAAATGATTAATACTATTGTGTGATATATGCAATGTGGGGGGGGGGTATTACGGGACAATCTCTATGTTGACCATCACCTCCCGTAATAGGAATAAAGAACTTAATGGGTTGTATGTACAGGCATTGCTAAGATAACGAGCCCATAATAACGATCTGTATGTCGCCCTCTTCTCGATTTTGAGGGTAACAAATATTAAGGGGACAGTGGACCTTCAAACCTAATTTTTTTTGCTTTGAACGGATTTGCTTGAAATTTGAATATGTGATTAGTACTATATATATATATATGTAAAAGTGGTTAAATTTAAAGATGAAATATTAATAATTTAGGAATTATGAATTATTAATTATATCATAAATTGGCCTCATTAAAAATATTCCAGGCGCATTTCTTTTGCATATAATATGGTAATTTTTATTTACAGGATACCTTATAGAACTAACAATGAAACTTATTGCTTATTTTAAGCATTCATTAAAAATATAAAGAGAAAAAAATAATAATAGGGAAAAAAAACCCTTTTTATTACGCAAAATACCTATAAATCATGTTTTCAAGTACAAAATTTAGAAACTCTGAGATACGAAGCATAATTATTTTCAATAAAATTTATTTGATATACAGTTAAGTATATAAAACTTAAATTTCAAAGAATTACGATAATTAGAAATGCGCCTGGAGCAGTTTGAATATTCGTATGACACGAAAATTTTTATTTCGAGAAAAACACATTTAAAGTCATTGCTATTAGTAACCACATAATTTCTAAATTAAATACAAATACCTATAACTAGGAAAGTAATCATAGAAATTAAAAATTCTTTTTGCGACACATCCCTACTCGTCCGTAGTTTCCCAATTCAATAAAATTAAAAAAATCGAATTTTTGGACAAATTTCACAAGTTTGAAAGTCCACTGTCCCCTTAAAACCTTTTTATTACGGGTCAATTGCTTCTGTTTTGAAATTAATTTTGACCCTGAAAGTATGTATGCACTAGCGTTGCAAAGGCAACGTGCTACCACGGGCGATCTCTACATGGTCTGTTGAGATCCCCCTTCCGATATCGATATGAATGGATATATATCGAGATGAAACCTATTTATAAATGGTCAACTCTAGAGATCTTTTTTGATTAATTTTCAAATTTATCAAACCTTTGGTTGGTTGTATACACAAGCGTTGCAAGGGTAACAGCGCATAGATATATTTCTGTGTTGAGCTTTCCCCTCCCGGTTGAGTGAATCCTGTAACCTATTTACAAATGATCATTTTGATTGCCTCTATCATAAAAATAGTTACGAACCTGAGGGGATGCTTGCAGTGGTGTTGCAAAGGTAACGATCGACAAAGGAGAATCTCTATATCGAGTTTCCCCTCCATATTTCGAAATAAATAAATATTAGAGCCCATTTACAATTGGTCAGCTTAGTTGTTTTTACTTTGATCAATAAATAAATAATTATTAAATAAGCAGAGACAATTTAACGAGTGGCGAGGTGCAATTACTCTGTTAAGCTCCCTTCTTCCAATAACGAGTGAATATATATTTAACATTCATTTCTGATGTATAAATGGTATAGAATACTATTATTCAGTGTCTACTAACCCCTAGTTCCTGCACGGGGCGTTGGTGAAAGCGTTCGGTTGTCCCTTTCCTTACTACTAGACATGTAAATGCATTATTGGTTATTAAATAACCTTAAAACAATGGATGCATGCGTGTGTTGGAGCAAGCAAGGAAGACAGAGCATTGGCCTTTAACATACAGTTATTTAATAACTCACAAAATTCATTTAAAGTGTAATTTCTACTAGCACAATATTCCCTTTCATATTAACACTTTACATACGAGAACTCAGAAGCAGAGGCAAAACTATATGGTCAAAGTAATGATTTTTAGAGTCTATGGGGAGGCACTTACTTCAGCTGAAGTATGCAGCGATGAAGGATGGCATCGACGACAGGGACCCAAAATCACGTCATATACTGTTGGCGGCTTACTGGCATCTTGGCGGATCATCTTGGCTGCTTACTGGCACTACTTCTAGATTCTGCGGCACTCTGTATGATCTCAGCTCTAAGAAAAAAGTCGGAGATCAATCTGGACCTTCTCTCCTTTTTCTTTTTTACTTGGAGGAGCTGTTGTCCGTTTACGGGGGGCATTCTGGCCCGCCCCTCCTTTTCATTGGGCAGTGGGCTGTTTTCTCTCAGTAGTTCCTGTCCTAATTAGTTCCTTATTATACTGCTCCTGTCCATAGTCTACGAAGTACCTCCCCACCATAATTTTCATTTGCAATACCACTTTGACCCTTATCATCTGAAGGTTTTACTGTGGGCCGTAAAATAACGACCATCTATCTTGAAATATTTATAGACTTTTGATCGCTATCAATGGCCACACCGACAGCTATTCTTCTATTTCCTCCTGGCGTACAAGCCCCTATTTACCCCTGCCTCTGCAGCCTTTACAATAGATTTGTTCTTGGCCACACACCACGGGGAATTAACCATTCAACTTCTACATGCATGAAAATATTTTATTCCTTATTTTTTTAGAAGAATCTATAATGGGAAACGCGTTAGAATAACTCTTTTCTTAACAAATCAGTTAATGTGATAATCCCAGTCCTGATAAAAAATATAGGGCTTACTGTTAATCCCCTATAATCCTTAGCACTTGCTGTCAGAATCTTACAGCATACCCACAGTTATATAAAATATTTATTTAAAACACGGCTTTTGTTTGTAAGATCATCTTAGATTTATTAACTAATAAATTGTTCTCTAAACAAACGAAAAAATACCTTGTAATAAAATTAAATAAAAACGATTCTTCGAAAATTCCACAGTTTCAATGTGAAGGTAATATTGGAAAATTTTGACAGGCATTTGCTTATATCTCAAGCTCTAAACAAGCTTCGCACCATATTCAAAACTACAAATAAACTTATAAACCTCTAGAAGTCTTGTATAAAGAATTTTCTTTTTGAGACTAATCACCTGCTGCTCAGAACACATCCAAGGCAGTACATCGATCCAGCATATGTTTTCAGCAACTAGTCTTGGCGTAGGAGTAGAAGACGTCATTTCGGTTTTATTTAGAATAATACTGACTGTAGTCAAATTTAAAGTTCTGATGGTTTATGTGCGTCAGCCCTTTTTATTTTACGGGTATATATAGTGAAACTAAATATGGACACTTTCCGAATGGATGCTTTCATATTTCAGTCATTTCTTTATCCGGAATAACTCGATTTTATTTGCTGTTTTGCGTTTTGGAAATGCGCAATTGGGAACAGATCTAAGTATTGCTGACAATTAAAACGGTTTTAAGATATTTTCTATTACAAAGGTAATATTCACAGGCTTTTTTTCCCCCTGAGAAACGTTTAAGATCATCCAAAATTTATTGCTTGAAAGTATGTGTGCAGAAATATATGTCTAATGTTGTATTTACATATATTGAGCAATTTCAAATAATTTGACAAAATACTTAGATTGGTATAGGTACACATTTAAGGGAAATCTAGAAGTTCTAGATCTAAAGTTCTAATGGTTCTATCTAAAGTTCTGATGGTTCTATCTAAAGTTCTGATGGTTAGAACTACTTAGATAGGTATAGGTACACATTTAAGGGAAATCTAGAAGAAGTTCTAGATCTAAAGTTCTAATGGTTCTATCTAAAGTTCTAATGGTTCTATCTAAAGTTCTAATGGTTCTATCTAAAGTTCTAATGGTTCTATCTAAAGTTCTGATGGTTCTATCTAAAGTTCTGATGGTTCTATCTAAAGTTCTGATGGTTAGAACTACTTAGATAGGTATAGGTACACATTCAAGGGAAATCTAGAAGAAGTTCTAGATCTAAAGTTCTAATGGTTCTATCTAAAGTTCTAATGGTTCTATCTAAAGTTCTGATGGTTCTATCTAAAGTTCTGATGGTTCTATCTAAAGTTCTGATGGTTAGAACTACTTAGATAGGTATAGGTACACAATCAAGGGAAATCTAGAAGAAGTTCTAGATCTAAAGTTCTAATGGTTCTATCCAAAGTTCTGATGGTTTATGTGCGTCAGCCCGTTATTTTACGGGTATATATAGTAAAACTAAATATGAACACTTTCCGAATGAATGCTTTCATATTTCAATCATCTGTTTATCCGGAATAACTCGATTTTATTTGTTGTTTTGCGTTTTGGAAATGCGCAATTGGGAACAGGTCTAAGTATTGCTGACAATTAAAACGGTTTTAAGATATTTTCTATTACAAAGGAAATATTCACAGGCTTTTTTTCCCCCCGAGAAACGTTTAAGATCATCCAAAATTTATTGCTTGAAAGTATGTGTGCAGAAATATATGTCTAATGTTGTATTTACATATATTGAGCAATTTCAAATAATTTGACAAAATACTTAGATTGGTATAGGTACACATTTAAGGGAAATATAGAAAAAGTTCTAGATCTAAAGTTCTAATGGTTCTATCTAAAGTTCTGATGGTTCTATCTAAAGTTCTGATGGTTAGAACTACTTAGATAGGTATAGGTACACATTTAAGGGAAATCTAGAAGAAGTTCTAGATCTAAAGTTCTAATGGTTCTATCTAAAGTTCTAATGGTTCTATCTAAAGTTCTAATGGTTCTATCTAAAGTTCTAATGGTTCTATCTAAAGTTCTAATGGTTCTATCTAAAGTTCTGATGGTTCTATCTAAAGTTCTGATGGTTAGAACTACTTAGATAGGTATAGGTACACATTCAAGGGAAATCTAGAAGAAGTTCTAGATCTAAAGTTCTAATGGTTCTATCTAAAGTTCTGATGGTTCTATCTAAAGTTCTGATGGTTCTATCTAAAGTTCTGATGGTTCTATCTAAAGTTCTAATGGTTCTATCTAAAGTTCTAATGGTTCTATCTAAAGTTCTAATGGTTCTATCTAAAGTTCTAATGGTTCTATCTAAAGTTCTGATGGTTCTATCTAAAGTTCTGATGGTTCTATCTAAAGTTCTAATGGTTCTATCTAAAGTTCTAATGGTTCTATCTAAAGTTCTAATGGTCTATCTAAAGTTCTGATGGTTCTATCTAAAGTTCTGATGGTTGTATCTAAAGTTCTGATGGTTCTATCTAAAGTTCTGATGGTTCTATCTAAAGTTCTAATGGTTCTATCTAAAGTTCTAATGGTTCTATCTAAAGTTCTAATGGTTCTATCTAAAGTTCTAATGGTTCTATCTAAAGTTCTGATGGTTCTATCTAAAGTTCTGATGGTTCTATCTAAAGTTCTGATGGTTCTATCTAAAGTTCTAATGGTTCTATCTAAAGTTCTAATGGTTCTATCTAAAGTTCTAATGGTTCTATCTAAAGTTCTGATGGTTCTATCTAAAGTTCTGATGGTTCTATCTAAAGTTCTGATGGTTCTATCTAAAGTTCTGATGGTTCTATCTAAAGTTCTAATGGTTCTATCTAAAGTTCTAATGGTTCTATCTAAAGTTCTAATGGTTCTATCTAAAGTTCTAATGGTTCTATCTAAAGTTCTGATGGTTCTATCTAAAGTTCTGATGGTTCTATCTAAAGTTCTGATGGTTCTATCTAAAGTTCTGATGGTTAGAACTACTTAGATAGGTATAGGTACACAATCAAGGGAAATCTAGAAGAAGTTCTAGATCTAAAGTTCTAATGGTTCTATCTAAAGTTCTGATGGTTTATGTGCGTCAGCCCGTTATTTTACGGGTATATATAGTGAAACTAAATATGGACACTTTCCGAATGAATGCTTTCATATTTCAGTCATCTCTTTATCCGGAATAACTAGATTTTATTTGTTGTTTTGCATTTTGGAAATGCGCAATTGGGAACAGATCTAAGTATTGCTGACAATTAAAGCGGTTTTAAGATATTTTCTATTACAAAGGTAATATTCACAGGCTTTTTTTCCCCCTGAGAAACGTTTAAGATCATCCAAAATTTATTGCTTGAAAGTATGTGTGCAGAAATATATGTCTAATGTTGTATTTACATATATTGAGCAATTTCAAATAATTTGACAAAATACTTAGATTGGTATAGGTACACATTTAAGGGAAATATAGAAAAAGTTCTAGATCTAAAGTTCTAATGGTTCTATCTAAAGTTCTGATGGTTCTATCTAAAGTTCTGATGGTTAGAACTACTTAGATAGGTATAGGTACACATTTAAGGGAAATCTAGAAGAAGTTCTAGATCTAAAGTTCTAATGGTTCTATCTAAAGTTCTAATGGTTCTATCTAAAGTTCTGATGGTTCTATCTAAAGTTCTAATGGTTCTATCTAAAGTTCTGATGGTTCTATCTAAAGTTCTGATGGTTCTATCTAAAGTTCTGATGGTTAGAACTACTTAGATAGGTATAGGTACACATTCAAGGGAAATCTAGAAGAAGTTCTAGATCTAAAGTTCTAATGGTTCTATCTAAAGTTCTAATGGTTCTATCTAAAGTTCTGATGGTTCTATCTAAAGTTCTGATGGTTCTATCTAAAGTTCTGATGGTTCTATCTAAAGTTCTAATGGTTCTATCTAAAGTTCTAATGGTTCTATCTAAAGTTCTAATGGTTCTATCTAAAGTTCTAATGGTTCTATCTAAAGTTCTGATGGTTCTATCTAAAGTTCTGATGGTTCTATCTAAAGTTCTAATGGTTCTATCTAAAGTTCTAATGGTTCTATCTAAAGTTCTAATGGTTCTATCTAAAGTTCTGATGGTTCTATCTAAAGTTCTGATGGTTCTATCTAAAGTTCTGATGGTTCTATCTAAAGTTCTGATGGTTCTATCTAAAGTTCTAATGGTTCTATCTAAAGTTCTGATGGTTCTATCTAAAGTTCTAATGGTTCTATCTAAAGTTCTAATGGTTCTATCTAAAGTTCTAATGGTTCTATCTAAAGTTCTGATGGTTCTATCTAAAGTTCTGATGGTTCTATCTAAAGTTCTGATGGTTAGAACTACTTAGATAGGTATAGGTACACAATCAAGGGAAATCTAGAAGAAGTTCTAGATCTAAAGTTCTAATGGTTCTATCTAAAGTTCTGATGGTTTATGTGCGTCAGCCCGTTATTTTACGGGTATATATAGTGAAACTAAATATGGACACTTTCCGAATGAATGCTTTCATATTTCAGTCATCTCTTTATCCGGAATAACTAGATTTTATTTGTTGTTTTGCATTTTGGAAATGCGCAATTGGGAACAGATCTAAGTATTGCTGACAATTAAAGCGGTTTTAAGATATTTTCTATTACAAAGGTAATATTCACAGGCTTTTTTTCCCCCTGAGAAACGTTTAAGATCATCCAAAATTTATTGCTTGAAAGTATGTGTGCAGAAATATATGTCTAATGTTGTATTTACATATATTGAGCAATTTCAAATAATTTGACAAAATACTTAGATTGGTATAGGTACACATTTAAGGGAAATATAGAAAAGTTTTAGATCTAAAGTTCTAATGGTTCTATCTAAAGTTCTGATGGTTCTATCTAAAGTTCTGATGGTTAGAACTACTTAGATAGGTATAGGTACACATTTAAGGGAAATCTAGAAGAAGTTCTAGATCTAAAGTTCTAATGGTTCTATCTAAAGTTCTAATGGTTCTATCTAAAGTTCTAATGGTTCTATCTAAAGTTCTAATGGTTCTATCTAAAGTTCTAATGGTTCTATCTAAAGTTCTGATGGTTCTATCTAAAGTTCTGATGGTTCTATCTAAAGTTCTAATGGTTCTATCTAAAGTTCTAATGGTTCTATCTAAAGTTCTGATGGTTCTATCTAAAGTTCTGATGGTTCTATCTAAAGTTCTGATGGTTAGAACTACTTAGATAGGTATAGGTACACAATCAAGGGAAATCTAGAAGAAGTTCTAGATCTAAAGTTCTAATGGTTCTATCTAAAGTTCTGATGGTTTATGTGCGTCAGCCCGTTATTTTACGGGTATATAGTGAAACTAAATATGGACACTTTCCGAATGAATGCTTTCATATTTCAGTCATCTCTTTATCCGGAATAACTAGATTTTATTTGTTGTTTTGCATTTTGGAAATGCGCAATTGGGAACAGATCTAAGTATTGCTGACAATTAAAACGGTTTTAAGATATTTTATATTACAAAGGTAATATTCACAGGCTTTTTTTCCCCCTGAGAAACGTTTAAGATCATCTAAAATTTATTGCTTGAAAGTATGTGTGCTGGAATATATGTCTAAAGTTGTATTCACATATATTGAGCAATTTCAAATAATTTGACAAAATACTTAGATAGGTATGGGTACACATTTAAGGGAAATCTAGAAGAATTTAAGCATATTTCTGTCGTGGAATGGCAAGCATGCTTTGGTAGATTGCAGAAAGTTGACGACTTCGACCCCAGGTGACGATTAGAAAATATATAGATGAGTATGAGACTATGCGGCAGATCATGTTACTGGAAATAAAAAAAACTAATTTTCAATTTTATGTATCAAATTCAAATATTTCTCGTTCAATGACATTTCACATATTTGAGGAGATGCATACGTACATCCATATGTGAGAAGCGTGAGAAATAAGGTATAAGAGATTACTTAGTACAGTCGGTTTCTGTCTTTAGTTAACATATTTGTGACTGCACTGAACCCACGTTCCACTAAATATGATGAAGAAAACGTTATTAAAAATTTTTGTACCACAGCCCTTAATCCAGGGTAAAGTGTCGGCATCCTTTTACGGCCAGAACTGTTGATAGCTGTGTTTAAATTTAAATTTCAATTATTCATTTGTTTTTACTTCTATTAGTTGTTGTAATTTTACAGCTTCTTCCGAGTTTGATCCTGAAAAAGGGCCTAAAACAACGCCTCATCTTAACGCCCCCTAATTTTCTCTGGGTCTTCTACTGCCCCCTGAAAGTCTCAAATGCCCACAAGGGGGCGTTATTGTCCCCGTTGAGAACCTATGTTCTAATACAATGGTTCCCAACCCGTACAAGTCTGCTGATCACTAAACCAGAAATTGAACTGTGCGGACCCCCTCCCCCAGCGACTTTTTTACAGATTTTTAACAGTTTTTTAGAACACATTATTGATTATTGCTATTGTACAGTGTACAGTACTACTTAACTACAAATTCTTTAATTTTAATACATAAAAATTACATAAAAGGGGGGGGGACCTTCCGGGGAGTATGAGGGTAAAGATTATCTCTCAGGCAAAAGGAATACAGGGATACGTACTCAACCTTGTTTTCAATGTTTAAAATTAGATAGCCTAAATCTCAGCCTGAAATTGAAGCATATTGATTCATGGGTGATTAAGTAAAACAGTTTTTTAGAACACATTATTGATTATTACTATTGTACAGTGTACAGTAAGACTTAACTACAAATTACGTAAAAATACATAAA
>OU015495.1:196960041-196990041 GCA_907164885.2 Dolomedes plantarius
ATTTGTGTGAAAGAGATAAATGGTGGTCATCGGAGGCAATCCTAGCTCTCGGACAACTATGACCTTTCCCATAATCACATTTGTAGGAACATACAGTTCTCTGCAGGCGCTCGACTGTAATCGGAGAGGTTCTATTTTATCCTCAACTATTGCCATTTATTTAAAATATATCTTTAAGAAACATTAAGTAATATTTAAATTCTTACAAACTCATGAGCTGACACAAAATTAAAATATATACCCAAGTACTCATGCATGTTCATATTCACTGACCCTGTCTGATTTGTGCATTCCATGAGTTTGTATAGGCGCAGGTGCATTTTTTTTAAACATGAATGGTTTCGAATTAAAAAAACACACAGTTTCAAATAATTTTTAATCAATAAATATATGTTACCTGCCGTTTCCAAAGGTATCAGTAAATTATATATGCCATGTTCTTTTAAAGTTATTGATAAGTTAGAAGTATCTGATCAGTTTATCTATATACAGTGGCTCCCAAAAGTGTTCGTACACTTACGAATTTCAATGAAATAGGGGTCTATCCATTAATTAAAATGAATATTTCAGAGTGGGTATTTAATAGTAAGATCTATAATCTATTCTTAACAAAACTACATGAAATATTTTGAAAACATAGTAAAACTTTATTTTTAAGAAACCAGTAATCAAAAAGTAACAAAAACTTTATCTCACAAAAGTCATCGTACACTGAAATATTTTCGGATAAATTCATAATTAAAATTATCGTCTGGCACTTTATTTTTATTTTTGAATTGTGGTGGCATTTAAAATATCGTTTGGCTTTAATTTTTGCTTGCCTACTCCGTAATATTCTATTTATTATTTAAAAATGGTTCGTAGTCGTAAAGAAACAACAAACAGCATTCGAAAATTCATTATTTTTCATCATAGTAGTGGTAAATCAGTTCGGAATATTGCTAAATTACTTAATTTATCCCATTTTACTGTGCAGTATGTGAAAAAAACGCTTTAAAGAAGAAAATTGGATCGAAAACAAGGTAAGAAAAGGCCGTCCGGCAAAGTTAACAAAACGTGATCAGAGATTTATAATTAGAAAATTTGTGAAAAATTCACGTTTGAGTGCTGTAAAAGTTTCTGCAGAATTCTATGAAACATTTTCTACTTCAATTTCACCTGAAATTTTTTGACGAGTTCTCAGAACAGCTGGATTACATGGACGTCCTGACCATAAACAATTTTTTGTGAGTGAGAAAAACAGAAAGTTTACGCTTCCCTTCGTACTATCAATGATAAATAAGCCCCAAACCTATTGGAATAATGTCTTATTTGCCGATGAACATTTTTGGTGCTGATGGGCGTATAATTGTATGGAGAAGAAAAAAATGAGGATCTTAATCCCAAGAACTTAGTAGGAACAGTTAAGCATGCCGGTGGAGGTATCCTTGTGTGGGGGTGCATGTCAGCATCAGGACTAGGAAATTTTGGTATTTATTGATGGCATAATGAATCATGCTATTTTTATAAATATTTTAAGAGACAATTTAAAATTATCAGCTCAAAATTTGGGTATTGGAAACAACTTTGTTTTTTATCAAGATAACGATCCTAAGCACACGGCTCTCAACGTTCGCATCTGGTGTCTCTATAATTGCCCACAAGTTTTGAAAACACCACCTCAATCGCCAGATTTAAACCCAATAGAACATATTTCGAGAGAACTGGAGGTTCGAGTACGAAAACACGACATTCACACGAAAAGCGAACTAAAAACAATTTTGATGGAAGAATGGATGAACATTGATGCAAAAATTACAAAAGAACTAAAGCAATCTATTCCCAGACGTTTAAAAGCTGTTGTGGATGCTAAAGGATATCCTACTAAATATTAATCTAATGAAAAATTAGAATATTTTCTAATATGTAGAGATTTTTTACAAGTGTAAGATGACTTTTGTGAGATAAAGTTTTTGTTACTTTTGGATTATTTGTTTCTTAAAAATAAAGTTTTACTATGTTTTCAAAATATTTCATGTAGTTTTGTTAAGAATAGATTATAGATCTTATTATTAAATACCCATTCTGAAATATTCATTTTAATCAATGGATAGACCCCTATTTCATTGAAAATCGTAAGTGTACGAACACTTTTGGGAGCCACTGTATATAAAACAGTTCCGTAACTGACTCACTGACTGACATACAACTCACAGACCAAACCGCTAGACCTAAGGGGCTGAAATTTGCATGGCGATTCTTCTTATGGTGTAGGGGTGCACTAAGAGAGATTTTTGAAAAATTGTTCTTAGATTTTTTTAAATTAAATTTTTAAGCTGTTTTAGTAACTTTTTTTTCAGTTTGCATTTAAAATAATAATTTAAGGGTTATAAAATTTATATCACGAGAAAGATCATAAAGATTCCTTTAAAATGAGATCTTTTTCGAATCTTTACCTCTATTTTCTGATTTTTGGGGAATTTTTAAAGATTAAATTTTAGAATTTAATTTATTAAATGCTGATCACGTGATTTCTTTTTCTGGTACTTTAAATAAATTTATCGTCACGTGATAACAGCTAAATAGACAAAAAAAAAATATTCTTTTTTCTTGCTAATGCGGCAGACGATTGGACATTATCCAAAAAAAAATAAAATACAATAAATATATTATGTTCCTCAAACTGTATACGGTGGTTTTATAACTATATTTTTTTGTTTTTTTTACATCAATTGTATACATTGATCGTCGTATTTATTATAAATATATATATATATATATATATATATATATATATTTAAATTTTTTGGCATTAATTGCATACATTGACCGTTGTATTTAATTTCAATGTACTCCGTAGCGAAGTGCGGGTTTTCAGCTAGTTATTTTATATTTCTATAAAAAAATTAGCTTTTTATCCCATACTTAGAAGAAAATTATCAGAGCAAATCTCTGCCTATTGAAATCAAAATATTTCACGTCTCTTTTGCTTTGAAATATCCCTTTCGTGCTCCTGACTTCCATAACTCTTCCGCACAATAAAACCCTGGTTTGCTTAATGGATCGTAAAACGTTTTTGTTTGAGTTTCGCTTCCTGAGGGGCATTGCATCAGTGTGTGTGTGCCTCCATGAATGTTTCTGCAACTACCCACACTGTTTGTTTAGAATCCACCCGCTGTTCAAACACCATTATGATAAGCATTAAGGACGGGAGAGAGATTTTATCCGATCGAGAAATACTGAATGAGTGGAAAAAATTGATGCGACTCGGAGGGAAATAATTTTTGAATCGAAGCATTCCTCGAAGTTGTTAAAATCACTCTTGAATGAATACTTTGAAACATCTCTAATAAAATAAATGCGGAATATTTATAGAGAGCTCCTTACTCAGTGCAATTTTCCATTTTTTTTTACACAGTTTGTAAGAAGAAAAATTTGTGGTGAAACTCAAAATAGATCTTAAAAATTTTGATAAATTTTGAAATAAATTATGAGAAAATAAATAATGATAATAAATAATGATAATAATATAATGATAATAATAATAAATAATAATAATAATAAAATAATGATAATAATATAATGATAATAATAAATAAGAAAATAAATAATGATAATAATGAAAATAATGATAAATTTTGAGAAAATTTTGAAATAAATTTTGAGATAAATTTTGAAAAATTTTGAAAAATTTTGATTTTTTAAAAATAGATCTTAAAATCTTTTGTTTTAATTGTAGATGACAAATATCATTTACTGAAATGATGGTAGTTGAGATGCGAAATGGTGAATTTAATTACAACTTCTGTAAATTCATTAAGCGGAAAATCATCATATTTGGTGCAAGTTTACAAAAAATAATTTAATTATAAGGGTTACAAACTTTACCTTGAAAAGAGGAAAAAATGAAATACATGAGTTGCTTGCGCATTTTCCCGTATATTTGTTCTGGAGACAATATATTTTACCCTTGATCAGGTTATAGAGCAGAGGACGTTATCCTATATGACGCTCTCCAGAAGTAGAACGAAAAACAGTTTGTTGGGCGTCAGTTCGACCTATTGGTAAAGTGATATTTCTTTCAATTATTATCAAATTTATTTTTAAGCCTGAATACTTTTGCCTGAATAATTTTACAGTTGTTTGGTTTCGTCCAACACGACTACCAATTTCCCTGAAAGATAATACACAATCTCGGTAGGCCACTATCCTTCCTCTGTCGAACTCGGATACTTGATCAAAAGATGATCGCTGTTTTCGACATTCATTAAGCGGAAAATCATCATATTTGGTGCAAGTTTACAAAAAATAATTTAATTATAGGGGTTACAAACTTCACCTTGAAAAGAGGAAAAAAAAATGAAATACATGAAATACGCTAGCTTGCGCATTTTCCCATATATTTGTTCTGGAGACAACATATTTTACCCTTGATCAGGCTATAGAGCAGAGGACGTTATCCTATAGGACGCTCTCCAGAAGTATAACGATAAACAGTTTGTTGGGCGTCAGTTCGACCTATTTGTAAAGTGATATTTCTTTCAATTTTTATCAAATTTATTTTTAAGCCTGAATAATTTTGATTAATTTTGCTTAAAAACAAACTTCCAGACATTAAAAATTTCATATAGCTGAGCCGCACCACAGATCGGTTCTGCCATTAATATTAACTCTTCCCATGATGATACGCATAAATGTAGATATTTCACAGGCTAAGTCACTAGTTTAAGATTTTATTCTGTTTCCAGTGTTTTGATCGTTTCAAATTAGAAAGAGTAGTGGCTGGTACTTCTACTTCATTTAATAAAGCAATTACTTTTCTCTCTCTATTCTGATTTAGTTGCCTTCTCATCTATAAACGGAATCGATTTTTTTTCGTGTGAGAAATCATGGTTATAAAAGATAACTATAGTTTTAAAAGATATGCAAGGTATACATAAGATTCGATTCACAAGAATCGAACTTTTGAGTGAATAAATTAAAGAAGCTGCTTGAGATATGCTAATTTCGGCATACCCGCTTGGTATAAATACCATGCAGCTTGATTAGAAAAATAAAGGTTGTTAAAGTTGATAGATAAGCGAGAGGGAACTACGAGGTAAGCAGCTCCAGGTGTTAACCGCCGCTAGTGCTTAGGGGGCCCAAAGTTTACGTGGCAGAACTGCTGGTTTGACTCTCTAGTTTGTGAGTATGGCAAAGTGTATTTTTATTGAATGCTAATATATATTCCGTACAAGTAGTACGTATGCTTATTGCTGTAAAAGCAAATTCTATATGTGCAACGAATTCAATAAACATTTTTTCATGTATAAACTGTGTTTGTATCAAATTCATTTAGGAGTGCCACTTCAAATTATATACACCCAAGTCTGGTTAGAAGTGAGAAAAACTCTACAACTTTTAAAATTTTATCCTTAAAACTTTTAAGCTTTTATCCTTCAGCTGAAGTTTGCTTGTTTCATGCTTACAGTTTGGTGATCCCGAGAAAAACAAGGATGGGTATTTTAAATAATCATTAACCCTTATACAGTCATTTTAAAAGAAATATTTCTTTTCAATGCACAAGTTCATCATGCATTTTGCATTTACAATTTAATGTTTCTAATTTTGGGATGCATATTTAAGCAGAAATATTGATTTTTCCCTTCTTTTATTATGTTCTTAATCTCGTTCGAATATGAAAAAAAAAGAGAATGCTTTATAATTGCATTTGTGAGAGGAGAAAATCAATATTTTCTTTCCTGATTTTGAAGAAAGACTTTATGTTTTATTATTACTCGCAGGAAATCTCTTTAACTGCAATGGAATTAGAATAAGTATATTACGGGAAAATGGGATAAACATCTGTTAGCACTTTTAGTTCTTTAGACTAGAATAGTGAAATAATTTAAAGAAAATAACGAACTTTTTCAATCAGAAGAATTTTTCAGACGAGAAAGACGGCGTTTTTTCTGTGAACCTATGACAGGTATATACAGTGTGTCTCTTTAACCCTCTCAGGGGCAAGAACCTTGACCGTTTGCATGGTGCAAATCTTTTTCTCGATTTTTTTTAACCTAAAAAATCTTGAAAATTTTTCCCATTAAAGGTTGTAATATGATTTTACTCCTTTAAACTGATAACAGATGGCAGCACAAACCATTTTTATCCTCATTTAAATGGAATACATTGAATGCAAGTGAAAGAAGGGCGAGATTTAAGCGTTTGCACTGTGCAAACACCGCCCCTCAAAGGGTTAATAATGGTGCAGTTTTGGATGGTTATAGCTTCGGAACAAAGCATTCTGGAGAGATGAATTATACTTAAAATACCCGAGAAAATCTCCAAGTTTCTTATCGCAGACTTCGGCGTGTGCTCCCTTAGTCGCCCTGCAGACGTCAAGACGATATTCAGTCTCTTCCTATGTACGGCAAACAACATCCCGAGGGATAGACGAAACAGCTTCAGTGATCTTTTCTTTTAAATGGTCCAGATTTCAAACATGAATGGAATAAACTTGTATTCTTTATAGAGTAAATAGCTCACTTCTACCCAGACTTGGGTGTATATAATTTGAAGTGGCACTCTAAATGAATTTGATACAAACACAATTTATACATGAAACAATGTTTATTGAATATTCTTGCACATGTAGGCTTCGCTTTTAACAACAAGATTCATACGTACTACTTGTACGGAATATATATATTAACATTCAATAGAAATACACATTTCAATACTCACAAACCAACAGAGAGTCAAACCAGCAGTACTGCCACGTAAACTTTGGGCCCCCTAAGCACTAGCGCAGGATAACACCTGGAGCTATTTACCCCGTAGCTCCCTCTCGCTTATCTATCAACCTTAACAACCTTTTTCAACCCTAACAACCTTTTTCATTAATGACGCTGCATGGTATTTATACTAAGCGCGTATACCGAAATTAGCATATCTCAAGCAGCTTCTTTAATTCATTCACTCAAAAGATCGAATCTTGTGTATACCTTGCATATATTTTAAAACTACCTTGCATATCTTTTTGGATAATGTCCGATAGTCTGCCGCATTAGCAGGAAAATAAAAATATTTTTTGTCTATTTAGTTGTTATGCACGGGACGATAAATTTATTTAAAGTAACAGTAAAAGAAATAACGTGATCGGCATTTAATAAATTAAATTCTAAAAATTAATCTTTAAAAATTTACCAAAAATCAGAAAATAGAGGTAAAGATTCGAAAAAGATTTCATTTTAAAGGAATTTTTATGATCTTTCTTGTGATATAAATTTCATAACCGTCAAATTATTATTTTAAATGCAAACTTAAAAAAAGGTACCAAAACAGCTTAAAAATTAAATTTAAAAAAATCTAAGAAGAAATTTTCAAAATCTCTCTTAGTGCACCCCCTACACTATAAAAAGAATCGCCATGCAAAATTTCAGCCCTTTAGGTCCAGCGGTTTGGTGTGTGCGTTGTATGTCAGTCAGTCAGTCAGTCAGTCAGTCAGTGAGTCAGTTACGGAACTGTTTTATATATATAGATAAAATTAATATTCATTTACAATAAATTCTCGGTTTCACAGTTCAAAATTTCCGTTATGAAGAGTACATGTGTGAGACAATGTAAATGAGTCTGTTTTATATCAATCAATTATATTCTTCAATTTTATTGGTAAAAAGTGTATTAAACCTGTACTCAATGGTTAATCATTAGTATTATATTACATTTTGCACCTTCTCACTTTTAAAGTTTGAACATTCACGCACGAAACAGTATGTTCAATTTATAGAAATAGTTATAACACATAATGTCTAATGTGTAATTTACTTTGACAAAGATTTTATACAAAATATAAACACTTTCTCGCCCATTACAAAAACACTATACTTTGTATATTGGAGAAAAATTATGCCGCTTTTATACTCCGCCTATCGCAAACCGTTATGTTTTATCTGTAAATCATTTGCTAAACTAAACAAAAATTTGTCGATATCTTTAGAACTATTTAGACAGAGAAAGGGTAGATAGAGTAGGGGGATTTTGTCCACGTGCCAAAAAATCAAAACCTGATGTGAAGGTGATGCGGTGGATAATTTATTTATAGGATAAGGCAAAATGGATAAGATTTATATCAATTTTAATATATTTCTATTATAATGTAAAGAGGAGAAATTAAATGCATATCCTATAAAATTAATATCGTATTTCTCATTTTAAATACACAATTTAATGACAATGATTGATAGAAAAATAATTAATGATCATATACTTGACATATAATATGCCTCATATTCCATATTCAGTTTATATTTAGTCAGTTTGAGTAAGACACACACCAGACCAAATTCATTGTCAGTCTCTTTACGATAATATCTATAGAGAATAGCTCACTTCTATCCGCACTTGGGTGTATAATAATTTGAAGTGGCACTCTAAATGAATTTGATACAAACACAGTTTATACATGAAACAATGTTTATTGAATTCGTTGCACATATAGAATTTGCTTTTACAGCAATAAGCATACGTACTACTTGTACGGAATATATATTAACATTCAATAGAAATACACCTTGCAAATACTCATAAACCAGCAGAGAGTCAAACCAGCAGTTCTGCCACGTAAACTTTGGGCACAAAGTCTTCACTGTAGTAATTTCATTTTAAGATTAAATGAAACATTTTCTATGAAGCCAATGGGTTACCTAAATCGTACTGCTGTGAAGTTCCCCAAATCGTAGCAGTGCGATTTGAGCAACTGACCAATGTTAAAAAATTAAAAACTTTATTGGAATTTTATTTGGTTGTTGGCCAGTCAATATCTCGGTTTTTAGTGATGCAGATTTTGTGGCCAGCAATCGTTTAAATAAACCACAAACTTCAGTAAAAGAAGACAATGACAATGAATCTATACAAAAACTTGGTACTTCTTCTGAAAATGAAATTCCTAATGCAAATTCTGGTTTAAAAATGCCTAATGATGAAATTTCTCCACTTCCCACAGTACCTCGTAAACCAATATCGGCTAATGAAGCAACGGTGTTTCACCAGTAGAGATTACCTGGATAAGTTGGAGCATAAGAAGAAACAAACAACGTTGGTAGATAAGAAAAACCAAACCCAAACATTAAAATCAAAATAAAAGAAAACTAACCCAAAAGAAAATTGCTTTTTATTTGAAGAAATCAGTCTTGAGAACATGATTCAATGTTTGGGATGTAAAATTTGGATAAACGAGGCTTGCGGAAGAGTATCAAAGACATACAGTGGCGTAGCGAGCATAACTGGCACCCGGGGCACGATACCTTTGTGGCGCCCCCCCCCCCCCGCAAAACATATAGTAATATAATATATAGACCTTATATTGGCATCCCCCCCGAAAAAAATATATTAATATAATATATAGACCTTATATTGGAACCCCCCGAAAACATATATTAATATAATATATAGACCTTATATTGGCCGACCCCCCCCCCGAAAAACATATAATAATATAATATATAGATCTTATATTGGCGTCCCACCCGAATAACATACATTAATATAATATATAGATCTTATATTGGAACCCCCCCCCCCGAAAAACATATAGTAATGTAATATATAGACCTTATATTGGCGCACCCCCCATCCGAAAAACATATAGTATAATATATAGACCTTATATTGGCCCCCCCCCCCCCGAAAAACATATAATAATATAATATATAGACCTTATATTGGCGCCCCTCTGCAAGTGGTGCCCGGGGCATGATAGACCCCCTTGCCCCCCCCCTCACTACGCCACTGAAGACATCAAACTTCATCAAACTCCATCAATGTACTTCATTTTTCATAAATATACGATTTCTTCAGAAATTAGTTATTATTACTTCGAAACCAAAAACAGGTGGATTTTAGAAACCAACCAGTACGATTTAGGATACTGATTGCCAAAGTCATACCTTTGGGTCAATTTCAAACTGGTGCATGTAAACAAGAAATGTTTACAAAGGCATTTACTGTTTCAAGATGTTTAAATAAAATGTCATTCAATGATTTAGTAAAATTAGTGTTCAAAACAAATATACCGGTTCTTCATATCATGCATGATTCTTTACGTGGCACGATTTTGGCAACTTTCCCTTATATAAACTTACACAGAGGCAAATACGTTATATGCTAGACTAAAAGTTAATGACTTCAGTAAAAATAATTATCGAAAAAATTTACTTTTAGTGAAGTATTTATGCTTAACTTATGTTTGTCCTCAAAATGTGAAATGCATGAATATAAAAATAATTTTTTTATTCATTTGACGTGAATAAAATACTAAAAAAACATGGTGTACACTTTTCTTGAAAAGCTTTGACATATCTCTGTTAAAATCGGTTTTTATGGTGTCAGTGCAATTCGAAGAAACAACATTTTATAAATCTATCAAGTTTACTTTAAAATATATAAAACACATAAAATTCTTAAATGTTAGGAGAAGCTAACTAATCATCTTTTAAAAGAAATTGGAAATAAAAAAAACATTCGATGAAAGAGAAATCTCCAATAATATTTTGAGATCGAAATAAAAAATTAATAAAAGAGGTCTACGAATTTTTGAAATGAGTCAGCGTCTAAAGATTTTCTGAACAAATAGGGGAGTAATACCTAAGTCAAATTAAATGTTATACATTTATTTATTTTAGATAAAGGGTTCTTTAAAAATTTAAGATATTGAATTAATTTGTAGATACTTATTAAAAATGCATACCTTTTTTTATAAAGGAAAAGTTTTTGTTGAGTTAATTTTGTCAGAAGGGCTCTATTGTCTTATTGTTGCTTATTGTCTTCAAAATGTCACATCAAATGTTTTTTTAATATATACACTGCAACTTCTCTAGCCGGCCACCCCGTTAAACAGCCATATTTTTTTCATAACCGATTAAATACACCCCCTACAGCAAATGATTTTACCCCTTTTTCCTCGGCCACCCCTCAAAATGGCAACTCTTTTCGGTACCATGTACTTATTACATTTTGTTCTATATAATGGCTGCCACCACTATAACGAACATTTGTTGTAACTAAGATTTAAATCACAGTCTCCAGATTTCGAGTTTAGTATTTTACCACCTGAACTCTCCCGGTGTTGTGACGTACTCACATTTTATCTATGCTGTTCCTCCCATACATTTTACAAGACTCTACAGAGTAAATGCAAAAAAAATCGTTCAGATCAGATAAAGATTTTAAGATAGTATTATCAACACATAGTCAGACTGAACCTTTTTTTTCTTGTATGTACATTGCGTGAATTAAGGCTGTATATATCCAATGATGTAAATATAATATTTCTGTGGAAATACTATTTAATGCACTCATTTTAGTTTCCATCGCATGTCTCAAGCTGTTTAATTTTAGCATATTAGGTACTCCGTATCTTTTCTCAATTTTGCATGATAAAAATTATATACGAGTTGCATAAGATACTCTCCGTGTTTTATACCCTTATCTTGATTTTCAAGTTGCGTTTGACTGTTTTTATTTAAAAAGATTTGCTTGCAATGTTCAAGCATCCCTTTCACAGGCAGTAGTTGTTTCAAATTGTTTTAATTCTAATATATCAAATGCCATTAAAAATTTCAGGTGTCAGCTAAATTCAAAATATTTAATGCTTTTCTTAGTCAGGCTTAAGAGCAGTAGGGGCGTTTGTATCTATAGGCAATTCATAAATGTCTATATGTTTATGACATTTATGGATTGTCCATAGAGACAATCCCACCTAATATTAAATCTCGTGAAGAAGTAGATTAATAAGTTCGAAACTAGTAACCGTTTATAAAAGGATTTTAGGAGTTTTCCTATTTCGTGCATTTCGCAAATTTTATTAAGCTAAATTTTATGTGATGTTTGCAACATTATGAATTTCATTAAAATATTTTTATCTCAATTTCTAAATACGATATACTTGCACATACATTTGTCTACTATTTAACAGACAGCTATATAGAGAATAGCTCACTTCTACCCAGACTTGGGTGTATATAATTTGAAGTGGCACTCTAAATGAATTTGATACAAACACAGTTTATACATGAAACAATGTTTATTGAATTCGTTGCACATATAGAATTTGCTTTTACAGCAATAAGCATACGTACTACTTGTACGGAATATATATTAACATTCAATAGAAATACACCTTGCAAATACTCACAAACCAGCAGAGAGTCAAACCAGCAGTTCTGCCACGTAAACTTTGGGCCCCCTAAGCACTAGCGCCGGCTAACACCTGGAACTGCTTACCTTATAGCTCCCTCTCGCTTATCTATCAACTTTAATAACACCTCCTCTTTTAATCAAGCTGCTTGGTATTTAAGCATATCTCATTTTGCATATCTCAAGCAGCTTCTTTAATTCATTCCCTCAAAAGTTCGATTCTTGTGAATCGAATCTTGTATATACCTTACATCTATATTCAAATATTCCAAAAATAAGAATTTAAAACAATCACGATACAATACGTTCTTACATTGATCAGTAAAATATAGAAACATTTGATGTGCTGTAACTTATTAGTCCAGGCTAAAATACCATTCATGACATACTCTAGATTATTATGCCCTATACCTGACGTGCCCTAGAATTCTAAATATAGTTGTTGCAAAAAGTAACACTTGTTTCAAAGTGCTTTTATTGTAAATTTTAAATCCACTTCTGCAAAACTAACGAAATCTTTTATGTTTTTCTTTCAGAGAGCGGGCCCTGAAAGATGCTAAACTCACAGTTTCCTTGACAACGGGACCTTTTTTTAATGCCGGTCATCAAAAATTTAGCGACTGGAGCAAAAGACTCTTCGAATTTCATCTGCAATTGGAAGGTTTTTAGAACCAAAAGAGAATGGAAGAGCACTGTTGGTCCCTGAAAGAAGTGTTTTTTAATCTTATATTTATGAAATCAAACAAATCGATAGATGCATTTGAAAATGAAAGTTTTCTATGAAAGTTCGGGAAGGTTTATAGATAGACTTTCAAGTTAGATCTTTATTTTTATCTGTTGCAAAGGAGATATATTATCTTCCATGAAATGTTTTTAATTTTGAATATTGCTTGCAGAGACTTGTTTATGAATTAGACATAGTATTTGTTGAAAAGTTTTCATGAAAAAAGTTTTTTTAAAATTTTTTATTTAGAGTTAAAATTTCAGTGGCAGATACGATGAAATAACACCACTGTTTAAAAAAAAATGACAAGAAGTTTAAGATATTGAAATTTTGAAATTTTCTAGATTTTAGGGATTACAATGGCTGTAAAAATGCAACAAAAGTACCCAAAAGCATTTATGAAATGTTCTATTTTATATGACGAAAATGCTTTGAGTTCCCTAAAATATTTTGATATGGTCTGTTTTTAATTATAAAATGTAGCTAACAAAATGTAAAGCAAGCTAACACTTGTCAATAGCAGAGTCATCTCTCACGGCTCAAAGTTTCCAAGTGGCTCAGAAAATGGAAACTCTCAAACTGTCATAAGCTGGAAAATCAGACGCAAAGTAAAACTAAAATATTGAAGAATAATGACCTAGATCTATGAGTATCTGCTATGTTTGCAGTACACTTGTTTTAGTTAATAGCGTTTTAAATCCAACGATGGAATTTATTTAAGAAAGAAAACTGCCCCTAAAAAACCATATAAAAATTTATTAGGCTGATAATTCTAATTTCACAAGCGTGTTTTGAAGAGTACTTATTAAATATGACAGATTCTAAAAAGAGTGATACTTCAAGCGCAAACTCGGAGACTTTATTATCAACAACATCGAGTGCAAGTTACCAACCTGTTCCAAATACACCTACACAAAAGGGCAAGGTGAAAACACCTAGGTATCTCAGAAATGCTTCGATAAAGCTGCTAACACATCCTGTAGATAAAAATATAGCATGGAGCTTTCTTCTGTCGGTTATATTTGCTGCAATATCTGTCCTTACTGGTTTTCCCACTGTGATTATGTTAATGTGGATCCTAGGCATAGCTTTAGGTCTAAGAATATTCTTTGCGGGCTGCTGTGGATACAGAAGAACCACTCGAGTGAGAGATGTTGAGGCCGTGAGAGAAAATCCAAACAGATCTTCTTGGCTGAGGCCAGAGAACTTCGTCAGACCACCAGAAGCTCTCTGGTTGCATGACACAAGTTTTAACTTGCATATATCTCACTGCTTATTTTTCCTAGATTCTGGTCTAAGCTCTGCTAAGCTCCAAGACATAGTACGCGCTCGTGTCCTAAACAAAACTACACAGGAAGGGGATAGAGCTTTCCCCCGATTCTCCCAGAAAGTTGTTCCAGTCTGCAGTGGCTATTGCTGGGTGGACGATGATGAATTTTCGATCGAGAACCACATATACGATGAGCAGAAAGAGATCAATACGACTCAAAACCTCGAGGACCACATTAGCGTCCTCATGGGCGAACCCCTCCCTATGTCCAGACCACTCTGGGAAATCAGGCTCATCAAGGATTTCGGTCGCTGTAAAGATACGGTCCTCATTGTGAGAATACACCAAGCGGTGAGTGATGCAATAACTCTCATAGTGATTTTAGGCAATTTCTTGTCGGACAACCAGCAGTTTTTAAGACTAAAAACACGCTTTGGTTCAGCTACGTTTTTCCTCAACCTCTTCCGGGCATTATTCGTTGCCCCTCTGACGTTTCTTGGATGGCTGATATTCAAACCTAGGGACTACAACTTTTTTAATCGCCGTCACAAGCCCCAGAGTAGAGTCGTTGCGTGGTCCCACAATATCAGGTACTCTAAAGTTCTGAGGATAAAGCAAGTGATGAGGTGCAGTCTAAATGATGTGTTCGTGTCCGCCGTTTCTGGAGCAGTAAGAGCTTATTTTACAAGAAATGGAATTCGTAATCCACCCAATGTTACAGTAAGTATCTTTCTTATTATATTTTATGTGTTTGATATGTAGAATATTGCTATCTCAAAATATTTGTTGAGTTCATTGTGCTCAAAACATCCATGGTACTGGACGTGCGTCATCCAAATCTATTATGGACTTAGTATTGCGATAGTCCTGCCACACTGAGTTTTCTAGTCTGCTTTTATTTTGCTCACGAATTACTTTATCTATCAACCTTTTAAGGTATTTAATCTATATATATATAACAGTTCCGTAACTGACTGATTGACTGACTGACATATAACGCACAGACCAAACCGCTGGACCTAAAGGGCTGAAATTTTGCATGGCGATTTTTCTCATAGTGTAAGGGGGCACTAAGAAAGATTTTTGAAAAATTCCTCTTAGATTTTTAAAAATTAAATTTTAAGCTGTTTTTGTAACATTCTTTAAAGTTTGCAATTAAAATAATAATCTGGGGGTAATAAAATTTATATCACGAGAAAAATCGTAAAAAATTCCTTTAAAATGAAATTTTTTTCGAATCTTAACCTCCATTTTCTGATTTTTGGGGAATTTTTAAAGACTCAGTTTTATAATTTTATTTATTAAATGCTGATCACGTGGTTCCTTTTCTTTTTGGGATACTTTAAACTAATTTTGCGTCACGTGCATAACAACGAAATAAATTTTCAATTTTTTTTTCTTGCTAATGCGGCAGACGATTGGACATTATCGAAAAAAATATGAAATTACAGTAAAAGAAATGTTCCTAAAACTGTACTATATTAACTGTACTATATTCTTTAGTATGTTCTATTAGATTTAATTTGAATATTTTCTTCTACATTATTTTGTGTATAAAAATATCCGTTACGATTTTTTTATAAATATTTATTTTTTGTACATCAGTTGCATAATATATATATATTGACATTAATTGCATACATTGACCGTTGTTTTTAATTTGAATGTACTCCGTAGCGAAATACGGGTATTCAGCTAGTTACTTATATATATCAGGAATGTTATTTATCCAGTATGATATTTCTGAAGCCAGACGAATAAAAAAATGTGCAAGGTTGTTACGAAATTCGAAAAAAAAAGCATAATATAGAATTAAAACCATTAGTTACCTCAGAGACGCTGCTGTGATAGATGAATGTATTTTCCTAATCATGAATCTATTGTTTTAATTCCTTCTTAAAAGATTTATTTAAAACCTTAATTTGTAGTTAAGGCTCAAAAGGTCATTACTACAAGCTACGCTATGTCAGGCTATGTCAGGCTTTCACTGATATGGCGTTTGAAATGCGGAGAAAAGTACTTGGGGATACTTAGTGTCATCAAGATTTACAGCTGTAGTTTTTTTTTATAAATCAAATATATCGAGCAAATTCATATTAACTTCGAAAAAATTATTTGTGATCAGACTGATTATTCAGCCTAGGGGAGTACGTTTTCGGTTGAAAGAATACATCCAAGTTAACTGTTCAAAAGTGATATATTTTATCGGAGAATAAATCGAGTAGAGTCTCTTATGGACAATTTCTTGAAGACTGGCGATAACAATTTTAGAAACTGTGTAACAAAGTCGAGTGAACAGGCATTACTGTAATAATATTTAAATTCTTTTTCAAAATATCTGTAAAGACCTTGGAGGGTTTAGAACTACCCTACATGCAAATACATATAAATTATATATAATACCTGCCAAACGTTTGACAAAAAAGAGCTTCTCTTAATGAACAAATATTGTGATCAATAATGCTTTTTTACTAGTCTTAATTACTTTTTACATAATTTGTACTTTCACAGTTTATACTAAAGGACTGAAAAATTTATGTAATTGAGATATTAGACGTATTGGATACATATAGGAAAATTTAGAAGATCGTTTTTTAAAATCCATTGTAATAAACTGACTTTAAAAATAATAAAATTTAATTCTTAGAACTGTAAACAAATTCTATTTTTCAATTCCTACTATTAGTTCACACTCTGTCTATATATATCTTGTTCAAATTTTCAATCGTTAATAAAAGTACTTTTTATTCATCCACTCAAGTTCAAATACATTTTTTTAAACTTGTAGTGGATGACACTTGATGTTAATACAGTTTTTCCAAATATTAATTCATTAATTAAATTTAATTAATCAATTTTAGTTTTAGACCTAGAGCTTCTCATGCTCTTGAATAGTAATTTCCCTCTTGTTACTGTGTAAACGGTAGCACTGCGGTATCGCGGGCTCCTCCCGTCCTGTAGGTTGCGAGATCGAATCCCCAACTTGACAAACCTTTTCTCTCTCTTTCCCCCCTTCCTAATCTCGCACTGTAGGCAAAGTTCTGGCAGGCAATCCTTTTTTTCAATTCCTACTATTAGTTCACACTCAAATTTTTCTTTGTTGACCTAAGTAGGAATTGACTTCAATTTTTTTTTTATATATATTGCTTGTTTCAAAGATCATCGCTCATTTCAGAACAAGTCTTAGCAGACATTTTGTTCATTTTATAAATTAGACAGTTTTTAAAAATTATTAAAAATACAAACGATCTATGTAAACAGAAAATACTAAACGTATACGGACTTTTTTATTGATTAAACGTAAACATTCTACGTAAAAACTCTATTGAATAAATGTTTATGTTATTTTAATATTGTATTTTTTTCATATTTTCCAATAGAATTATATTTTGTCTTGCCTTAGTTTTTTTACCACTCAGTTTGCAGACAAATTTATTCCATTCAAAGATCCAGTCCTCATTCAAATGCATATACTATTATTTGCTTTGAAAGGGATTAACTTATTAATGAACCTTTCCCCCTTCATACAATTTAAAATGAAGTCATATAAAGGCATATTCTTATATGAAATGTAAAATTAGCATATGAAATGCCATTTCACTTGAAAGTCAGGAGGAAATTGGGATGTTTGACGTATGCGGGATATTTGAATTCTGTCAGAATGATCATACATGAGCTATTCAAGAATTTGAAATGAGAGTGTCCAAAAATAGTCAATGGGTTTCAGGTCCTAAAAGGTTCTAACCGTTATTTTGCTGGATGCGTCAATGATTGTTTTATAGAACATCCGATAAGCAATTCCTCACACTTGACGAAATTACTCTAAAGAATAAATTAATTAATTATTCAATAACCACTTTAAAAAAAAAAAAAAGCGTAATTCATATTTCGATAATGAAATTTTATTCTGAAAAGAAAAAGTTTGGTAATATCGGGGTAATTAATTTATCTGATTAGGGGAAAAGGGTCAGAGAGGGTAGTTGAAGGATCTCTATGATGCTATTAAGAGATTAAGGCTGCTATGTACTAACCCCATTGGATACGCTCTCTTCAATGTTAACCTATGGAGAAAATTTGTCCACGGATTCTCGGCTTGGATTCAAAGATTTTTTTAAAAAATTGTACTCCGTCATAAAGAAAGAAATTTTACATTTGTGCACATTTTTCGTTTTTTTTAAAAAATGCAATTAATATTTTGAAATTTAAATTATTCTGGGAAAAATCTGGTATAGTGTGTTTTAAACGCTCATAAATTCCTTCGGTGGACGAAATTTATAAAATGAATCCCGTAGCGCTTCGCAGAAAAGTTCGGGCTATCTGACAATGCCAATTTTATTTGATTACTAGCGGCCCGTCCCGACTTTGTCCGGGTTGAACAAAATATTATACCAATAAATTTCCAGTTGATAGCCAATAAATTGTAAATCTGTTTTTACCTTAAAAATAACATTAATAATACCTTAAATTAATATTACTTTAGTTAATAATTAAAGTTAATTTTTTAAAAGAAAAAGGCGTGCCGGAGAACGGCTAGATTCGAACCGCTAATGTCAGAACAGAAGCCCACCGCGATAGCACCACGTTAAGGATCGTTGAAGACTTCGGCACAAAAAGCGGTAGAGGACAGTAGCGGTAACAATGGAGATTGTTAGGATTAAGCCCCTAACTTTATTTCTACTGATCAGATATACATAATATATAGCCTATGTCCATCTAGAATAATGTACCTTTCAAACAGTGAAAGAATTTTTCAAATAGGTGCAGTGGTTCTGGAGATTACCCTCCACGTACAAAATCGCTCTCTCTTTATATATAAGTAAAGATCAGCATTAATGTACCTGTAAATATTTGACAAAAATATATTTTAAATAAAAAATTTGGGGACAGCGCTTAACCCCCCTATAGAGAGAGAGACATTACAATCCCTCAAAATGATATCCTAAGGGGGGGTGGAATTCTCGAACTGTCAACTGGACTCCTCCTACCACAAGAGTCTGCAAGAAGAGGAAAAGGGAAATACGTTTTTTTTCTTAGTACATGGCAGCCTTAAGAAAATTATTTGTTTAAGGCATTCATGACAGAATATAGAGTGTGAATATTGAATCTATTAATAGTTTTAAAATATCGTACGTGTGAAAATTTATGTTATAGTTTTTGTTTTAAATAGTTTTTCTCAGTTTCGGAAAAATAGTTTTTATTTATATACATCGGGAAAATTTTTTTTGCATTTTTCTTTACAGCTACACACTCGGCTCAGTTAAAATGAATAACTAACTGTTAGTTGCATAATGACTAAACACTCATATTTTAATATATCACAAGTAGAAAAATAAGAACAGTCTTTATAAAAAGCTTCCCTTTTGAAAAAAAGGAAATATATTCTTCTGAGATGTTATTTTATTTCGGGAGGAAAATGAAGTAGGTTACTAACATTGCTGAAGATACTATACTAATTGTTATATTACTGAAGAATTTATGAAATATTTAGAATTCTAAGAGAATTCATCTATGTAATTTAACTCATTATAAACAGAGTACAGTATATATATATATATATATATATATATATATATATATATATATATATATATATATATATATATATATATATATATATATATATTTATATATATATATAAAGTATTTAAAAGCAGATCCAAAGTCCAATTGGGCGTAAATAAATATTGTAATTCAGAAAAACTTCTACTCAAGGAAAAGTTTTTATTTATAAAAATTGCAAAATAAGTGTCTTTTCTCATCAACGCCATTATTATTTCCCCTTCAGTTACAATGAAAAAATAACTAAAGTTGTTGTTATTTCCATGTAACGTGTGATGTTTGAAATTCCGCCGACCAGTATGACGTAATATAATATTCGCTAGATTCCTGCACCTGAGATTGTTTGCATGCGTGATATTATATTTTGTATTATTCGTATTTTACAATAACTGAAGATGGCAACTTCTATATATTTTTAGTCAATATGATGGAATACTTTTTTAAGGTTGTATTTAGGACAAGGAACCAGATATGTACAATTTTACTTCATTGGGATTGCCGAGTAGGGCATCTCCTGAGATCGCCGAGTAGGGCACCTCAGTCTCTTGTGATAAATATTTTGTTTAATAATTCTCAATAAATGTTTATGTTGTTAAATACCAGAAGTCTATAATAAAAAAGAACCAAACGTTACATAACGTTTTAAGGGGACACATATCTTTGAAAGTTAAATAGATTAGGTCTTGACAAACGCCTCCCTATTTTCAATCATCAGTAGTTACTAAAACAATTTATATAGAAATATGAAAACTTTTAGGTGAGTTAAACACTCTTTCTTCTTTATAAATAGGGCCCTCATTTTCTTCTAGCTTGAAGAGAAATTTTTTAATTGTTTAAAATTTTAACTATTGTTTTTTTTCATTGCTATGTCATTTCGCACATGATATATCACCAAAAAATTGGCTAGAATACCATGAAATTTTATACACGGGCAATATAAACAAGTATCATTAAAATGACCTACCATTATGTCATTCCTGCCATAAAAATTTCAATTACAGTAAAATTTATCAAAATTTTTTTCGAAAAAAAAAAAAAAATTTAAACCCTTTTTTCTACGAAGAACTAACAATTTTGATTTCAAAATAGTTCATTTTAAAGATATATTATACAGCATAATTTTAAAACTGAAAATATATGTATATTCATTAATATACGGACGCAAGTCTGCGCGCATGGCCATAACAATGAAAAAAACAGTGACTGAAATTAAAAAAAAATAAAAATAAATTTTTTATCTTCAACGTAGAAAAAATTGAGAGCCATATTTATAAAGAAGAAAAAGTGTTTAACTCGCAGTAAAATTTTCATATTTTTGAATAAATTATTTTAGTAACTACTGATGATGGAAAATTGAGTAAATACGTTTGTCCAGTCTCTTGGTATTCAAAAGGTACGCCCCCCCCTTAAGACAAAGAATTAAGATATTTTTTTTTTACGAATGCGGAGGCACTTGTCGTGAGACATTCGCCTATACCACGCCGCAATTTTACTGCCCATTTTATCGGGGGGGCACCATATAGGCGGACAGCATTACCCCCTATGAAGGGACGACAAGAACGGAGGCATATTTCGTGGCGCGACGCTTGGATTCGATCTGAGCACCCTCAGCACCTAAAACCAGCGCGCTGTACCACTGGGCCGCCACAAGCCCGAATTAAGAGATTTTAAATTTCTGTAATTTGTTTTTCGAAGTTCCTCTGAATAATTTCTTTAGAACTTTCTTGAAAGTTTTTAAACATTGATTGGGGCTCTTAATAATGTTCGGTTGTTCAGAATTGCATTAAGATCAATATCATTTAAGTATTTTTAAAATTTTTAAATCCTAGTTTCACGAATTTGATTCTTTCTGATAATAGCGCCCTTTACACGCACGCTCGTTCGCGAGTGCTTGGAGCGTACGGGATTGCGCGAACGCTCCAAGCACTCGCGAAAGATCGTACGTATAAAGGGCGATTAGCACCCTTTACACGTACGCTCTTGGAGTGCTTGGAGCGTACGGGATTGCGCGCGGGAAAACTTGCAGTACGCTCCAAAGCAGCTTTCCCTTCCTCTCCGACACCTTCACACGTGCACTCAATCGCGCGGGATCGGGGTTTCACGCTGGAAAGAGCGTACGTGTAAAGGGCGCTGTCATACACGTATTTTATGTGTAAAACGCCATTACTTATTTATCTTACTCTGAGGAAAAATGTTTGCATGAATAATAATTCTTTAATTTTTATTTTTGCATAGTAATCTGACATATATATATATATATATATATATATATATATATATATATATATATATATGTGTAATATATATATATATATATATATATATATATATATATATATATATATATATATATATATATATATATATAAAATCTTAGCAAAGGTCCCCGTAATCTGGAAAAATATTGCCGGTTGGGTTGTGTAGTAGTTTGGCACACGGGCATGGCACACGGGCATCCTCTGAATGTCTCTACCTCCAGGCTGTGGGTTCGATTCGCGCCTGTCCGAAGACAAGGTTGCGGTTACGGGGTTACATTGGCTCACGTGTATGGTGCTCCCATAACAGAGACGCAGACAAGCTTGTGGTGTGGATGGGCGAATGACGTAACAGACAAAATGTCTGCCTCGCTAGAAAAAAAAAAGTGTGATTAAAAAATTATTCAAATTCCCATACATCAATTTTTTGAGAATTAGATCTGGCTCCGTGGGATTTGAGCACGTAGAAACTATTGTGTTGGATAAAATAGATAAGTTAGACAGCGTAAAGTTAGACACAGAAGTTAGAATGGATTAAACGGATAAAATTATTATCTCTCATTCTTAGTTCACAGTTAATGTGTGTAGGGTTCGCGTGTTGCTCAGATGCAAATTTCTGGTAGCTGCGCAGTGCAGGCCAGTCGAAGTGAGTTCGGAGTGTCTGGTCTATTTAAGTGACACAAGCTGAGTTGGCAAGAGCCCAAGAAGGGAGTGGAGCTTTGTAGGGCAGTACGCTACGCTATTAGTAGGGATACGCAAGAGTCGAGAGAAGTTAGATTGAAGGCGATAGCGGTATTTAACTGTTAGAGCACGTATTAGTATTTAGCCTAGGTAGCTGCACGAGTTCGATAGTTATTTCAGAGCCCGATGGTTACGGGTATTGTTAGTGAAAGTATATTCTGCCTGAAAGGGTTCATTACGACTTTAAAATTCAGTTTCTTAGTACCGCAAGTTGCGGTACTGTTGTGTTATTATTTGAAGCCCCAAGTCGGTCTATGTTAGTCTACCTCTACGTAGAATAAAAAAAGGAATTATTTATGTTTATGCCTCTTACTTTATAATGTGCCTGGACCGTTAGAGGATTGCAGGGTAAATAAGAAATAGAACCACATATGTGAACAGTAAAAAAAAAATTTTGTTAGTAATTTTAATTTTAAGGATCATCTTTCGCTGGTTCCTAAAAGCAATGGTAAAATTATTTACATTACTCATACAGATTTCTTTTCCTTACTATTGTCATTATTTGAAACCTTTGACGAATAGCAAATTTCATATACAGAAATATAAATAAATATTGTCTTAAATGTTGTTTTATTTTAATACATAAAATCAGATTCCTTTAAAACCATTAATAAATTGCATATATTCAAAGCTGAGGTGTAAATTTAGACTTTATTAAAACTGTTTGGCCGGTCACGAGTAAACTCGTGTTCTCATGCACAAACGCAGATGACCAGTAACGAGTTAATTCGTGTTTAGCGTGAGAGCTAATGATCGTGGCCCAGTCGGCAATGCCGTCAAAAAATTGTTGGTCAACAATGTGTTAAAACCAATATAAACAGGTTATTAAAAATGATAATCATAAAAGTATTCTTTTTAACATCACTTTATTATTTTGGAAAAGGATTTTTTATATCTTAGAATACTTAAGATGGCGAATAAATTTAAGCTGAAACTTAAGCTTGAAATGTTCTTTTTACTATACCCATATTGAGCTTTTAAAAATTTTCACTCGGGGATAGACGAAGGCAGTGTTTTTTTGGCATCCATCATAAAGCATTCTAAATTTTTAGATCATGTCAATTTGTCAATTTGCTGTCAAAATAGTATTGTTTCAAAAGGAGGAAAACAGTTCCATTCGACATTTTTGAGAACTAGTTTTAAGGTTTTTGAATTTTTAAAGCCAGCCTCTTTCTTTTAAAATCATATAAACGCAAAATATTTCTTAACACATATTGCAAAGGGTCAAGCATTGGATGACTATTTGAATAACTAACAAATAGATTTTTCATTTTATCAATATTGGTAAATTGGTATAGCCCATATTATAATTATGTTGAATTTAAAATTCTAAAAACTGAATGAGAATCTTTTTCAATGCGAAAGTTTTAATTAGATTTCAGTTATATGTGTCATATGTGCGTGTGGAGGCTTTTCAATCACCTATTAACAGAATAAAACATTTATCTTGAAAGATATAATTTATTGAGATAAAATAATTCAAAGATTTATATACGTGTTTAAATAGTAGTGGAATATGTATGCATTAAGTGGCAGGAAATGCATTAGAACACTCTACAAAAATCTGCATGAATTCGATTTGAAGACTCCTGTTTTTGAAGAAGATCAGAATGTATAATGACAGATTTTCAAACAGATTTTCCAAAGGTTAGTCATAGTCATAGTATTAGTTTAATACATGGAGTTTTAAAAATTTCGATATATCAGTTCGACAGAAGGTGATTAAAGGATAGAAAACGACAATTTTACGTGTCCCCAGAACGCCCGAGGTCTCTGTACAAAAGAGTGAAAGGGAAAAAGTTTCGTTGGGAGATTAGATAAAAAAATCTCACTCGCCCCTCGGCAGAGATCCTAATACTGAAGTAGAAAATGTTTGCAGTGCCTCCGTAACATAAATATCTTCAGAGAGTTCCGGAGAGTATGTGGGGATTATTACGGTAGAGGAACTGAAAAGTGCCGGATATTGCTGCTAGGTATGCCTGGTTGGTTTTGAGGCGCTACGGTCATCTTTTGCTATACGGGAGATAAACAAAACAACAAAAGAGAGATAAACAAATTGTTTTGAATGAGAAGTGATGTTTGGACTGATGGCTTATCCACAGTCCTAGACTTTAGTATACTAAAAATGAGACTTTATAATTGAGAAACCAAGTTAGTCTTTATCCCCTTCAGATGGAAGTTATAGAGAATAGCTACTTCTACCCAGACTTGGGTGTATATAATTTGAAGTGGCACTCTATTTGAATTGGATACAAACACTGTTTATACATGAAACAATGTTTTTTGAATTCGTTGCACATATAGATTTTGTTTTTACAGCAATAAGCATACGTACTACTTGTAAGGAATATATATTAGCATTCAATAAAAATACACTTTGCAATACTCACAAACTAGAGAGTCAAACCAGCAGTTCTGGCACGTAAACTTTGGGCCCCCTAAGCACTAGCGCAGGTTAGCCAGGAGCTGCTTACCTCGTGGTTCCCTCTCGCTTATCTATCAACTTAACAACCTTTTTATTAATCAAGCTGCATGGTTTTTATACCAAGCGCGTATGCCGAAATTAGCATATCTCAAGCAGCTTCTTTAATTTATTCACTCAAAGGTTCGATTCTTGTGAATCGAATCTTGTGTATATCTTACAAAGTGTTAAATTGGTCAGACAGTATGGAGAAGAGTTTGTTAACTTATGACTGATTTATATCGAGTACGTAGGCATCTTTATCGATTTTTTTAATACTTGTAACTCCGTTAGTAAGGTGGTTTCTTGGAAGTGAAAGCAATGTTTAGATATTTTGCACTTCTACATTTTGACCGAATGAAGAAACCGACCTTTGCTGTTTTCAGCATGATGAAGCCCACATCCGTAGAATATGTGTATTGCAGCAGTGGTGGTCTGATAGACTAGCCTTCTTTTCAGGATCAGCAGAATGCTCGTAGCTGCTATCTTGGCTTCGCTCGGAGTTCCAGAAATTGCAAGGTTACCTACATCTGTGATTTATTCTGGTATTTTAGGAAAATGAGAGAGGATACAAAGGCTCGGAACAGCAAAAAATCTGAGAATAAGCTAACTCACTTCTGCTCCCTTTTTTATAGTGGGGCACTTTAGTGAATAATAGATGGTCTTTGGAGAAAACCCTAAGATATGACTCTATGTCAAGTTTTTAAAGGAATTGTTTATCCCGTTGTTCTTGGCTTTAAGATTCTGAAGCCCCCTGAAAATTAAATTGTAAGGGGTTACTCCAAAACGAGGCCATTTCCTGGAGTGTGGGCACCTAAAATTAGACGGAGGAGGCTAAATTGACGTTGGAGACCATGAGCCGTGACGTCTCATACATTTCTGGAAATAGCTATTGACTAATGTAAAGTACTCCTAAGCATGTTTTACTATTGGAGTAGGCCGTGTAAATATCTCGATTACTATTAAGTTGTTCCTGTATTTTAAAACTGCTCGTCAGAGAGCATGAAAATTGATTTATTGTTCACATTTCCTTCATAAGCTCCCCTCTCTGTGTCTTACGGTTTTTGCTTAAATGCACAATATTTTGAACTAGAAATTTGTTAGCAATATTTTAAGCTGACGCTGTAAACCATACAACAAGTGATAGGTTCAGATGAGGTTGACTCTTGGAAATCCAAATCTGAATCCATCTGATCATATTTACGTTGCATTCGAGAGGCTAATATGACATCACCCACTATGTTCGACAGTACTAAGCAGTTCACTAATCAGTAGTCCTTATGCAGTATACAGTAATAAGGTTCTTTAAATGGCTTAAGCTGTTAAATGATATATGCTGTTGTAGTGGAAGGTCTTTCGCAACCAGAATGAACGAAAACGTGTTAGCAAGTAAACTTTGAGGCGTTTTCAGTTTGATAGGAGCCAAAATCGATCCTTCTAATCCTTAGCGTAAAAAAAATTGACTTTTTTTTATAGAGTACACAGGGACCGATTAATTTTTTCTGTCTAAAAGCATAAATCAAACTTTATAAACTATCAAAAACATAATTCAATGCAGAAACATTTAAAAAAAGGAAGTATACATCAAAAATTTACCTGGTATAAATACGGTGTCAAAAATTTAATAATGGTTCAAAAACATGTGCTAGAGTTTCAGTCTTTTGAATATTCTTTCAGTTTAAACTCATTTTATGTATAGCTGACATGACAACATTTTAGAGAAATTTTAGGTATAATAAAAACTGTAAGAATAATAAGTCTCTACAAAAATATAAAATTAAAAATTTTGCAATAGAATAGAAAGTTTTGGGACTTTGAATGGTTGGGTTGCTTTAATTTGTAGCGGATGCCTGACAAGCGGTTTTCTAAATACAACTTTCTAATTTATTTTCTATCTGAATTAGAAATATGAATACATTAAAGGTGTATAATATTTTCATTCAAATTTGAATAGATGAAATAATTTTTATTTTATGTGTTTATTGATTTGAGGAAAATCTACTAGAGATGAATCATGAGTATGTAGATGAATTAAAAAAATTAATTTTCCTGTAGCAAAAGGTAAATTTCCATAAAATTTAATCTAAATGTGTACTACCATAAATTCTTTCAAATTTTCTTCTCATAAATTCAAACCTATGTTTCACCATTGCACGTAGCATTTTATATCATAAATTGAACTAATTGCTGGAAGTATATACCCATCAGTCCAGTGGATTGCTATTTTTAAAAAAATGCAGGATTGTGAATGACACTTCTGTAGAGTGTAACTTTTATATTGGTTTTATATTTTGAGGAAATAACTGCTCATTTTTAACTTTTTCAAAGCTTGAAACGTAATCAACTAATTACTACACACTTCCTATCTATCTTTTTTTTTTGAGTAATCGAATGAATATGGCATGAGGATTTTGCGAAAAGTTTGGAAAATATGCGATCAAGAACAAAACGTAAATAAATAGAGATTAGTATCTACCACTAGAGGTTACTAGAGAAAATGGCCATTTAATAATTTCAACAATTGTAGATAAGTTATGAATTTCTTAAATTGAAGCTGCCATCTGGAGACCTGTAATGGAAATTCGTCATCACGTGTAGACGATGAATATCTCAATATTTACCAAAGGCATTTTTTAAAATGAGAATGACTCATATCGCCAGGTTATATTTCCAGTAACTATCTGAAAAGAAGTTAGTTCATTGATCAAGCCCAGGAAGTTAGGGTTGTGCCTGTATATTAGACGAAATGCGTATGGGCCTTATGCATATTTAAGGTTGATTCAAAGTGAAAAAATTTAAATTTCTCTGATATGAAGTTTGGAAGAAAATAAATTATATGTTAGGACATTGTACTGTGTTGTTGGCATGAAATCAAAAGGGTAAATACTCAAGAAAAGGCTTTTAAAACGAGACATCCTGACATCGCAGACTTGTTTCTTTTTTTTAAATAGAAAATTCATGTTTTGTATCCTGGACCTAAAATTTCAGATCGAACAATTATGGCTGACAGATCCTTCGAAAAGAATATATAACAGACTTTTAGACAAATATATATAAAACTTTTTATGGTAGAAAAAAAGCATCACCCGAAAAGAAATTAACAAAAAAAATATGTGCAAGCCGATATCCCTTATTATTGATAAGTATGTAAGGCATTAGGTAACCTGAAGCTCTTCCCCATCGCGAGGTAACTTAAAAGATAATGCAACTCCCTTGAGGATAGGAATATCCATCCTTAAAAATCCAGTCTTGGCAGGCAGTTGTTACGGGCTTATGATTGCTTCGAATAGAAATCATGTTTGAAAACAGACAAAGAAATAATATATAAATAATCCCAAGGATGTCTGAAAATTTTAATTCTAATTTTTTAGAAAGTATTTTGCAAGAGAGTAATCATTTACACACAAAATTATTCGAATTTATTTCCTGGGTCAAATTATTCAAATTGACAAGACTAGGGCGAATCCCCAGTTGCTGGTTCCGAGAAAGGGACCAGGAAAATAAATACGTGTAGGTGTTTCATAATTTCGTGTCCTGGACCCCTTCATAAACAAATCCATTAACATACTGCAAAGGGAAGCAATTAGAGAAAGCCTCCTGCCACTGGCTTCCTTACAATGTGGCCGTCTTTTAAGGATTTTCTGAAATTGGTCCCTGCCAACAGGAATCAAAATTGTTCCCCAGGACACAAAATTGTTCGAATTTTCGAAAACATTTTTATTGCATTAAAAATTTTTGTGTTCTTTTGCGCTTAAAATGACGTTTAAATCATGTTTCTATCTTAATTAGAACAAGAGAAATTATTATTTTTTTTCAACTTTCTATTAGTAGCCAATAGTTATTTAAACCTGTAAGTGCGTTTTTCTGCATGATAGGTTTTTTCCCCCCATTTCTCGTCTTTAAATTGTTATAAGTCAAGAACCGTTAAAGATAAATGATTGAAACTTGTAACATGTCTTTTTCAACTATTTTACTTTAATTTTGATTCAGCAAATTTGAAAAAAATATTTACTTTGGAAAATATGATTTTTTTAAAAATAAGTTACATAATTTTTTTCGTAATTTTTAATCTAAAAAGTTTTTAATTTTTTAAAAAATTAATATTTTAAAAAATTGTGAATCAAAATTAAAATTTATATATTTCTGTTTAATTAAATGAAAAAATTTTGAAATTCGACAAATAATATTTCGAGTTATAAAGATTTTAAATTACTCCACTTTTATTAAAAATTTTAAATTTTAAAATTTTTAAAAAACTTTTTGAGAAGTTTTATGGTGTGATTTTGTTTACAAATTATATGGTTAACCATCAGAAAAATATTCAAAATTTTAACTCAATAAATAAAAAAGTTTTCAAAATGTATCCTGGACCCCCTTAAAATTATCTATATAAGAAATTAATTCGAAAAGTGATAAAGCTTATATGATGTTTTGACGGTATTTTATATTAGATCAAATATTTGGATATTTTATCCAAATGAATATACTGTGGAAGATGCCTGTAGATTAAAATCTGACTATTCTGCGGATCAATGAAAAAAATATAGCTAGTAATTTCTTAGATATTTAAATCAATTTATTGTATAAATTATATATATAATAGCCGTTGTCTCTGTATAACACTTCCGGGCTGTACTCATCTTTCAATTGAAGCCCTCAGTAAACAAACAGCCGGTTAGGCTTAATTTCAATTTCAGATGTGGATCAGAATTTTTTCTTACCTAAAAACTAATATCTTCTCCATCAAATCACGTTTGTTCAGCCTATTTCTCTATAAAACATTCAGAACTAAAAAAAATTGGATGCTTTTAGCTGTATATTTAACAGTTTTTAAAAA
>OU015495.1:197000041-197030041 GCA_907164885.2 Dolomedes plantarius
TAGTTAACCTTTAGCTTACGGGGCCCATATTTTCTATTCCCTCTTTACAACTTGAAATTTCATACCTCCTCTTTAAGAACGACAATTAAGGGGGTTATATATATGTATATGTATAAATAATATATATATATATATATATATATATATATATGTATATATATATATATATATATATATATATATATATATATATATATATATATATATGTATATATATATGTATGTGTATATATATATATATACACATACATATATATATATACATATATATATATATATATATATATATATATATATATATATATATATATATATATATATATATATTATATATATATATATATATATATATATATATATATGTATGTGTGTATATATATATATATACACCATACCATACATAATATATATATATATATATATATATATATATATAATATATATATATATATATATATATATATATACATTCATTCTTGGGCTCGTATTCTTGGGATACATGCTATCCCACCCCGTAAGGAAAAGGTTAATGAAGTTCCGCCTTTTTTCTTGCATTCAGGTGTATTAGGAAACTTTTATAATATATCGCTTCCTTTAAATACGCATGCGAATTTCGTTAACAGCCCGAAAGGGCTGTTAGAAATTTCACATTGTAAATTCCCATCTGTAAATACTCAAATATGTGCAATGAGTTAAAAAGTTAATTAAGTCTTGTCTTTCTTTTTGGAATGAGAGTGTTTTAAGAAATTTTCATAACATTTTCTAGTAACATTATATTATTGAGCTTGGCAGTATTTAATGGGAGCAGGCCATTCACAAAGACCCTACTTTCTACATAACGTTGATGCTCGGGGCTGCGTAATCATCGAGTACCGTTTTTAATGAGAATTTTCTTTGGAAACCTCATCAAGTTAAGTGACGTATAAAAAATAAATGACGGCTTTGTACGCTTCCATGTTACGGCACTAATTGAGGACAAAACACGAATTGGTACGACGAAAAGAGTGTAGTTAAGGAACTTTTTAAGTGACCCGGTGTTGAGTTCTATGTCTTGAGTTGACGGTAAAGTGTCTACAATTATTTAGAAATAACATTTGCCCCGTAAATGCTTACAAAAAAATAGTTATGGGGATCTATATAAACACCTTGGAGTTCTAATATTGTACTTCTTTTCTTGCATTGGCAGGAGGAAATGTTTGTAAAATATTGCTAACACTATTAGAGAAAACTTTCAGGGTTTTAGGATTAGAATGACATTTTAATTACAATGACATACCTATCGCGTGTCTGTCGTTTTATAAGAATGATTTTTTGGTGAAACAAATTATTCATTCTTATGTACATATATTCTGGAATTTTCATTTTCAGATATTTTTCATACGGAATTCCCAGTTACGGTATGTTATGTCAAAAACTAGACATTAAATGATTTATGCCTAAGATTAATTACATACGTTTCAGCGTCAACAAAGGAGAATAAAACGCAGAGCTTACATAGGAATGCGAAATCTTTTCATTGGTAAAAGTTTCTCGAAAAATGATGAATAAATTCTCTTGTATGTTTGGATCACGTTTCAAAATCACATGTAGAGTATGATAAACAAAAGTTCCTGCAAGATGATTTAAAATGAGCGAAAACCTTTGACATTTTTTCGCATATAAAGCTTTGTTAAACATGGATATCTATAAACAATATAAGGCAAAAATATATTTTTAAATGGAAGAATTTATAGAAAAATGCTAGGAATTAAAAAAAATCTAGTGGAAAATAAAGTAATTTTTTTCTTTGCTGAATCTAAAAGAATGCAAGAGATTCATAAAAATTCTTTCTCAGCTCACGTTGGGAACCTAAACATATTTTTACTTAAAAAAAATATTGTTGTCATCTTAACAAAGAAATGCAAATTCTTTTTATCATCAGCAATTAAGGAAAAAACTATTATGTATCAGCATGAAAGAATAATCAACACAAGAAAAACAGTTTTATTTGTTTTTCTCGCTTCGTAATAAAATTGTTACAATATTAAAAATGTGAAACACTAATATTTTTTTCCTGCTGCTAGAACAGGGTTTTGATACTTAAATTTTTTTTTTACGGTGACAGAATTTAATAGTAAAAAAGAAATCGTTTTGTTATTTTGTCGTGGTTGCATTGTGAACTCAATAGGAAGTTGTTCAGATAATTGTTTCTTTCTGTTCCCTCCGGCAAAGTCTTGAATGAAAAAATATTTCTCCTTGAGAATAAAAATTCCATTACCGCTTATATCCCTGATAGTGAAAGCATTTTGTAAAAAGGCACTATAAATTGAATTTTTTTAGGACATATTTACAGAAGTACGGAAATATTCCTTTTATTTTACAAATATATTCTTCGTTGCGTTTCAACGTATTTTACACACACAAACATGTTCTTTGATTTCATACATTAGAGTATTATTTTATAGCAATAATTTAAGCAGCAAAAATTTGTACAATAATAGATTAAAGATTTTCGTTCCTTAAGGAAAATTTTTAAAATTAGTGTTTTGAGATTTTTCTCAAAACACTAATTTTAAAAATCGTTGTGTTTCAACGTATTTTATACACACAAACATGCTCTTTGATTTTATACATTAGAGTATTATTTTATAGAGCTAATTTAAGCAGCAAAAATTAGTACTATAATAGATTAACGATTTTCGTTCCTTAAGGAAAATTTTTAAAATTAGTGTTTTGAGATTTTTCTCAAAACACTAATTTTAAAAATCGTCGTGTTTCAACGTATTTTACACACACAACCATGTTCTTTGACTTTATACATTAGAGTATTATTTTATAGAGCTAATTTAAGCAGCAAAAATTAGTACTATAATAGATTAACGATTTTCGTTCCTTCAGGAAAATTTTTAAAATTAGTGTTTCGAGATTTTTCTCGTCACTGAATAGGAATGACTGCTGAGACCCATATTTTAGTTCCAAAACCTCTATGACCATTGTTCGCCAAAAGTTAGATTCTTGGAGATATTCCTCAGTATGATAAAAAAAAGAATTATAGCTGACCACATAATTTATAAGACGATAAATATGACCTTGAGCGATTTATCATACCTTTGATATCGTTATCATTAACATTTGAATATTGTTATCATTCCAAATATAGATTTACTGTCTGTAATTTACTTTTAATACCCCTCTCTCTATGTAAAGTAATAAATTGCACACACAAATATATATATATATAATCGAACTCCGTTACAGGGTACTCGGTATATAGCAAACTCAAGGCTATAACGAACGAAAATTTTGGTCCCTCTGTTTTCCTATTGTGCGTAATTTAATTAGCATTGGGTCAATTTAATGTAATAGATTTTAGTTGATTTAATTCATTAATGATAATTTTTAATAGATTTTATCATTTTTAATACATCATTATTGAATACACATTGCAACTAATAAGTTATACATTTATTAACTCTAGCATTTTTCTTGACGGTTCGGATATAGCGAACCACCGGATAAAGCGAACAGTACCTTTGGTCCCTTGAAGTTTGTTATAACGGGGTTCGACTGTATATATTATATATATATATATATATATATATATATATATATATATATATATATATATTATTTATTTATATATATATATATATTTATATATATATATATATATATATATATATATATATATATATATATATATATATATATATATATATATATATACATGTATACATCATGATCAATATTGATGTACCATTCCTTTACACCTTCCAAATGCAGAAATATTCATTACTAAAAAGGACAGGAAGCTTTTGAACAAATTGGTCTATTTTCGACTGATTTCCTTCACAGAAAGGAGCATAACTGTTCAGCGAAACTTTAGTTAGAATTGAAGCTAGGAATTTTTCTGCATTTTAATTTAACATGCACTTTCTCCTTAAACGTTAAATTCTTTCATTTCAAACGATCTAAACATTCCTCTCCACTTCTCCTAGCTTTAAAATTCCATCTATGCGAGAAATGAGGAATAATCAGGATTCTGGTAATGAAACTTATTTTGATTACTTTGAACTAAATTTGTCTGGCATTTCCCTCTCTTTCGCGATAGCGAATCGATTTTCTGGCAAAATTTAAATGATAGCTAAACAACGGTGGCATTTCATCTCTATCAAGCTAAATAATTTTCGAAGAGTTTTACGAATTGCGCTGCACGGTCAGATTCTCACCAGCATAAGGTTGTCAATAATAGACATTAGTATTACCGCAAGATGGGGTTACTTTGTGACAGATTAAGTGTTTTCTTGTGCCAGCCGATCAGTTTTAAAAGCAGCCCAAAACGACCAATTGCAAAACATTGGTACATCCTTTCCTTTCGTAGTATTGTATTGCGCTGACCCGGATCTTTAATTACCATTGAGAAATTAAGGTTAAAACGTGTCACAAAGTTGTCCCGCCGAGTGGGGCTACTTTGTGACATATGAGGCGTTGAAAGGCAAAGTGGTGTCAGTCACATTTTCAACTTTTTTTATTTGGGGGCAAATATGTAATCTCCATGTTCAATTTATAGTGGAATTGTAAATAGCTATTATTTGCAATGTTGTAATAATTGTTATGAATTATAATTTGTTCAATTTATGGTGGAATTTTTTGTAGTTTTTGCAGTTAAACTCTCTTGACTTACACCACTTTGTAAGGTATACACAAGATTCGATTCACAAGAATCGAACTTTTGAGTGAATTAAAGAAGCTGCTTCAGATATGCTAATTTTGGCATACGCGCTTAGTATAAATACCACGCAGCGTCATTAATGAAAAAAAGGGAGTTGTTGTTAAGGTTGAAAAAGGTGTTATCCTGCGCTAGTGCTTTACGGGCCAGAAGTTTACGTGGCAGTACTGCTGGTTTGACTTACTGTTCGTGAGTATAAAAATATATTGTCCTTAAAAGCTGTATTTACATTCCGTACAAGTAGTACGCATGCTTATTGCTGTAAAAGCCAATTATATGTGCAGCGAATTCAATAAACATTATTTCATGTATAAACTGTGTTTGTATATAATTCAAATAGAGTGCCACTTCAAATTATATACACCCAAGTCTGGGTAGAAGTGAGCATAGATTCTCTATACTGGCGCCCGAAAAATATATATACCCTGGTAGTTAGCGTTACATTTGTAACGAATAACATAATTGAAATTAAAAACTGTGTACTGTGTACTTATATTGATAAAATTGTTGCAAGTACTTATATACTATTTAAAAAATGAGTGTTGTAGAACAAAATCCTGCTGGAAATTTTCCTCGGGTAATTATGGTTCAGCAAATTGCGCCATTCGAAGCCACCTTCAATGGCGGCCCCTCAAGCCAATTCCTAAAGAAAATTGAGCATTACTTTCAGCAACAATGCACCCCAGAGGGGGATAAACTTAAAGTTGCTCTAGCCGCTTTAAGAGGTAGTGCATATCAGTGGTACACATGCATGCAAAGCAGTAATCTGATTTTTGACTATTTGTCATTCAAGCAACAGTTTCTTAGTGTTTTTCCAAAGACCTTTAATCAAAGTGAAATTGAAGCGGAAATTTATTCGCTAAGGCAACGTGAAGGTCAGTCTGCATTAGATTTTGCTATGGAAAAGATTTCCAAGTGTGAGGAATATTTAGAAGGAATGACGGAAGCGGTAATCTTAAAAATAGTTATCCAACGTTTGAAGCCAAGTGTTCAAGATTTTTTAGATAATCAAACAATTACAAGCAAGGTTACCCTCCTTCAAGCTTTAGCTAAATATGACAATAGACATTTCTTCGCTACCCCTCACCGTCATTCAGGTACGAGAAGTTTTATACAGCCGCGCCAAAATTTTTCGCGAGTTTCAAACCAGCAGCGTAAGCAGTACCGCCGGCAAAATAATAGAAGCGCACGGCGTTATAATGAAATTAGTGCACTTAAAGAAAATATGCAAGCACCTTACTTGCACTGGCAAGTTGATTCACATGATATGGTTCAACCTGTTGAAACTGTGTGGTCAAATGTATTATTTTGTCCGAGTAGTAATCATTATTTTGAGAATAGTGAAAGTCAGGGTATTTTTTTGGCTTATAAAGAAAGTGAGTCTAGCTGGAATAATGCGGTAATTCCAGTACAAATTTCTGAAAATAGGGCCGATACTAATGCTAGTGGTTTAGAAAATAAATCATCGGACACTTCTATTAATGCTATACCTGATATTATTGATGCTATACCTGATATTTTAGATGATATTCACACATCTGTTAATGAAGGAAATTTAGTAGATGACGAAGTATGCGTTACGGAAGTTAGTGAATACTTATTAGTTGACGACAATAAAAATTCTTTAAACGATAGTAGGAACTTGCTAGGTGATGATATTATTTCAAGTTTCCAGCCGAATGGGGATTGTGTAGGCCAGGTTGATAATATGGTTTTAAATAAAGTACATGAAAACCAGACTGAGAATCAGGATGAAAAGTTGACACAGAGTTATACTGTAGGTAGTTTAGCTGATGCTTCGGAAGTTATAGAGAAAGTTTGCAATAAAACGCACCAGTACGAAAAGCTTAATCTTCCTAAAACTGAAGCAGTATTAAAGAATTTAAATGATAACGATTCTGATGTCGCAAGTTTCAAAGAAACTTTTTTGTCAAAAGAGGATAAAACTAAAGTTAAGGGGGATAAAAAACGTGAAAAAGCGCCTTCAGGTTCCAGCCTTAAAACTGCTAATACTATAGTAATTAAGGCGGTAAACAAGAAGTCGTATAAGCACAAATACGAAAAGCAGAGTCAGGTTGTTGAAAAAATAGAATCTGCATTAAAATTTAATACCGATACAAGCAAAAGTACGAAGAAAAGTAAAGTGTGCACTACAAAACCTCCATCTAAGGATGAACGTGGCACACATAAGGTACACAAGGTTATGAAAAGGAAGAATGACAATTTTAAAGCTCCTTTGCATAAGTACAGGGAACGCAAGATATCAGCCGCCCAGCAAGGTTGGCCTCCTCCCAAGAGACCTCCTGTCCATCGTCAAGCCGGACCAGCGCCTCAGGACCAACGACCTGCTGCACGAAGGATGCCCACACGGTCAACGAACCCCTTTACTAGGACTGCGACCATCAAGAGAGGTTCCACGGATTGGACAAACTGGTGCAGTGAAGTTGCCGCATTCATGAGGAACAAGTCTTGTATCAACTTTCTTATTCTAACTCCCACCCTTTAATAAAACCGAACCAAATTGGTTTGAAGTTCCCCAGTGTATATACTGTGTAAACATTTTGAGGGGAAGTGGTGAGGCACTGAAAAAAAAACGGTATACTGTTGTTTTATAAATTTTTGAAGGGGACATGTAGTGGAAAAAAATACATACTAACTACAGATAACAAACAACTAACATACTAACTTCGCAAATCATAACACATGTACATTATAAATTGGGGAAGAGCAGATACAGTCAAGAAATGTCATGCTGTGCAATTGTGTTGTCACTTTTAATTAAAATGGATATTTTAGGGCGCAGTTGGCCAGCCCAGTATCCGCAACTCTGCAAATCCACTGTGTAATGGTGTCACCTGGACCCTTCGGGGTTAGTTTTGTAAAATGGTAGTGGCGTTTTTCCCCCACACAACGTGTGGAAGGTTTTTTGGCTTTGCCACCCATTATGTAAAAGTCAGACCAGCACGCGTTTTCAATTAGTTAACTGAAGCCGTTCAGACCTCAGTTACCTAATTTTTTTTTTCGAGGGAGGCCAGTGTAAGGTATACACAAGATTCGATTCACAAGAATCGAACTTTTGAGTGAATTAAAGAAGCTGCTTCAGATATGCTAATTTTGGCATACGCGCTTAGTATAAATACCACGCAGCGTCATTAATGAAAAAAAGGGAGTTGTTGTTAAGGTTGAAAAAGGTGTTATCCTGCGCTAGTGCTTTACGGGCCAGAAGTTTACGTGGCAGTACTGCTGGTTTGACTTACTGTTCGTGAGTATAAAAATATATTGTCCTTAAAAGCTGTATTTACATTCCGTACAAGTAGTACGCATGCTTATTGCTGTAAAAGCCAATTATATGTGCAGCGAATTCAATAAACATTATTTCATGTATAAACTGTATTTGTATATAATTCAAATAGAGTGCCACTTCAAATTATATACACCCAAGTCTGGGTAGAAGTGAGCATAGATTCTCTATAACTTGACTTTCTGATTTACACCACTTTGCCTTTTACCGCCTCATATGTGTGTTCGCCTTGAAATCCAAGAGGAAAAAGTACTTGACCCAAAGTTAGACAGTAAAACGCTTATCAAAAGCTTGATACACAATTATATATACTTATTTTAAATATTGTAGAGCTTTATCTATATCTTTGACATCAAAGAGACCTCGGGTGCCCAGGGCAGCCATCAGTTCTTTGAGAAGATGAGGAAATTCGTCTTTAGGCACATTCTGCTCATGGGTAGCTTTTTCCAGATAGACAATACTTCTTTCTCTCCAGTGGTATTTTGGAGGACGGAAAAATGCAACATCGAGCGCCTGGAGAAGGTGGGACGACTTTGTGGGTTATTTTATGGCAGTGTCAATGTGTCACAAAGTAACCCCACCTTTCGATATTTAGGTTATGTTCTCACATCTCTCAGAAATATCATTGCACAAAAGTTATATTGCCCCACAATCTAACCAACATATTGACAATAAAAAATAATTACCTGTGGTAGTTGTTTGTATAAGGTATTAGTCTTCAGCACACAAAGTTTCCGAATTTTTAGCAATAGCTTGACAACAGGTTTGAAGAATACACTTGCCAGCGAAGACAAATGGAGAGCAAAAGCTTCGGACACTGTCCACTAGGTGTCTCTGTATATCGGACAAGCTATTGGCCCTGTTCTTTGCCTCCCCGAAATCACTGGTGCGGCGCAAGATCCGAAAAATTAACTATGTGTCTCAAAGTTATCCCTGCAGTCTTAAAGTCGTACGGTATTTAAAGATTTAAAGGTTTGTCCTTAAATTATTTTCAGGTATTCAAAGAGATTTCGACTGTTCTCTAAGTTTTTTTTAAAAATTTCATTCTAAGACTAAAATCCTTTCTGTTTTAACATAGCCGCACAAGTAACTTTTTATGTAATAATTAGTTCTCAGTGGTCATAGAAGTATGGATATCTAAAACCACCTATCCACCCATTTTGGATATACAAAAATGTTGCTCCTTTGGTTGCACAGTAATCTCTATCTTCATTTTCGACATATTTTGTACATAATTTTCTCACAATTTATTTTTTTACTCTCAACTATCCTTGCTATTGTTATCAGTTTCTGTTCCTAATTTCAAAAGGTTTAAATATTTAAAAACTCATTTAAATGTGCATGGAAAATTATATTTGAAAATTAACAAAGGATTCCTAATTTGAAAAAAGGGTTGTTTAAGAAAATCTATCACATAGTTTTAGTTGGAAATTTTACAGGACTTATAATATTATATATATATATATATTATATATATATATATATATATATATATTTATTTTTTTTTCTTCAGAAAATTGAAAAATTCTGTCTTGAAATCGATTTCATCAATCTCAAATATCATGACAATAAAAATTATTAAAATTTTTACAATATTCTCATTAAATATAGATCAATATTGTATATTCGAATTCATTTTGTAGAGTTCACTTCCAAATAGTAAATATACGTGGAGGGAAATTATTTTCAGTGAAGTCTCCCAATAACTAATTTCTTTTTAACGACTCTTCGCAAAAACTTGATTTGATTTGCAGTAACATCTGATAAATATTAATATCCATCCAAACTATTTTTATGTAACTATATTTTCTGTCCACTTGCTTACATTGCTTAGCAGGTAGCGTTTAAAGATTTTACAGGGTGGGCCCTCTTTTTAATCAAGTCTAAGACAATGAATTTCCCCAAGAAACACACATCGTTGGCCCAAAAGCGAATTTTCGTTACATCGTTGGGTACTAGTTACCGTTGGCAGACCTTCCAGAAACAATTATGGGTCAACCACATTATCGCAGAGCCAACAACTATGAAATGGTGTTGACCCAACTGCAAATAACTAGATTTGGGCCTACAATCATAAAATGTTGTCCAAACTGCAAATGAGTACATTTGGACCTACAATTATAAAACGTTGTTGCCCCAACTGCAAATGAGTACAGTTGGGCATACAATTATAAAATGTTGTTGTCCCAACTGCAAATAAGTATAGTTGGGCCTACAATTATAAAATATTGTTGTCCCGACTTCAAATAATAGTTGAACTGCTCTCCCAACAGATAGGCGAACTAACAGCGAACCGTTGTTTTAACGTAAACTCAAAGACGAAATTCAACTGTTGGTCAACTCCGATAAATACGGTTGCCCAATAATTTCCGAAACGTCCCAAGACGTTTCGGAAGTATTGGGACGTTTGAGAGTATTGTCCTCTAATTAGACGTAATTTTGTTCCCTTACTTATCTAAGTTACCAAAATTAGAAAAGTTGCGAACGGAATTCACTGTATTTAAAGGGAAAATGCTACACGGTATATGCTTGGTATAGGGAAAGAAAAAAAGTTTCCGTTTCGATTAACAAAAGTTTTTAATTTATACAATCTTTTTTCTAAAGACTGTGAAAAAGGCCTGAAAATGATGTTCACATTTCGTTGCAATCAATTTCACTTATTTATTGAGGCTCACCGATTTACCAAAATACTTAGTTATTCGCGTACAGCGAATTTATAAGTCATACAATTTATAAGTCATGCTCTAAAATTTATAAGTCATTACACTAATACTAAAGCTACACTTTAATGTCTCGACCACGTCATCATTAAGATCTCTGTTTAACGAAGTCGCTTAAAAACTTGCTTTATCAAGAAAATTCATTAAATAGAAATGCATATATATATAATATATATATATATATATATATATATATATATATATATATATATATATATATATATAGTGGAATCTCGATCTATCGTTTTTCAAGGGACAGATTGAAATGAACGATAAATGCGGGAAAACGATAGATGCGGAAACATAACAAAGAAATATGATCGTTGGGACTGGATAAAATGAACGACACATACGGAAAAACGATGGATCCGAAAATGATCGATCGAGATTCTGATCGACTGTATATATATATATATATATATATATATATATATATATATATATATATATATATATATATATATATATATATATATATATATATATATATATATATATATATATATATATATATATATATATATATATATAATAGAATGCAGAAAGTAAACAGGAATGATCACGATATCCAAATTTAAATAACAGTATCGTAATAATAATAATAAATTGCCATAGTTCACGCGTTTCGCAATTCATTTGTACTCCAAAAAACTAAAAAATACCCCTGATTTTATCTCCATGGAATTTTTTTACCATAACTGTTCTACTCATAAAGATTCCAAAAATTCATTGAAAAGGATTTTCCCTCCTACATGCAGGCACATTTACAAAAGATCTGTGGAATTGCTGAAATACTACGAACAAAGCCTTTTCCCAACACTTCAGTGATCACCCGATTTAGAGCTCGGAACGTTTGTTTTGTCTTCAAAAAGAATTCTCAGTGGTGACAAACATATGCTGATAATGATCCATTGATCAATATCGCAAATGACTTCAACTATTCTTTTTCCAACGAAGTCTGTCTCCTTGGTGATGAACTATTGTTTATCTTATAAAGTTGCATTTTTTAATTATCTCTGAAACTCGATTTTGTTACATTTACTCCCTTGTTAATGATTTTATTCGAAGCCTTGTTTCTCCGTAAAGATCAGAAGCATACAAACTTTAGTCTTGGCAACCACTAGCTGTTTTTCTCTTGTATTCAAAGAATATAGTCCCAAATTTACGCAGATAATACATACGTATTTAAAGAAATATAGATATTTTTAAGAGAAAAATAGTGTAATACTTATATACTTAATCACACTTACACATACACACACACACACATATATATATATATATAATATATATATATATATATATATATATATATATATATATATATATATATATATATATATGTATATATTGTATATATATGTATATATATGTATATATATATATATATATATATATATATATATAGATACATATATATATATATATATATATATATATATACATATATATAGATACATATATATATATATATATATATATATATATATATATATATATATATATATATATATATATATATATATATATATATATATATATATATATATATATATATACAATATAATGAGTATATATATACAATGTATAATGAGTAGATATATACAATATTCTCATTAAATATAGATCAATATTGTATATTCGAATTCATTTTGTAGAGTTCACTTCCAAATAGTAAATATACGTGGAGGGAAATTATTTTCAGTGAATTTTACAGGACTTATAATATTATATTTATATATATATATATATATAAATATATATATATTTTTTTTTTCTTCAGAAAATTGAAAAATTCTGTCTTGAAATCGATTTTATCAATCTCAAATATCATGACTATAAAAATTATTAAAACTTTTACAATATTCTCATTAAATATAGATCAATATTGTATATTCGAATTCATTTTGTAGAGTTCACTTCCAAATAGTAAATATACGTGGAGGGAAATTATTTTCAGTGAAGTCTCCCAATAACTAATTTCTTTTTAACGACTCTTTTCGCAAAAACTTGATTTGATTTGCAGTAACATCTGATAAATATTAATATCCATCCAAACTATTTTTATGTAACTATATTTTCTGTCCACTTGCTTACATTGCTTAGCAGGTAGCGTTTAAAGATTTTACAGGGTGGGCCCTCTTTTTAATCAAGTCTAAGACAATGAATTTCCCCAAGAAACACACATCGTTGGCCCAAAAGCGAATTTTCGTTACATCGTTGGTTACTAGTTACCGTTGGCAGACCTTCCAGAAACAATTATGGGTCAACCACATTAACGCAGAGCCAACAACTATGAAATGGTGTTGACCCAACTGCAAATAACTAGATTTGGGCCTACAATCATAAAATGTTGTCCAAACTGCAAATGAGTACATTTGGACCTACAATTATAAAACGTTGTTGCCCCAACTGCAAATGAGTACAGTTGGGCATACAATTATAAAATGTTGTTGTCCCAACTGCAAATAAGTACAGTTGGGCCTACAATTATAAAATATTGTTGTCCCGACAGCAAATAATAGTTGAACTGCTCTCCCAACAGATAGGCGAACTAACAGCGAACCGTTGTTTTAACGTAAACTCAAAGACGAAATTCAACTGTTGGTCAACTCTGATAAATACGGTTGCCCAATAATTTACGAAACGTCTTGGGACGTTTGAGAGTATTGTCCTCTAATTAGAAGTAATTTTGTTTCCTTACTTATCTAAGTTACCAAAATTAGAAAAGTTGCGAACGGAATTCACTATGTTTAAAGGGAAAATGCTTCACGGTATATGCTTGGTGTAGGGAAAGAAAAAAAAAGTTTCCGTTTCGGTTAACAAAAGTTTTTAATTTATACAATCTTTTTTTCTAAAGACTGTGAAAAAGGCCTGAAAATGATGTTCACCTTTCGTTGCTATCAATTACGCTTATTTATTGAGGCTCACCGATTTACTTCATATACCAAAATACTTAGTTATTCGCGTACAGCGAATTTATAAGTCATACAATTTATAAGTCATACTCTAAAATTTATAAGTCATTACACTAATACTAAAGCTACACTTTAATGTCTCGACCACGTCATCATTAAGATCTCTGTTTAACGAAGTCGCTTAAAAACTTGCTTTATCAAGAAAATTCATTAAATAGAAATGCATATATATTATATATATATATATATATACAGTGGAATCTCGATCGATCGTTTTCGGATCCATCGTTTTTCCGTATGTGTCGTTCATTTTATCCAGTCCCAATGATCATATTGCTTTGGTATGTGTCCGCATCTATCATTTTCCCGCATTTATCGTTCATTTCAATCGGTCCCTTGAAAAACGATACATCGAGATTCCACTGTATATATATATAATATATATGTATATAATATATATATATAATATATATATATATATATATATATATATATATATATATATATATATATATATATATATAAAATATATATATATATATACATATATATATATATTATATATATATATATTATATATATATATATATATATATATATATATATATATATATATATATATATATATATATAATAGACTGCAAAAAGTAAACAGGAATGATCACGATATCCAAATTTAAATAACAGTATCGTAATAATAATAGTAAATTGCCATAGTTCACGCGTTTCGCAATTCATTTGTACTCCAAAAAACTAAAAAATACCGCTGATTTTATCTCCATGGAATTTTCTTACCACAACTGTTCTACTCATAAAGATTCCAAAAATTCATTGAAAAGGATTTTCCCTCCTACATGCAGGCACATTTACAAAAGATCTGTGGACTTGCTGAAATACTACGAACAAAGCCTTTTCCCAACACTTCAGTGATCACCCGATTTAGAGCTCGGAACGTTTGTTTTGTCTTCAAAAAGAATTCTCAGTGGTGACAAACATATGCTGATAATGATCCATTGATCAATATCGCAAATGACTTCAACTATTCTTTTTCCAACGAAGTCTGTCTCCTTGGTGATGAACTATTGTTTATCTTATCATGTTGCATTTTTTAATTATCTCTGAAACTCGATTTTGTTACATTTACTCCCTTGTTAATGATTTTATTCGAAGCCTTGTTTCTCCGTAAAGATCAGAAGCATACGAAGTTTAGTCTTGGCAACCACAAGCTGTTTTTCTCTTGTATTCAAAGAATATAGTCCCAAATTTACGCAGATAATAAATACGTATTTAAAGAAATATAGATATTTTTAAGAGAAAAATAGTGTAATACTTATATACTTACTTACACTTACTTACACTTACTTGCACACACACACACACACACACACACACACATATATATATATATATATATATATATATATATATATATATATATATATATATATATATATATATATATATATATATATATATATATATAAGAATAAGATGAAAGAGAAAACCAGTAATAGCTCTAAAGCTACTTGAAGTCAGGAACATCCAACAAGTAAAGAAAAGTATGAATAAGGTTTTTGACAGCATTTCTTCATCAGCGGTGTCAATACTGTCTAAAAACCAATGGATTGTTTCTGATGAGTATGATCTATTAAATAAACACACTCAGACACCGTACAATCCATTATTAACAGAAGAATTGAATAATAAATGAATTAAATTTGAATAAAAGTACTTAACCAAAGAACACCAAGCCTGGCGCTAGTCAGAGTGGAAGTTAAGAACTTGTAACCGCAAGATGACTGACGTCATAAAACTTGCAAACATTGAGGTAGTGGATACTCAGTTACAAACTTACTTAGGTTACCATATTTTAAGACTATTATTCCTTTATTTATTTAGTTTTTATTATTGTTACTACTATGAGTTAATTTTATATTTATTTTATTTTACTTATGATTTTTATTTTTGTTTTTAGTAGTTATTATTTTTATTTTAACTTATTGTTGTGTTTAACTTATTAATGCAACAGAACAAACTATTCATTAAGACAAAAACAACCAATTATGTTTTTGGATAGACTTACTGGGTAATTATTACGAGTTAGCACAGCTTTCAAGTCTATAATATGCTTAATTCTATTGTCTTTAGAACATAGCCTATTTATACGAACTAACTGATTTACAATAATGTTATTAAAAACGGATTTATGTAAACAGGTTAGATAATTTTAAAATTTAACAATATTAAAATTATAGTCAGATCTTTTGTCGTATAAGTCAAAAGTAAATTTATTGTTAGTACTTAATTTAATATTAATATCTAGAAAGTTTACATTAATATTATCATGGCTGCTTTTAATTAGTTCCAAATTAGGAGGGTAAAAATTTAAGTCTATAGGGTTATTACTTTTATTAATTACTATTATATCATCTATATATCTAAATATATTGTAATTGCTATTTTCTATATTATTAATTTCAAAATAATATAAGTATAAATTAGCTAGCATACTTGAAGCATTACCACCTTGTGGTACACCTTTGGACTGTAAGTATATACTTTATTATGAACTATGTAATTATGTTTAGTTACTAATTCTAGGAGCCTATTGAAACGAGTTAGTTTAATATAAACGAGTTAGTTAATATAATGTGTGGTCAATTTCAAAGCCTTGTTAATTTCAATGTATATATATATATATATATATATATATATATACATATATATATATATATATATATATATATATATACATATATATATATATATATATATATATATATATATATATATATACATATATATATATATATATATATATATATATATATATATATATATAATATATATATATATATATATATATATATATATATATATATATATATATATATTTACATATATTAATTTTTTTAGATACTACTTGCAGTTTATACGAAAGTCAGTGAAAAAAACAGACATGATGGAATAATGATTTTCAATAATTATTGAACTTTGACAATTTGTGATAAAATTTGAAATGAGATATTTACTCATGTTTATCTGGAAACACAGGGATCCGTATGTTTATAAAAATATAATTTTTTTAATTAGCACTTGGTGAAGAGAGTAGTCTGTGATATTTACACTCATGTCCATAAATTAAGGGACAGTAATTTTTTTAAGAAAAAAGAATTCCTGCGGGATGATGAAGAAGCATCTGTTAATATGTAATATATACAGACTTAACAGATATTTATAAGCGCGAAGTAGCAGGCATTCCTGAATGAATATGAAATGCAGGATAAAGGAACAAATCCGATAATTGCTGGTCTGTGGCAGAGCAGAAACGGCCATGCCACTCAGAATACAGTTTAATAGGGTACGTGGGTACACGTCCCTGCATCACTGCAATTCCCGACTGACATTTTCACGCACCATTTTCGAGCAACACTTTTCCATTGTATATTCGCCTAATACTTTCGTGCAACAATTTCCGTTAGTAATTCAGTGCCAGAGGTGTGCAGTTAACCCCAAAGGATAAAAACATATATATGTATATATATATATATATATATATATATATATATATATAATGACCTTTTGTCTAGCACCTAAACCCGAACAACATGAAAAAATGGCTGCAAAGATACATACAATCTTACTTGTTTTCTAAATGTATACCATAACATGAACAGTTGTAGTAAAACTACGGTAAATCTGTAAAAAAATTTCATTTCATGAGCACGAGATAAAGTTTAATATTCCAGTATTCGGTCCCATCGGGCATATGATATTCTCTTCATTAACAAATATTCCGCACACAGAACATTTCATTGTTCCACAATCCCCAATTCCTGAGCCATTATTCCTGTTTTTTTCTGGAACATTTTGTGCGTCTTTTAGGGCATTTCAATGTTCAATCTTTGGCATTTCTTTTTATTGCGGCTCACCGATTTACTTCATTTACCAAAATACTTAGTTATTCGTGTACAGCGAAGTCTCTAAAATTTATAAGTCATTACACTATAGTAAAGCTACACTTTAATGTCTCGACCACGTCATTATTAAGATCTCTGTTTAACGAAGTCGCTTAAAAACTTGCTTTAACAAGAAAATTCATTAAATAGAAATGCATATATATATATATATATATATATATATATATATATATATATATATATATATATATATATATATATATATATATATAATATATTATATATATATATATATATATATATATATATATATATATAATATATATATATATATAATATATATATATATATATATATATATATATATATATATATATAGATATATATATATATATATATATATATATATATATATATATATATATATATATATATATATATATATATATATATATATATATATATATAAAATAGACTGCAGAAAGTAAACAGGAATGATCACGATATCCAAATTTAACTAACAGTATCGTAATAATAATAATGTCATATATTTCATACTGACACGTGTCCTCTAATTGATCGTACTCATCGTAATTAGTTTCGAACACACAAATTATTATCGATAGCACTTTTAGTTTGATCACTTAAGGTTTAAAATTAAATTTCTAACTTTCATATATATATATATTGTGCTGTGCACAATCCTTTTTAGCATCATTCTGAGACCTTAGTCTCTCGTTATTAGATGTTGGATAATAGTAGACATCAATTCGATCCGACCGATTTCCAGCTGTCTCTGTTCTTTTCCCCTTATCAATATTACATATTGACACAGTTCGACTGTGTTCATTTTTAAAAATTTGATCATCTTACGGACTTCTAGAAAACATCTCGTTCTCTATCGTCAAAATAATTTTCAGAGGTAGAAAATGTCATTAAACATTGCATATTCCTCATTTATACTCTCTTAAGATACGGATTCTAATTTCACAGATAGGTAATCAAATTTCACTTCTACTAAACAAAACTCCAACACCATTTTATGCTTTCCTCTTTTTTTTCATGAATAGTCTCAATAACATTCCTCCGCTCCCCAAAGGTTAGGCTCTATATCACTTTTTGGTGACGTGTAACCCAAAAAGATAAAAACCCAAATACTTCGGAGAGGTTCCGAAATATCATAAGCCACTGACACTTTTAACATGAAAACAACATTTTATTTCAACAACAAAAAACAATCAATTAATAAAACATTCAAAGAATTAACTCGAGCCGTATCTACAAAAATGTAGTTAAGTTATCTAGCTGGCAAGGCAAAGCCGCCGTGAAAACCTTGCAGGATACTGTGGACTAGCTTGGTTGTTTTACAGTAAAATTCCGACATGCGCATCATAGGCCAGGAGCAATTTTGTATTCTGCTAAACCGGAATCGAACAAAGTGGTAAATCGGAATTTGAACTACAGGCAATCGCTAATCACAAGGTGTGGCGCATGGTGTAGAAGCGGAATGGTATAAATCCCCACGGTGTGTGGCCAAGAACGAATCTATTGTAAAGGCTGCAGAGGCAGGGGTAAATAGGGGCATGTAAACCAGGAGGAAATAGAAGAATAGCTGTCGTTGTGGCCATTGATAGCGATCTAAAGTCTATAAATATTGCAAGATGGATGGTCGTTATTTTATGGCCTGCAGTAAAACCTTCAGATGATAAGGGTCAAAGTGGTATTGCAAATGAAAATTATGGTGGGGAGGTACTTCGTAGACTATGAACAGGGGCAGTAAAATAAGGAACCAATTGGGGCAGGAAATACTGTGAGATAAACAGCCCACTGCCCCATGAAAAAGAGGGGCGGGCCAGAATGGCCCCCCCCCCTGTAAACGGTCAACAGCCCCTCCAAGTACGAGAGGAACAGGAGAGGAGGTCCATATTTATCTCAGACTTTTTTCTTAGAGCTCAGATGATAGAGGGTCTAGGAGAAGTGCCAGTAAACCGCCAAGATGTTCCTGTATATGACGTGATTTTGGGTTCCTGTCGCCGACGCCATCTTTCATCGCTGCATACTTCAGCTGTAGTAAGTGCCTCCCCATAGACTCTAGAAATCATTACTTTGGCCATATAGTTTGCCTCTGCTTCTGAGTTTTCGTATGTGAAATGTTAATATGAAAGGGAATATTGTGCTTGTAGCAATTACAATTTAATTGAATTTTGTGATTGATTAAATCAATGTATGTTAAAGGCCAATGCTCTGTATTCCTTGCTTGCTCCAACACACGCATGCATCCATTGTTTTAAGGTTAATGATTGCCTACACATGGTAGATATTGCAGGCTCCACATCCTTCTACTGTTGGCGTACCCAACAAAGATACCCATTTTTGCCACAGTTTGAAGTTTATTTCTTTGCACTTGGACTATGAATATACTCCAAACTTAAAAAAAAATACAAAATAACTTACAAATGGCCTACGTCCTGTTGAAATTTCTTCAGGTGTTTTATCAACCGTTAAACTGTGCTCACGTCTATTTTCTGGTGTGTGTCGTAGAGTACAACGACATTGTGTCCGCGGAATTAGAAATAGGAAGAAGGAAGTGCAAATAATAAACTAATTGGAGGAAACGAGAGTAAAATGTGGGAAGGCTAAGAAGCGCTAATTGTAAAGAGGGCTATAAAGATAACAGAAGGAGATAAAGAATGGAGAGGCACTTATAGACAGATTTTCATGAAATAAATATGCAAAAGGGCGGTTTGAATAGAGAGCAAGAAGAAAAGGTAAGAAAGGGGAACAAAGTTATGGCTGTAATTCAAGGGGAGCCCACACGCAAAAGTCTTTAGCCCTGGTCCAGGTTGTAAAAGGGTCCAGATTCGTAGAACGATGAGAGTGGGGTTACGACGAGAGATACGCCCACCAAGCCCAACGGACGAAGTAAATATTAGGAAAAAACAGCAGGCTAATCAGGTGGTAACATGAAAGAGATAATATAGCCAATAGGAAAGCATTAGAGGAGGTGCCCGAGAGTTAGAATGAGAAAGATATGGAGATGAAATAACAGAATTGAAAGAGATAAGCAACAAGTTTTGTTGGCTGATAGACGAAGAGGTTGCTCAGAAAAACACGTCGAGTACCGATAGATGTAGAGTCATATATGAGGAGAAGTGAGCTGATAGATGAGAGGCAGCAGTATGGTTTAAAAGTAAAGTATTGCCATTGAAGTCAAAAACCGGCAATTGTTGAAGAAACCATGATGCAACCGAGTTCCGCCATGAAGTGATGACGCAGATGCAAGAGAGGTTCCCGATCCTGCATGACCTGCCAGCCGAATAGTAGTTGTTCGACACCGAACTAGTGAGTTCGTCTATGAACAATACCACCGTATGTTTGTATGAACAATCCTAGTGCCTCAAGACAGTGCCATTCCCAGACGAAGGACCAACGCCACTACAATCTCGCATCAGGAACGAACATACCGCACTTCCCCCTTTCCTCACATTTATGTGCATAATCACTGCTTCACCCAATTAAGAATAGTTGATAATAAGAATTGAACTGGTAGGGAGCGACTGAATGAACATATATAAATGAGTGAAATTATTATTAAGTCAATAAATTGAGCCAGGTGATATTTATATAAGATGATGTCATAATAATTGAAGAAGTTAAATGTATGTGTCGAGTGTCGTAGATAATTAACATAGTAGAGTAATGAATTTGTAAGTGATATGTGTAGATGAATTATGAGATATATAGTACATCCTTATTTTCAAAAAATAAGGATGTCCCAGTTTTATCAGATCCCCTTTTGAAATTACCCTGTTGCCGATGAAAGATTCAGTTTCCACTATGCTCCCTGCCGATGTGCGACACGTTCCTCAATCTTGCTGGAAGTAAAACTCACATTAACTTGTGATCATTCCAGTTGATTCACGGACTGTTCAGACACATCGGTGTCACAGAAAATGGAGCCTGTGAAGCGCAACAGACACATCGTGCACCACACACCAACTTTTTGATCCTGTAGCGGTGTTTCGAGATAGTTAAAGGGATTTTCAGTGTCCTATATACGGGTGTTTTGAAAGTTAGCATAACCTTATGAATAGATCCACGCCTCATCCGAGAATACTTTAAGATGATTCACTCGAATGTGATCACTCAGTGTGATGTTACATCTACAGAGGACTCCATTGTACTTTGTAAGGTATACATAAGATTCGATTCACAAGAATCGAACTTTTGAGTGAATGAATTAAAGAAGCTGCTTGAGATATGCTAATTTCGGCATACGCGCTTGGTATAAATACCATGCAGCGTCATTAATGAAAAAAGGGTTGTTAGGGTTGAATAAAGGTTGTTAAGGTTAATAGATAAGCGAGAGGGAGCTACGTGGAAAGGAACTCCAGGTGCTATCCTGCGCTAGTGCTTAGGGGGCCCAAAGTTTACGTGGCAGAACTGCTGGTTTGACTCTCTAGTTTGGGAGTATTGCAAAGTGTATTTTTATTGAATGCTAATATATATTCCGTACAAGTAGTACGTATGCTTATTGCTGTAAAAGCAAATTCTATATGTGCAACGAATTCAATAAACATTGTTTCACGTATAAACTGTGTTTGTATCAAATTCATTTAGAGTGCCACTTCAAATTATATACACCCAAGTCTGGGTAGAAGTGAGCTGTACTCTACAACGTCTTTTCGTTTAGATTGCTTCGGCCTAGCGAGATACTATGTTACAGTATATGCAGGGACTCTCTCTAGTGAATCCCCCTGTGCAAATGTCTGTGTCGAATGTTAAGTAATTTGATATTAAACACGTAACAATATAGTAGGCCGAACTTAATGGAATATATATTACAAAGTAAAAACTTTATATATGTAAGTAATGAATTTTTTTTTCATCTTTACTTTTTTTCAGACTTTCCGAAGATAAAATATTGTACCTTGGTTTTTATGATTTTTTAAAAATTTAGGGTATGTTTAAAATTAAGTTATGAGGGATTTAAAGACTATTAAAAATATGATCCAGCAGGTTTAATTTAGTGGCTCCATATAAGATACGTAATTCGCATAGTACTTATTCGAATACGTATTCCAACATTAACTCTAGAGAAATTCAAATATCTCCTCATTGCGAGATTTTTATGGGATACATTCGAGAAATTTGAATTGAGCAGCATTTTATTAATTATATAAAAAACTAATATATTTTGATATAATAACTGTCAGTATTTTAGTTCATAATAAATTAAATTTCGGTGGATAAACTATTATCATACGGATGCTATTTTTTATTTTTTTTTTGCTTGGGAATGGGCAAGGATTGATTGGTATGATGTTTTGGTAACATTTATCTTTCCTTAAAAGAAGAAAAGTAGTGCTGAATTACTGAATTCTTCTTCTTTTGCTTTATCAAATCTCCCTGTCAAAACGTTTCATTCTCAACATGGAAGTCTCCTGGTATAGTTTTATTGAATAGGTGAACCCGGATATTGGAAACCTCTGGGACTTCGTAACTCTAGAAACTGCCAATAGTGTTTTTATTAAGAATAAAAGTTACGCTCAAAAGAGATAAAATCCTTCAGCGTTGTTGTTTTAGATTTCCGTTGGGATTATATTGAAACAGTAGAAAAATAATCCTGTGCTTCCATTTTTCCCCCAAATAAATTTATAGAGAGTATTTTTGTGTATCTACATGTAGAACGTTTTATTAATTTCTTTTGACACTTTGGTAGAAATATATATATTATTATTCCTGTTTATTTTCTTCCAGTTATTTATTAATTAAAAATTGCAAAAAGGGTTTTATACAATATAAGAAACAATACAATTGAAAATCTTCATGATAACATTTAGTTAATGAAAATAAAATAAATATAACGCGCTTTATGCGTCTTCAAAGAGTTTGGTACATGCCAGAAGTTCTGAAACGTTCTGAAAACGTAAACATGAGAAATATCATGGCGATCGCACTAAATTCAATGGTTAGTAATTTTATCAGTAATTAAGAAATTACTTTGGTATTCAACGAAGAAATAAACCAAAAAAATTTCAGGTAGTCTTTCTAACGAAACTATCTCGGGTTATTAACGCAAGATTACTTATCGTTGCTTACTTCTTTTTTTGACGCATTTTGGTGCTATTTCTGTTTAACTGTTTACTGCCTCTAGGTTTGAGGCACTGCCAAATTATAACTCGCGACACAGGGTCAATTTTTTTCTCTCCGCAGGATTGTTATCGAGGAACGTAATCCTACGTTAAAGGGGCCCAGGACTCATTTAAAAAAAAATTTATTTATTGAGTTAAAATTTTGAATTTTTTTGTGATGGTTGACCATATAATTTGTAAACAAAATCATTTCATAAGACTTCTCAAAATGTTTTTAAAAAATTTTAAAATTTAAAAATTTTTAAAAAAAGTGGGGTAATTTAAAATTGTTATAACTCGAAATATTATTTGTCGAATTTCAATTCTTTTTCATTTAATTAAACAAAAGTATATAAGTTTAAATTTTGATACAGCATTTTTTTTAGTATTAATTTTTTTAAAAATTAAAAATATTTATATTAAAACACAAAAAAAATTATGTAACATATTTTTAAAAAATCGTATTTTCAAGAGTAAATATTTTTTTCAAATTTGCTGAATCAAAATTTAAGTAAAATAGTTGAAAAAGACATGTTCCAAGTTTGAATTATTTATCTTAACGGTTCTTGACTTATAACAATTTAAAGACGAGAAATGGGGAAAAAAAAACCATCGTGCTGAAAAACACACTTACAGGTGTAAACAACGCTTGGCTGTATTAGAATGTTGCAAAAAAAAATAATAATTTCTCCTGTTCTAATTAAGATAGAAACATGATTTAAACGTCATTTTAAGCGTAAAAACACAGAAATTTTTAATGCAATAAATTTTTTTTCGAAAATTTGAACAATTTTTTGTCCTGGACCCCCTTAAAAACTACTTAGTTTAGCGTTATCTATATATATAAAACAGTTCCGTAACTGACTCATTCATTCATTCACTGACTGACTGACATACAACGCACAGACCAAACCGCTGGACCTAAAGGGCTGAAATTTTGCGTTACGATTCTTCTAATAGTGTAGGGGTGCACTAAGAAAGATTTTTCAAAAATTCTTCATAGATTTTTTATATTAAATTTTTAAGCTGTTTTTTAAACTTTTTTTACGTTTGCATTTAAAATAATACATTGAGGGTTATAAAATTTATATCACGAGAAAGATCATAAAAATTCCTTCAAAATGAAACTTTTTTCGAATTTTTACCTCCATTTCCTGATTTTTGGTTAATTTTTAAAGATTAATTTTTAGAATTTAATTTATTAAATGCTGATCACGTGATTTCTTTTTCTGGTACTTTCAATAAATTTATCGTCACCGTGTGTAACAACTAAATAGAGAAAAAAATATTTTTTTCTCTTTCTAATGCAGCAGACGATTGGATATTATCCAAAAAATATTAAAATACAGTAAAAGATATGTTCCTTAAACTGTAGTATATGGTTTAGCATGTTCTATTAATTTAATTTGAATATTTTCTTCTACATTATTTTATCTACAAAAATATCCGTTACGATTTTCTTCTAAATATATTTTATCGTTTTTTTTTTACATCAATTGCATACATTGATCGTTGTATTTATTATAAATATATTTAAACATATTTTTGGCATTAATTGCATACATTGACAGTTGTATTTAATTTGAATGTACTCCGTAGCGAAGCGCGGGTTTTAAGCTTGTCTATTCATAAATATTTTATGTAGAAAATATAATGAATTTCTTTATTTTATGTACACTTTATATGAATGCCCCTTTATTCGACTATCTAACACGGCAGCACAGCAACAGTACTTGTTGCCTCCTCTCATTGCTGGGCATATAGAATTTCTAGCTCTAGGATTTTTGTAGCTTCAGTTACTGCAATCATCATATTATCTGCCCGCCTGTCCCACCGCATTATCTGCCTCCTCTCTTTCAGCCGTAACATGTCTTAATTCACTGTAACGACTCTCCCCGCTTAATTCAGTTTCTGCTCCACCGTCTAATATTTCAATCAAAAATTCGATTAGCCACTATCTGGGACCTCGTCTTTTAATGCATTCCTCTTAAAGATGGTTCGTCTGTAATCCAATCGCATAATGAATGTTTTGCTTTATTACTTAAATTGCTGGAAACAACATGCCAGAATTTTACCTATAAGGCTTCATTGTTTTATCGAGTTTCCCGTGATAGTGCTTTACATTTAGTATTTGGAAAGTAACCTCTTGGATTGAGTAATCTCTCTATTCTAAAAAAAAGTAACTGCCGCTGTCAAAAGCTTGTCACGCTATCTCCTCTGAAACCGCTGGGGGTATGGGGTCGAGAGCGATACCAATGGATGCAGAAAAATGGAGGGACCAAAGTAAGACATGTCTCATCTTCGTCGGACTTTAAGTTGTTTTTTCGATTCCTACTATTAGTTCACATTCTCCCTATATATATCTTGTTCAAATTTTCAATCGTTAATAAAATACTTTTTATTCATCCACTCAAGTACAAATACATTTTTTTAAACTTGTAGTGGATGACATTTGATGTCAATACAGTTTTTCAAATATTAATTCATTAATTAAATTTAATTAATCGATTTTAGTTTTAGACCTAGAGCGTCTCTTGCTCTTGAATAGTAATTTCCCTATTGTTACTCTGTAAATGGGAGCACTGTGGTAGCGCGGGCTCCTCCCGTCCTGTAGGTTGCGGGATCGAATCCCCAACCTGACAAACTTTTTCTCTCTCTTTCCCCCCCCCCCTCCTAATCTCGCACAGTAGGCATATTTCTGGCAGGCAATCCTTTTTTTCAATTCCTACTATTAGTTCACACTCAAATTTTTCTTTGTTGACCTAAGTAGGAATTGACTTTAAAAAATTTTGTTTTTATATTGTTTATTTCATGTTTTGTGGGAAAATATTGACTTTTTCATCTTCAGATTACGATAACTCGCCAAAAAATGATCGTAGAAAATTGATCTTTCTACAATCTAAGACTACAGACATTTCTCTTTCCAACTAGACCTCATTTGTTTAAAAATATTTTAAAACAGACTAATATTTTCATCAATAAATGAAACAGTTTTTCAAGAAATATTGACTTTTTCATCTTCAGATTACGATAACTCGCAAAAAAATGATCGTAGAATTTTGATTTTTTTACAATGTATAACTACAGACATTTCTCTTTCCAACTAGACCTCATTTGTTTAAAAATATTTTTAAATAGACTAATATTTTCATCAATAAATGAAACAGTTTTTCAAGAAATATTGACTTTTTCATCTTCAGATTACGATAACTCGCAAAAAAATGATCGTAGAATTTTAATAGTTTTGCAATCTATAACTACAGACATTTCTCTTTCCAACTAGACCTCATTTGTTTAAAAATATTTTAAAACAGACTAATATTTTCATCAATAAATGAAACAGTTTTTCAAGAAATATTGACTTTTTCATCTTCAGATTACGATAACTCGCAAAAAAATGATCGTAGAATTTTAATAGTTTTGCAATCTATAACTACAGACATTTCTCTTTCCAACTAGACCTCATTTGTTTAAAAATATTTTAAAACAGACTAATATTTTCATCAATAAATGAAACAGTTTTTCAAGAAATATTGACTTTTTCATCTTCAGATTACGATAACTCGCAAAAAAATGATCGTAGAATTTTGATTTTTTTACAATGTATAACTACAGACATTTCTCTTTCCAACTAGACCTCATTTGTTTAAAAATATTTTAAAACAGACTAATATTTTCATCAATAAATGAAACAGTTTTTCAAGAAATATTGACTTTTTCATCTTCAGATTACGATAACTCGCCAAAAAATGATCGTAGAATTTTAATAGTTTTGCAATCTATAACTACAGACATTTCTCTTTCCAACTAGACCTCATTTGTTTAAAAATATTTTAAAACAGACTAATATTTTCATCAATAAATGAAACAGTTTTTCAAGAAATATTGACTTTTTCATCTTCAGATTACGATAACTCGCAAAAAAATGATCGTAGAATTTTAATAGTTTTGCAATCTATAACTACAGACATTTCTCTTTCCAACTAGACCTCATTTGTTTAAAAATATTTTAAAACAGACTAATATTTTCATCAATAAATGAAACAGTTTTTCAAGAAATATTGACTTTTTCATCTTCAGATTACGATAACTCGCCAAAAAATGATCGTAGAATTTTAATAGTTTTGCAATCTATAACTACAGACATTTCTCTTTCCAACTAGACCTCATTTGTTTAAAAATATTTTAAAACAGACTAATATTTTCATCAATAAATGAAACAGTTTTTCAAGAAATATTGACTTTTTCATCTTCAGATTACGATAACTCGCAAAAAAATTATCGTAGAATTTAATAGTTTTGCAATCTATAACTACAGACATTTTTCTTTCCAACTAGACCTCATTTGTTTAAAAATATTTTAAAACAGCCTATTTTCATCAAAAAATGAAACACAGTTTTTCAAGTAATATTGACTTTTTCATCTTCAGATTACGATAACTCGCAAAAAAATGATCGTAGAATTTTGATTTTTTTACAATGTATAACTACAGACATTTCTCTTTCCAACTAGACCTCATTTGTTTAAAAATATTTTAAAACAGACTAATATTTTCATCAATAAATGAAACAGTTTTTCAAGAAATATTGACTTTTTCATCTTCAGATTACGATAACTCGCCAAAAAATGATCGTAGAATTTTAATAGTTTTGCAATCTATAACTACAGACATTTCTCTTTCCAACTAGACCTCATTTGTTTAAAAATATTTTAAAACAGACTAATATTTTCATCAATAAATGAAACAGTTTTTCAAGAAATATTGACTTTTTCATCTTCAGATTACGATAACTCGCAAAAAAATGATCGTAGAATTTTAATAGTTTTGCAATCTATAACTACAGACATTTCTCTTTCCAACTAGACCTCATTTGTTTAAAAATATTTTAAAACAGACTAATATTTTCATCAATAAATGAAACAGTTTTTCAAGAAATATTGACTTTTTCATCTTCAGATTACGATAACTCGCCAAAAAATGATCGTAGAATTTTAATAGTTTTGCAATCTATAACTACAGACATTTCTCTTTCCAACTAGACCTCATTTGTTTAAAAATATTTTAAAACAGACTAATATTTTCATCAATAAATGAAACAGTTTTTCAAGAAATATTGACTTTTTCATCTTCAGATTACGATAACTCGCAAAAAAATGATCGTAGAATTTTGATTTTTTTACAATGTATAACTACAGACATTTCTCTTTCCAACTAGACCTCATTTGTTTAAAAATATTTTAAAACAGACTAATATTTTCATCAATAAATGAAACAGTTTTTCAAGAAATATTGACTTTTTCATCTTCAGATTACGATAACTCGCCAAAAAATGATCGTAGAATTTTGATTTTTTTACAGTCTATAACTACAGACATTTTTCTTTCCAACTAGACCTCATTTGTTTAAAAATATTTTAAAACAGCCTATTTTCATCAAAAAATGAAACACAGTTTTTCAAGTAATATTGACTTTTTCATCTTCAGATTACGATAACTCGCCAAAAAATGATCGTAGAATTTTGATTTTTTTACAGTCTATAACTACAGACATTTTTCTTTCCAACTAGACCTCATTTGTTTAAAAATATTTTAAAACAGCCTATTTTCATCAATAAATGAAACAGTTTTTCAAGAAATATTGACTTTTTCATCTTCAGATTACGATAACTCGCAAAAAAATGATCGTAGAATTTTGATTTTTTTACAATGTATGACTACAGACATTTCTCTTTCCAACTAGACCTCATTTGTTTAAAAATATTTTAAAACAGACTAATATTTTCATCAATAAATGAAACAGTTTTTCAAGAAATATTGACTTTTTCATCTTCAGATTACGATAACTCGCCAAAAAATGATCGTAGAATTTTAATCTTTTTACAATCTAAGACTACAGACATTTCTCTTTCAAACTAGATCTCATTTGTTTAAAACTATTTTAAAACAGACTAAAATTTTCATCAAAAAATGAAACAGAGTGTTTCAAGTAATATCGTCCCCTATGTGGATATAATATCGATGCTCGTCGAGTTTTTATCTTACAAAGAAAATATTTACATCATCTGGAAGCTGAAAGCTTTCTTATTCATATAAACCTCATTTCAAGTTTACATCTTAAATTTTCGATTTTTTAATTGAATTTTAAAGCTGATAATTCAACAGTGATGAAACGCCCTTCGCATTAAGGGTAACAACAGTAAATGGATGGAAGCTGTTACTTTGTCCTAGAATAAACCCTTTGTATCTCGCAGTTAGCTATAACAGAGGAGCGAGCCTAGGTGCGAAGCCCCTAGTATCT
>OU015495.1:197032541-197062541 GCA_907164885.2 Dolomedes plantarius
TCAAACTCACCTTTTTTCAGTTTGCAAGCACAGTAGAGCTGAAATAAAGTATTGATTACTACAAGCGAGTGTGAACAATAATAAGGACAATTCCAAAGTATTGTGAAATAGGAAGATTACAATAAATAATCACTAATGAATATCCAGAATTCAATGCAGCATTTTGTACATTACGATCTGCAGACAATAAATGGTTGCATAAAATACCTATTCAGTGTACATAATGATTTATTTACAATTGGAATTGATATGCATTGTATTATAAATTCCATTTTTAATATATATTGGATAGAAGAACAGGAAACACAAGTAGTGTAAAGAATGGAATCCATAAACGATATATATTTGTCGTCTATTTTGTTATTCAACTTCGATGTATTCCTTTCTTTAATCTATGTCTACTGATTTTTAGGCTCTTTCCTTCTTATTATGTTAGTTTAAAGGTTGTTAAAAAAATAAAGAGTTTCTCTCAGTGAAGAGATAGCTTAGTCAGTAGAACCAGGATCTGGCAGATGTCGGTATAAGCCGTTTTAGTTTTAACGTAGGATTATGTTCCTCCGGAACCTGTAGGTTACGGTTCTCCGGAAAGTAAAATTTCAGAAGCTAAAACCGTACGTCCGTACCTCGCGAATTATAAGTTTGACAGCGCGCCAAACCCAGTCCGTATCGCTTGGACAAGCATTAAACGGTTAAACAGAAAAGTACCAAAATGCGTCAAAATTTGGACATACATATATGTATATATATATATATACATACGTACATATATATAGGTACATATATACATAGCACATACATACATATATACATACAAAAGAGGTAAGCATTGATAAGCAATCCTTCGTCAATAACCCGAGGTAGTTTTGTTAGAAAAGAGTACCTGAAAATTTTTTACTCCATTATTTCATATTCTGTTAAAATCAATTCCTCTTTTATCTAAGGGTTAATATATTCACTGAATATATATATAGATACATATATACATAGCACATACATACATATATACATACAAAAGAGGTAAGCAATGATAAGCAATCCTTCGTCAATAACCCGAGGTAGTTTCGTTAGAAAAGATTACCTGAAAATTTTTTTACTCCATTATTTCATATTCTGTTAAAATCAATTCCTCCTTTATCTAAGGGTTAATATATTGACTGAATATATATATAGATACATATATAAATAGCACATACATACATATATACATACAAAAGAGGTAAGCAATGATAAGCCATCCTTCGTCAGTAACCCGAGGTAGTTTCGTTAGAAAAGATTACCTGAAAATTTTTTTACTCCATTATTTCATATTCTGTTAAAATCAAATCCTCTTTTATCTAAGGGTTAATATATTGACTGAATACATAACTCTATTTGCTTAAAGAACTGCACATACCGGGTGTCCCAAAAATGACCGACGGTTTGAAAAATCAATTAAAGAAAAACGGAAGTGATAGAAATGTACGGTTTGCTGCATTCTGCTTAGGTAACCAGGGAATTTATTCTCACTAATTTTCAAAATTAGTTGCAAAGTTCGTCAACAGATGGCGCTGCTGACTGGGAATATCTATAAAACAATGTTTTCAAAATAGCCACCGTTTGCGGCAACAACGTGGCGCAGTCTGAGGTCAAAATTCGCAGACTCCCGTGCAATCATTTCAGTTTGAATGTTCTGACAAACAGCAGCGATGCATTGTTCCAGTTCATCTACAGTTTGTGGATTGTGAGGCTACACCTGGTCTTTGAAGTACCCCCAAAGAAAAAAATCGAATGGTGTCAAATCTGGCGAATAGGGAGGCCAATCCATGCCACTTTGCGTATGCTTCTTGCTTTGAAAACATTGTTTTATAGTTTTTCCCAGTCAGCAGCGCCGGTTGTGGACGAACTTTGTAACTAATTTTGAAAATTGGTGGGAATAAATTCCCTGGTTACCTAACCAAAATGCAGCAAACCGTATATTGTTATCACCATCCGTTTATCTTTAATTGATTTTTCAAATCGGCGGTCATTTTTGGGACACCCGGTATATATGTAGTCTTTAACAACCTATACTAATATACAAGCCTATTTCGGTCATGAACGTTTCTTGAATATAATAGGAAATTGCTATGTTGTTACTTTTTTTTCTCAAAGATTACAAGTATTAAGCTATTCGACCTTGTGCGGTCGAATTTTGTCAATTATAGTCAAATTAATGTTTTAACACAGTCAAATATTCAAATTAGTTTTTATTGCTTTGCTTTATAGATTTCCTATTTCACTCTAAAAACATGCTTTATGTAATTAGTATGTTTATTAAAACAGGCGTCTCATGCATTTTGTGTGCCGCAGCTATTTACGCTTGATTACTCGTTAATTTAATCTCTTTTCCTGATTTAGTGTATTTTAATAGTAATCGATATTAAGACATATAATCTAGAAGTTTTTTGTTTTACTTCGCCATTATACTTGTTAATAATTTGAAAATACATAATTTATTTTGTACTCGTGCTGAAAAGTTAAAACACATTAAATTGAAGTAAACTGAATATGCAATAGCACTATTAACAAAAGAAACCTCCAGGAAACGCAGTAACAGCCAAATTTATTCACGTCATTTTAACATTTATTTTTGGCGCTTGTCTTATAGAGTTTAATGCAAGTCGAAAACCAGGTGTTTTGGAAATATTCGTTAGGTGTCGAGTTATGGACATTTTAATGAAATGTTTGTGATTTTTGATTTTGCACGGCAAATACGAGATACATCTCTTTTTTTCATGGAGATTTAAATATTATATAAGTTAGCTGTGTAATGTTTGTGTGTGAGTAGAAATAAAAAAAGGATAAAACGCTTTTTTTTAAATATGATCTTTTACATTTAATTGTCAAAATTTAAGTGTTCTTTATTATTATTTCTAAGTTTTTTATGAGTAAAAAGATATTTGTATTTATAGAAATTAGCACTTAAACTAATTGCTAGATTCATATTCCCAAATATTGCAATCAGTTTTAAAATAACATTCTATTAAAAAAAAAAGCATCTGAGCATAGCCGTTTAGTTTAAATTAAAGACTATTTTTATTTAGCATTATCATAACAGTTTGAACATAGGCCAGTGTTAGTGATAACTTAGTACTTCTGGTGATAAAACACGACATTAACCTTATTTTGAAATTAAAAAAAATAATATCATAAGTGAAACAATAGAAATAAATTGCATAAGTTTAGGATAATAACCATCTAGTTAATATACAGCGTGATCAGAAAATCAGTATACATTTGAAAAAGTAATAATTCATGGAATAATGTAGGTAGAGAGGTAAAAATTGACACACATGCTTGGAATAACATGGGGTTTTATTGCAACCACAAAAATAACTTCAAAAAATGGCCGACAGATGGCGCTTCATGTGATAAGAAAAGCAGTAATTAGCATAACAAATTATGACAAAGCAAAGATGGTGTTCTTCGAACAAATGCTCAACATTTCGACCGTCATTCCTCATCAATAGCTGTAGTCGAGGGACAATGTTGTGAACAACACTGTACAGCATATCTCTATTTATGGTGAGACACTGGCGTTGGATGTTGTCTTTTAGCATCCCTATTGATGTCGGTCCATCGTGGACTTCAAAATCATTCTCTTCACAGCTGCAATTGTCATAGGACCTTTACCCTTTCGAATGCCCTTCCTATGGCGATAGGATCGGAAAGCTGCAGTAGCAGATTCCCCATTCTGATAGTACAGCTTCACTAACAGTGCCTTTTCTGGTAACGTCAACATGCTGCGATTGCTGGTGCAACTGATTCCCTCCATTGGACCATAGGGACAATTGGCTAACTGTGTTAACTAGTCCAACGCCTTCAAACACAGATATTTCATAGCGCGTACAGACTTGCACAGCGCTCTCTGCCTATTCCAGTGATTTATGTCTCTGTACTCTGTTCCCTGCGTCGGATCGCTCGCTCTGGCGGTCCGTATGCATTGCATCAAAGGCAAACTCGAGGTCCCGGGGGTCAAATGGTGACAGTGGGGGCGGGGGACACTAGATCAGGAAACACGAAGTCTTTGGCGGCTTGAATGGGGGGTTCTAAATGGGGGAATATCTGGAAGACACGTGTTCATTGGAATGGGGGTGGTTCTAAATACCGTGTCTAATGTTACCGTGACTAATGTTGACAGGAGAGTCGGGGAGAGAGCTCTGTCCAATGTGAATGCACCATCAGGAGAAAGTCAGCGGAGAGCGGAAGTACCACCGAAATGAGTATTGAAAGTTCGTAGAATAGCATCGACAGTTCAGGACCATAGGACCATAGGAAATGGGTCACAACTGCAATTCCTGGGCCACGCCCTCTATTGCAGACTTTCAGATGATAACCAGAGGGGAACCAATAGAAAAAGAGTATAGAAAAGGAGTAAAGTGATAGGATCGCTGCTAATCCGTGAGTTCATAGTATAAGAAAAAGTGAGTAAGCATCTTGCAGGGCAGTAGATTAGAGGGTCTACTAACGATGCTAAGATGAGCAAAGATAGAGGAGAAAGTGTAGGGACAGTAAGACATATTTATTTGATTTTATAAGATTTTTATGATTTTTTTACCTTGGCAAGCCAAGTATGAGTTTTTATTATTATTATTATTATTATTATTATTATTATTATTATTTTAATTTTACGGAAGATAGGAGAAAACATAAAGAAAAAAAATTAAGTAAGAGACAGGATGGCTCTGGGCCTTTTCCTGTTTGAGGGGTCAGCATGATCATAGTCTGCTAAATCTTTAAGTAAATCATTGCCAATATTATTGGGAAAATAAATGGCTAGAACAGTTAACCTTTTCCATACGGGGTGGGATAGCATGTATCCCAAGAATCCGGACCCATAAATGAATATACATATATATATATATATATATATATATATATATATATATATATATATATATATATATATATATATAATATATATATATACATATATATATATATATATATATATATATATATATATACATATATATAGAGAGATATATATTTATTTATTTATTTATATACATATATATATATATATATATACATATATATATATATATATATATATATATATATATATATATATATATAAATATATATATATATATATATATATATATATATATATATATATATATATATATATATATATATATATATATATATATTCATTTATGGGTCCGGATTCTTGGGATACATGCTATCCCACCCCGTACGGAAAAGGTTAAGGACCATAGGACCATAGGAAATGGGTCGCAACTGCAATGCCTGGGCCACGCCCTCAATTGCAGACTTTCAGGTAATAAGCAGAGGGGAACCAATAGAAACAGAGTATAGGAAAGGAGTGAAATGATTGCATCGCTGCTAATCCGTGAGTTCATACTACAAGAAAAAGTGAGTAAGCATCTTGCAGGGCAGTAGAAAAGAGGGTCTACAGACGATGCAATGATGAATAAAAATAAAAGAGAAAGTTTAAGGATAGGAATACATTTTTATTTGTTTTTATAAATTTTTTTGTTGTTTTTTACCTTGGCAAGTTAGAACAGTTAAGGAAAATGCACAGCTCCTTTTATACGCGATTCTCATGCAGCGTCACTGACGTTTTGCTGTCCAGCGCCATCTGTTGGCCATTTTTTAAACTTTTTTTGTGGTTACAATAAAACCCCATGTCATTCCAAGCATGTGCGTCAATTTTTACCTCTCTACCTACATTATTCCGTGAATTATTACTTTTTCAAATGTATACTGACTTTCTGATCACCCTGTACATGTGCATTTCCCGGATCCTTATAGATTTATATCTATTCGTGATATTTGCTAGTTTCAAAGGAATAATAACCTTCAACACATTCCTTGAAATAAGGATCAATGACGCTGGCCTGTTTCAACACTATAATGAAATAAATACATAAGACATGACAGTGAAATAACTTGATTATTTATTCATGGCTTAATTTGCGCTTAGCTCCTAACGGAATTAGAAATCCATTTCTTTCATATTTATTATTTAACACTTTCTTAAAAAATAATGTTCAATATCTAGAAAGGCATCCTAGTAAGGAATTTTTAAAATATTAAACTGCATCGTTTTTGAAAAAAAACTCATTAATTTCATTCTTTCTCTGAAACAATTTTATCTCATTTTAGTGTGAGGTAAACGGCAATTTTTTCTTTAAACCATTTTTTAGTGACAGTTTCCTGCATCTATGGTAATTCAATTTTTAAATGAGCTATTTATGGTAAATTGAAATTTATTAAGCATTCAAGGTTTTTCTTATGGTAAATTTCCGATAGGACTGTCTAAAAAATAATTTTGCTTTAACTTCTCTTCTCTTTCTACGTAGTGTTTTGAATTACTTAATTTAATAATAATGAAACCTTACTAATGATATCTATTGAATAGAAAAAACTTCTTAATTCAGACTTATAATTTTTGTATCAGACAAAAAAAACTTCTTACACTTATTTCTACAATCTTGCAAACCTATTTTAAGGCACATTTAATTTAAATTACTTCTTGGTCATATCTTTTATTAAGAAAGGCTAAACACAAAAGAATATGACATAAATTCCCGTTGAAAATCATTAAAATAACATTTTGTATAGCTGGGATCTTGACGTGGAAAACCAGACTCTAAGTTTGGCAATTCGTGGTCAGGTCCTACTCCTGGCAGACAGTCGTTATAGAGGTGCCCAACCGCTGGAAAGAACAGTAATGGATCCTCTGATAACATTTAATTAATATTCTTGTTTGAAAAAAAAACGACATTATCAAAGTATTGAATAAATTGATTAAATAAATGAATATGTATAGTGACAAGCGACACAAACTGACATCATACGATCCCCAGTTCAAATCCTAAACAAGGAACGGATGTTTCTATGCGTTAACTTATAGGGAGCAACGTTGGTTAACCCAAAGGGAGCTCCCGTAATGAATATGTCTACAAGCATCGCAGTGTTTATGGATGAGTGTCTTCAGGACACGTACCTGCCGTGTTGTAGAAAATGAAATATATTGAACTGGCCAATATACTGTGTTGTCACTGGACTAAAAAAAGAAATAACATGCGAGAAAAATCATAGGAAATAACACTTGCACTGGTTGGTTTAGTTGGTAGAATACCGACCTCAAGGTTAGGAGACCAGCGTTCAAATCCCACTACAATTTCAACAACTCATTCTTTGTGTATATTGTATATTCTACGTATCACAGAGTTTTTACGTGAAGTAAAGAACCACCGTAGGGTATGAAAAATGATGTGGATATTATAAGGTTGAAAAATTCACGCCTTCAGCATGAAAAAAATATGTTGGTAGACGAGATCAGCCCATTAATCTGAGGTCAGAATCGAGGTCTAATTCAAATTCCTAATTCAATGGTCTTTGCCAACTGAATTATTCGACACATAAGTAGAACTTTTATTTTTCAAATAACTTGTCTCTCAAATTCAGTACTTTACTGCAAATGAGCATAAAAAAGCACATGTCTAATGCACGCATGATAAAAAGTTTTTTTTCTTCATATACGCAATGTTTGGTTTTTTAATAAAAAAAAAATAGCAGTAATATAGCTCAAATGTATGTTCAATTTTCGCATTGCTGCAGTATATTTTTTAACTATCTAGTTTATGAATATTTAATAACACGCGAAGTTATCATACCGCAAAGATTAGTTGCTGGTAAGTATAATGTATCTTAATGTAAAAAAAAATGTCAAATTCTGTAGCTAATGACATTTAAGATATACCTGTTTTTACTGGTTGGAGTAGGGTATCCACCTCATTTCGATTCATTTATGGCGTATTCTCCCCGTAAGCCAGACTATTGCCGATTTTGTTTTTCCGATAATACGCAAAATGATGCCGAATGGTTTCGTTTCATTTCTCGAAACAGTTATTCTCAACTTTATTTCGTCTAATGCGGAGGCACTTTTCGTTAGACATTCACCTTTCGTTATTCGCCGCAATTTTACTGGCTACTTCATTATGGGAGCATCATGGTGAGCCAGCATTAATCCCTACTAGAGGACGACACGGAAACGACCAGGCTTTATTCGGGATTCGAACCCAAGCCCATTCCGTGACAGCTCAGAACGCTAACCATTATACCGAGTAGGCGGCATTCTCAAAATTTAAAATTATGTATTTTAAGAATCATTACAGTTTAAAATGCAGGGAACACGTTCTCGTGAGAGGCTTCAATGCAGTGGCGTAGCAAAGGGGGGGGGGGGGGCAAGGGGGTCTATCATGCCCCGGGCGCCACTCGCAGAGGGGCGCCAATGTAAGATCCATATATTATATTACTATATGTTTTCGAGGGGGATGCCAATATAAGGGTTATATACTATATTACTATATGTTTTTCAGGGGAGGGCACCAATATAAGGTCTATATATTATATTACTATATGTTTTTCGGGGAGGGCGCCAATATAAGGTATATATATTATATTACTATATTTTTTTGGGGGGGGGATCCAGTATTAGGTCTATATATTATATTACTATATGTTTTTCGGTGAGGGCACCAACATAAGGTTTATATATTATGTTACAATATGCTTTTCGGGGGGGGGGGGGTGCCAATATAAGGTCTATATATTATGTTATTATATGTTTATCGGGGGGCGCCAATATAGGGTCTATATATTATATTACTATATGTTTTTCGGGGGGGGGGGCGCCACAAAGGTATCGTGCCCTGGTCGCCAGTTATGCTCGCTACGCCCCTGCTTAAATGGGAAATATACGTACGTTCTGTTGGATAAATCACTCTCGAATCAAAAGTAAGGTAAAAATACACTTACCTTATTCTATGTAGCACGTCAGAGCTATCATCACAGCAGAGCAAAGCAATTGTAGAGAATCAGGATACTGGATAATAAACAGCTGAGGCTAAGTAATTTAAGTTTAAGTTTTAATATGCATCTTTTACATTAATATCTTAAGCACGACACAAGACAACGCGCGTCATTGAACAACAGTGGAATTACATGAATTCTGAACAAGTGGTGCCATCTGGTGTGGCATGTGACAGTTTCTCTTTCTTTAAGGAAAACACACATATATCTAACACGTTCATGGCTGTCAAGAACGCTGGGGGTTTTATATTACAGTTCAAGTTGTGGAGATTTCCTCATCTATATTCCCTTCTAGACTTAAACATTTTGTAAGGTTTTTTTTTTTTTTTTTTTTCACCGTACCCCAAAATGTTATACTTTTAGGGCTGCTGTGTACTAAGTCTATTGGATTTCCTCACCTCAATGTTAACATATGGAGAAAATGTGTCCAAGGATTACCGACGTGGATTTAAAGATTTTTTCTAAATTGTAATTCACAGAGAATAAAATTTTACACCTTGGGGCATTTTAAATCAATTGGAATGATATTTTAAAATTTAAATTATTCGTGGGAAAAAAATCTGGTGTATGTGTTTTAAATGCTCATCAATTCCTTTGGTGGGCGAAATTTATAAAATGAATCGAGTTGCAAGGTGCAGTTAAGTTCAGGATATCTGAAAATACCATTTTTATTGGATTATCAGCATTTATGTAACTGTAAATACTAGACAAATTTTCTCCATAGGTTAACCTTTAGCTTACGGGGTCCATTTTTCCGATTCCCTCTTTAGAACGGGAAATTTAATACCCCCTTTGTAAGAACGGCCATTAAGGGGGTTATTTATATACATATATATACATATAAATATATATATATATATATATATATATATATATATATATATATATATATATATATATACATATATATATATACATATATATATATATACATATATATATACATATATATATACATATATATATATATACATATATATATATACATATATATATACATATATATATATATATATATATATATATATATATATATATATATATATATATATATATATATATATATATATATATATATACTCATTCTTGGGCTCGTATTTTTGGGATACATGCTATCCCAACCCGTAAGGAGAAGGTTAACACCCCATTCCCATAGGTAACTTATTCCCAAAGGTGAGCGAATCCATTAGAGTTAGTACACAGCAGCCTTGATGTTGATTTATAACCTTTAATGGAAAAAGGGAAATCTTAACGATATTTAAAATGAAATCTTTATTACCTAAATACTTATCAATGATACTTTATTACTTTTTATCACGAAATGTAACAATAAAAATTAAGATACAAATTTTTCTTCAAAATGTTTAAATAAAATGTATGTAAATATAAAGGAAATTATCTAAATTCTTCTTCAGCAGTGTTTTAGCGAAAAAATAATTTGAAAATTACCCTAAAATTGTAACTAAAAATTGAGAAAATTTTATGTATAAGATGTGTTCAAGCTATGTTTAAATTTTGATTTGAAAAAAAAATCAGAATTCTTTTCAAAAGGCTAAAGTTCTGTTAAAAATTGTCTTCGAGTAAAAATTTTCTTCAAATATCTAAATCCAACATATCCTGAATACGGGGAATATGTAAGCTTTAAATATATATATAAATAAGTTTAACTTCATCTAAAAACAACATTGCTGTGAAAGATATTCAAAATTTCAAAAAAAGTCCGAAAAACCATTAAAAATTGAACATTTAATGAAAAGCTAAAGTGTAGTAACAAACTTCGAAATAACTCTAAAAAGATGACCATTTCAATGCTTAATATTAAAACTTTCGAAGTAAAAAAAATTCTGCTTAAATTAACGTTTATAAAAAAAGTTTAAGAAAAAGTTGAGGTATTCATACACTGGATCAAGTACCTGGAGGGAGTCACCAGAACGAAATATTTTCTTTCAAGTTTTGCTGAACGGGTTGAGTAGCTTTCTTTGGCATTTCTATCAATGTTATAATCAGTCTAAATGAGTGATTTGGTAACTCTTTTGTTAAAAACAAAAAAAAAAGCTTTTTATTATTTACATGCTTCTCAATCCTACAACAGTCTGACTTGTAAGAATCAAAATTATGCATTATTTTGACTGTGTTGTTCTTTTGTTTTAAGGGGACTCACTATCCTTAAATCTTTAAAACATTCGATTTTTTGAAAAAAATATATGTTAAAGCCTGATCATTTCTGAACAAAATAAAGCAAACCGCATGAAAATATTCCTCTTACTTCCGGAGATATTGCTATTCTAAATATTTAATTACTGACCAAGTTTATGGTAAGAAAAATTTTAAACTCATTTTTCTCAAAATGTAATTTTTCATCATTCCGCGACTGATATCTCAAAAACTATGAAACATAAAATGAAATTTTTATCACTGCATAATCATGTTATTTTATTGCGTCTGAACTAGAATTATTGCAACCACTGCGCATTTTGTCATTTTTTCAGCGGTAAATTAATGCAAAAAAAAAATTGAAAAATATTTTAATGTTGAATGTTTTATGTTCAATTGTATTTTGAATTATTTATTTTAAATATAAAGCAGGGATTATACATTTAAGTGTAAAATTAATTCCATAGTTCTGCGCGCAAGCCAGTATACAATAAAAAAGCTTAAAAAACAAGGTATATCTAAAGCATTTTTTAAAAAAATTATTAAAAATTATTTTGAGAGTTGAAAATTTGTTTATTAAAATAAATATATCAATTTATCATATACATAAAATTTGGAAAATTTGGGAGTAAATTGAAATAGTTACAAAGAGTCAAAAAGTATGAAAATATGCCTTATTTCCTCAACTTAAGATTCGTAAGTCCCCTTAGCAATCCCTGAAGGAAGGACAGTAGACAATTAATGAGTGCAAAGGGAGCACGAAAACTTGTGTACTCCATAAATTTGAACGATTTTTAATTCTTTAATCGCTAATGTCACGCATCTCTAGCGTTAAAAATATGAATGAAAGCTAACATACTTTGCTATTTTTGGGGATTGCTTGTTGAATAATGAAAATAGGCATGGTTATTAACCATTGGTTAATCTTTTTCACACAATATATGCATTGAAAAATTTTTGAAAAATTTTTGAAAAATTGTTTTAACTTTAATTTATATACAAAATTTCTTTAAGCGATTGAGGAAATTTATGACTGAAAAATGGAGCTCAAAAGATTATTAAAGCTTTTCATCTAGTATAAACTGCCTTAGTGAATAAACCCATTATAACCATTCTTTTCTTTGATTTATTGGTCATCATGTTCACCTTTCTTCGGTGAAAAAGCAATAAATCAGCATTAAATATAAAATGATATGTAGACGATATGAAAATATTGATAATAAAACACTGGTTATTATGAAATATTATTCTCAACAGTAAGGATAATTTTTCATTAACTGACTTTTACGGTCTGATCAATAAATAAAGAATTATGAGTACGAAAATTCTAGCTCGAGTTGCAACCATTTTTTTTATTTACATAAAAATGCGAGAGTTATCTATATATTTAAGTTGCTAAGCCGACTTTTTGGGCAGTCCGTGAGAGAAAACTACTGCATCAATTGACTTCATTTTGGTCTTAAACGAAAGATTGTAATCTGTAGATTTGTCAAATTTGGTTTCTGTAACCGCAATTTCTATTAATGAGCGATAATTTGCAATTAAAGATTGATTTCTGAGCATGCTCAGTGTCATGTTTAAATCTACCTTCAGAAACTCACTGTTTCTGCACAAGCTCAGTGACATGTTTTAATGATAAACACGTTTTATTCCGTGGAGTCTCTCTAGAATATCTCTCTCTGCCATTTTTATTTTTATGATAAATATGTTTGTGAAATATAAGATTAAACCTGATGGAAATTGTTTATTTCACGCAGTTTAATGAGCAATAATTTACAATTAAAAAATATTGCTTTCTGCGCATGCCCAGTGACATTTTTAAATCTGGCTTTAGATACTCACTAAGCACGAGGCCACTTAAACACATTAATTTGTTTCTGATTATTATGATTTAAGCATTTGGCAATGATGTGATGAGTATAATTTACGTATTAGTACATTTATTTACTATCTAGCCGTCATGTTTTGACGGGTACCAACTAGCATTTATTTAAAATGATAAAAACGTTTTAGCCGTGGTCTCTGGTAATATAGAAGTAGTATTGGTAAATCGGAAGAAGCTGGGGAGGTTGGTGACTTTTTGGCGATTTTTTTGAAAAGTCGACAAATTTGCGTTTCTGAGTCCGCGATTTTTTTCCCCCGCTCATATTTTGTTGTTTTGCTGTTTTTAAAAGTTTAAAGTTTAAAATACACGCTGCAATCGCCAATTTGGCACCAAAATCCCGTTCGGAGACCTGTTAGGCTTAAACTGCGAAATGTAAACAAATGTGGCGACCAAGAAAGAACAAATAAATTGAAATACAAAGTTACTACTCGCTTTATGAAACTCGTAGGCGCACATGGGATCTTCGCTTCGCTCAGATACCCTTGCTTCACTCCGCTACGCTCCGTTACGCATCCGTCCAAAAATATTACAGAAAATCCCCAGCCGCTGGCTTCGCTATGTACCGCTGGCTGTAGTACAGTAAAAAAGCTTCCGCTGGCTGTAGAGGTCAGTAGAACAAAGCTTATCCCACAAAAGATGGAATTGTAGGGGTAACCAAAAAAGGGGATACATCATAACAGGAAGTAAATAATCGCCAAGTTGGCGGCAGCCCCAACTTCTTCCGATTAACCGTAGTTTGGTGTATCTGCGGACTTGTAAAGAGATTTGTTTTTCTCTTGTAACGGTAGTATAAAGTTTGTTGTTTAGCCTGCTAAATACCATGAAACATAAAAAAGAGAAGTGCATTTATGTCATGTGTAGCGAAGTAATACATTCCACAGGGTTATGTAAGTTAATTTCTTACCTCATTGTTAAAATTTTTTAATGAAATTAAAATCTCGGCTTGCACATAAAGTCCTAAACACTGAAAACAAGCTTCTTCTGAAATTACTACAATATCAAAGACTATACCAATCATAGATTATAAAATCTATATATATAAAACAGTTCCGTAACTGACTCATTCATTCACTGACTGACATACAACGCACAGACCAAACCGCTGGACCTAAAGGGCTGAAATTTTACATGGCGATTCTTCTAATAGTGTAGGGGTGCACTAAGAAAGATTTTTCAAAAATTCTTCTTAGATTTTTTTAAATTAAATTTTTAAGCTGTTTTTAAACTTTTTTTACGTTTGCATTTAAAATAATACATTGAGGGTTATAAAATTTATATCACGAGAAAAATCATAAAAATTCCTTCAAAATGAATTTTTTTTCGAATTTTTACCTCCATTTCCTGATTTTTGGTGAATTTTTAAAGATTAATTTTTAGAATTTAATTTATTAAATGCTGATCACGTGATTTCTTTTTCTGGTACTTTCAATAAATTTATCGTCACGTGCGTAACAACTAAATAGACAAAAAAAATATTTTTTTCTCTTTCTAATGCAGCAGACGATTGGATATTATAAAAAAAAAATGCATATCCCTTACGATTTTTTTATAAATATATATATATAGATAGATATATATTTTACATCAATTGTATACATTGATCATCGCATTTATTATAAATATATATATTTCTTTTTTGGCATAAATTGCATACGTTGACCGTTGTATTTAATTTGAATGTACTCCGTAGCGAAGCGCGGGTTTTAAGCTAGTAAGATATAAAAGACTAGTTCTTCTACTAAGCACATCGTGGAGCAAATAGTTCCAAATATGAAACAGGGCGTTGCATCTTAGAAAGCATACACTTTGATCTGGTTGCTACCTTTGCATATTCTTATTCAAGAATGCTAAAGCTAATCCCTACTCGCTAGAGCCAATGGTAAGATTTTTTCTCCTGTTCTTTCTGACTAGAGGAATTCACAGAATTCCGTGCTAGCTTTTCTCCTCAGGTTTCTCCGAGCTTAAATCTCTTCGAAATGTTGAAGTGTTATTTTAGGTAAAGACATCAAACCTGCGTCTCCTCTCTTGAAATGCTGAATTTCGTGGAAAGCTAGGATGTGTGTATAAATCATATTTTTTATTCAGGAGGAAGTTGTTGAGTTCATTTGATATGCATAAATGTCTGTCCAACACACCTGTAGATAAAAAATTCGAGTTTCTTAAAATCCAGACTAGCTTTGGACTGGTAGATATAGTCCTTCTTCTGGCAGCAAAGCCCTAGATATAACTGAAATCTTACTTTAAATTATTATCCTTGCATTTTTTTCCAGTTTTGATTCCCTTCGGTGATTTTTTTGCTTGTTTCTACCAGATGTTCCTAGTGCATAATTGAAATTTTAATAATTTTTGTTAGTCTCCAACGTAAACATACGAATTAACCAAATCATCTTTACTTGTCTAGCAAATTAGAGACTTTATAAGATGATTCTAAAATGATTTAACCTAAAGGGTTCTTTGAGTATTTTAGAATTTCCAGGGGTCTTTCTTTTCTATATTTTTGGTCCCTTATTTTGTAACTCAAAACCAAAAGCCCAAAACTGTTTATATTAAAAAGGTGTAGTTTACATTTGTAATTTGTCTATGGACATTGTGCTATTTAATGCTCTGTGACTAGTGGAAGGACTTATTTCTCTATCCGAAACTAGTTTCCCTATGTTTAATTATGAATTTTAAGAAGTTATATTTTATTAGTTTAAGCCGATATTTAATTTACTTCCATTATAACTCAAGTAAATAAGATATTTTTGTATTAAGCAATGAAGGAAATTGCATGTATATAAATTCCACCGTTCTTATATTAAAAAATAACCATTGTTATGCGAATACCTTTTTATTTTGAATGAATTGGGCATGTGCTCATAGTTATACATATTAAATTGACATTTATATGTTTACCAGTCTTTCTACCGAAGCGAATAAGTTTTACTGAGAAACAAACATCCTGATTTTAGATGAGTACCGACTATCCATATTTCCTCTAGTTTGTAATTAATTTGAAATGCAATAATTTCATTTCACATAAATGCCACATGAATTTATGAATATGGAAAGTGATTCACGTCAATTAATCATTCGATGTAATGCGTGTTGTGTGTGTAGTGTGAGAGAGATTTAGGGTATTACTAAAATTTATTCAGATTGAACTTCGTACTTTATTTATTCTGGTATAGTAAGTCTTTACTATGCTTGGTGGTATACTAAGTCTTTTCATATTTATTAGAAAATGCATTTAAAATTTTACACATATGTCTAACAGTCGTAATCTCATTGCGGCTAGGACAAGATATATAACATTTATCAAATGGAAAGTAATATAGATTGTAAATCTTGAGCTTAAATGATTTCAAAGTATAACATAAATACTTTTATACAAATATATGCTTAATTGAAAATATGTTGCAGAAAAGGCTTTTGGTAAAAAAGGATACCAATTAAAAACTAATAGAAAAAGATTTTCATTTCTCTGGCTACTCCTGTGCCATACATTAATCTTCTTAAATAGTCAGTAGAATCTGAGAATCTGTACTATGAATAAACATCTGTAAATTTTAGCAGACAGTTAGATAGTTACAATTTCATCAAATCAATACATGGAACATATTACTTAGCTTTTACTTTTACTTACGTATATTTATATACTTATGAAAAATAATCAATATTATAGTGTCTCGATATGTTACATCATAGAAACAAATACTAGAAATTTTCCCCTACCAAATAAGGAAGGACATTTTTACAGAAAAAAAATAAACTTTTCACGAATTTTTAAAACGGAACTACTCTTTCTGACAGTATAATTATAATATACTGTCAGAATCTAGTTCTTTTGACTAGATTCTAGTTCTTTTGACTAGATTCTAGTTCTTTTGACTCTAAAAATATTCACTACAATTTCCCACCTTAGTAATGAGCAAAACGTGTTTATACAACGTTTAGAGTCTCACCTATTTACAAGTCTACTGAAAAATGTTGGAATAAAACTGCATAGTCATAAACCAAATCTTTATTTTGTGAAATTTTGTAGTATATTATAAATAAGTTAGATAAAAAAAAGTTTATTCTATCTCTGATAGCAACGTGTCTTACTCAAGGTGGCCCCAAACCTCAGTTCAAAAATCCATCAACTTCCCGTCAGGTATCATTGTAACTGCCTTGTCACACTTCAGCCCACGGTTTTGCAATGGTTCGGTGTGTAAAGAACTTCCCTGCAGAAAGAAAGGAAATTAAATCCTCCTTAATTAATACTTTGGGTAATTTCTGGTCATACCGTTACGTTATAGTTTTGCCCAGACTTGAATGATGTCATTTGTTGAATTTCGTGGAAATACACAAGCATCATTAATTTTACTCAAGGAAATTCACGACGTTCACTAATTTAGTGAACCTGAATGAATTTATAGAAATTCGTTTGCTTCATATCATTCTCCGGTAGTTAGCACATAAATTTTGGTACTTTACCGATGGCACTTAAGTACTGGTGCTTATGGGCTGCTGGAAAATGGACTTAAATCGTATTTTAGAAAATTTACTTGTATCGGTAGAATAACAAAGCCTAACAAGTGCGGTTTTTAATAGTATAAACATCAACTCTCAACAAATAATAGTGTGATTATACAAGGTGATTCAAAACTCCATGTACAAACTTTTAGGAGAGGTAGAAAACTCAAAAACAAAGCACAGTCACATAGGAATGTATTTCCGGAAACGAAAACCTGACGCCGGAGGGCGCTTTTCATCAGCGCTGTAGTTGGGATCCTCAAAGGGCCTGTTCACATAGGAGTCCGTTGCTTAGCGTTAAGGGAAAGATGACGTTCATACGAAAATAAACCAATCATAGGCGTTAAAAATTTCATTGCTAATCGTTTGGAGGCCTATGATTGGTTTATTTTCGTCTCAACGTCATCTTTTTCCTTAACGCAACGCAACGGACTCCTATGTGAACAGGCCCTTACTCTCGTGAAGGGATCTTTAATCAACACAATGTCTCGAACAGACATTGGAACAATGTGCAATAATTCCGGCAATACCTCCTCCAGAAAAAACGATATTTCGGCCAGTGGGGATGGTAAGAGGTATAGCCCGATTAAGTAATCAGCAACAATACCTGCCCATGCATTCAATGAGAACCGTTGTTGGACAGCACGTGGTAGCATACATCGTGGATTGTCGTGGCTCCACACAGGAACATTGTGTTGATTAAAGATCCCTTCGCGAGAGAAAGAGGCTTCATCCGTGAACAGAATGAAAGTTGGAAACGACGGGTTCTCATTGCATTTGTTCAAGCACCATCAAGTACCAGTATCTTTAATCAACACAATTTTCATGTGTGGAGCCACAACAACCCACGATGTATGCGACCACATGCTGCCCAACCACGGTTCTCAGTGAATGCATGGGTGGGTATTATTGCTGATTACTTAATCGTACCATACCTCTTACCAGCCCCACTGGATGGCCGGATATATCGCATACGTCGTGGCTCCACACATGAACATTGTGTTGATCAAAGATCCCTTCCCGAGAGAAAGAGGCTTCATCCGTGAACAGAATGGAAGTTGGAAACGAGGGTTCTCATTGCATTTGTTCAAGCACCATCAAGTACCAGTATCTTTAATCAACACAATGTTCATGTGTGGAGCCACAACAACCCACGATGTATGCGACCACATGCTGTCCAACAACGGTTCTCAGTGAATGCATGGGTGGGTATTGTTGCTGATTACTTAATCGGACCATACCTCTTACCAGCCCCACTGGATGGCCGGATATATCGCATACGTCGTGGCTCGACACATGAACATTGTGTTGATTAAGATCCCTTCGCGAGAGAAAGAGGCTTCATCCGTGAACAGAATGAAAGTTGGAAACGACGGGTTCTCATTGCATTTGTTCAAGCACCATCAAGTACCAATATCTTTAATCAACACAATGTTCATGTGTGGAGCCACAACAACCCACGATGTATGCTACCACATGCTGTCCAACAACGGTTCTCAGTGAATGCATGGGTGGGTATTATTGCTGATTACTTAATCGGACCATACCTCTTACCAGCCCCACTGGATCTCCGGATATATCGCATTTTACTGGAGGAGGTACTGCCAGAATTACTGGACATTGTTCCCATGTCTGTTCGAGACATTGTGCTGATTAAAGATCTCTTCACGAGAGAAAGATGATCTCGACTACAGCGCTGATGAACGGCGCCCTCCGAGCGTCAGGTTTGCGTTTCCGGTTATACGTTCCTATGTGATTCTGTTTTGTTTTTGAGCTCTCTATCTCCCCGAAATGCATGCACACGGAGTTTTGAATCACACTGTAGTTTTGATCGATCACACCGCAATTGTCGATCATTTACCGCATTCAAAATGCCAAGCGTGGCATTTCTTTGCCCAAAAGTAATAGAAAAAATTATGGAGATATGAAATGTTAATATGAATGTACTGATAGGATAAAAATTCATGGTACAAATAAAAAATTATGGAGGAAATGGGCTTGAATCCCGTGTTGCGTTGTGACTTTTCAAAGGGCAAAATTTATGTAAATGTGTGGCAAAGCTGTTAGTTTAAAAGCTCATTCGGGGTGATTATACGCATGCAATTTTTTTTTGCGTATTCGTCACCTGTACAGTTACAAAATGCACCGTTGTAATTAATGCCCCTTTGATATTATAAAATTTAACTGGTGAGGTCATAATATAACCATGTAACACATCTCCGGATCTTTCGTGGGTTCATAATATACTCATGCACCCACGAAAACCCTCCTCAAGCATAACTGAAATGTTCCGACCCAACAATGTGTTATTATTACTTACTTCAGATTCCCTATAAGAAATAACAGACATTGAATTTTAAAAAAAAGTCTTATCAGCAAAAAGCATTTTTGGGGTATACGAGATTACGGCAAACAAATTAATGCATATCAACGTGGCAAAAAATTTATAAAGCGCTGCTTAGTATTTAAAACACCTGTGAAATTAAAAAAGTTAACTCAGTGGTTCAAAATGTACCCAAGCAACATATCAGGAGAGGTAAACAGAAAATACCCTCATAACGTGTGATATAATGCCTCAGTTTAATGCCTCAATACATTAATGTGTTGTTGCTAAACGCCCATTCGGCGAGAGGAAGAACAAATGTCCGATAAACAAGTAATATAAAAACAAAATTTTTTAAAGTCAATTCCTACTTAGGTCAACAAAGAAAAATTTGAGTGTGAACTAACAGTAGGAATTGGATAAAAGAATTGCCTGCCAGAACCTTGCCTACTGTGCGAGATTAGGAGGGGGGGAAAGAGCGAGAAAAAGTTTGTCAGGTTGGGGATTCGATCCCGCAACCTACAGGACGGGATGAGCCTGCGCTACCGCAGTGCTACCGTTTACAGAGTAAGAAGAGGGAAATTACTATTCAAGAGCAAGAGACGCTCTAGGTCTAAAACTAAAATCGATTAATTAAATTTAATTAATGAATTAATATTTGAAAAAAGTATATTAACATCAAGTGTCATCCACTACAAGTTTAAAAAATGTGTTTGAACTTGAGTGGATGAATAAAAAGTATTTTATTAACGATTGAAAATTTGAACAAGATATATATAGGGAGAGTGTGAACTAATAGTAGGAATTGAAAAAAGAACAGCTTTGGCTTATATGTTTATTCGTGGTGGATTGACCTTAATATGAGCGCTGCCCGATTTCATAAGAATTTTCATGAGTAAAATAGAAGCTAGAGTTCAAAGAGAGTAGTCGTATGTTAATTAAGAGTACATTTAACTCTTATGATACTTCACCATGGGAGCACACTGCAGCTGACCAGGAGTTTTTCCCTGAGAGAGATAAAGAATAGTTAGCACAACTAACACATGTCCCCGTTGGTAAGGTTTCTAATTCACGTCCATGCAGTAGCTTCTGATGCTACTACCTACCACTGTACAATATGGGCAGTTGTTTCATTGGGATATAACATGCACTGTCTTAGATAAATTTTGCAGAAATATATACAGTGGAATCTCGATCTATCGTTTTTCAAGGGACCGATTGAAATGAACGATAAATGCGGGAAAACAATAGATGCGGTAACATAACAAAGCAATATGATCGTTGGGACTGGATAAAATGAACGACACATACGGAAAAACGATGGACCGAAAACTGTCGATCGAGATTCCACTCTATTTTGTTAGGAAATATTGTTTTTGAAGTTATAAATATGCTTTCTAACTTTGAATATATTTTCAAAGCCAGAGGATATTTATAATATTCTCTAAATAACGCTAATTTATTTCATTCCGAAAACTTGCGAAACATTTTGAAATTCTAGACAATCAATAATCATCGATTGTTTTGAAAGGTTTCTTGTTTTTTAAAAAGAAAAATATATTCCAGACGTCTCGTCTGAAAAGCATAATTCAAGTCATATATTATTTATATTTTAATCTAAATCAACAGATAAATAAAGTTTATTATACATTACTTTAACTATTCTTATAAAACGCAGAACTATATAATTTAGTTATTAAATATTTATAAACAAGAAAATTTACGTTCTTGAAAAATAAACCTATTTATGACTTACAGGTCCAAAAATTTGCAGTTCTATTGGTCATTAAAATCTGTCTAAGGAAGATTAAATAAACAAGAATATTTTTGTGTCATAAAATATTTATCCTGTACGTGTTATAAAAAAATGAAACCTTCTTTCGTAAAAAAAATAAAATTAAATTAATTTCGTTGAAACACAAACGCACTTAAATCGCTTATTTTAAATCTATCTTTTTCCAAAAGCGATTTCTCTCTGAAATGGAGCCTAAATAAATCTTAGAACAGGGAAAAAAAAACCTTTGACGTAAAATTCACACTTATATTTTAAAATTCTCTCGCATTTTTAGCATCTGCTTTTTATCAGGAGCATTCTCCTTTCCATACACATCCTCTACACTGGATACAAAACGTATTTTATTCAGGAAGACGAGCAAAGCGAGAAGTTGAATTCAAAATGTTCCTGTATCAATGCCGTCTGGGGTAATAAAGGAGTCCGAAGAGATAGCGCTGACTGTTCTTTTCCCGTACGCTACATTTATTTCGAGGTTTACTTACATTTATGAAATGTGGTTTGCAAATGCCTAGAATACAAATTTTTTTGTCATGGGTTTTCATTTCTTTCCTTTATATTCGGGGAAGGATATTGTTACATAAAGTTTAAGATATATCAAACCACTCGTAAATCTGTTATGAACTATACATAGACGGGGGAAAATTCATTATATATATAATAGCCGTTGTCTCTGCATAACACTTCCGGGCTGTACTCATCTTTCAATTGAAGCCCTCAGTAAACAAACAGCCGGTTAGGCTTAATTTCAATTTCAGATGTGGATCAGAATTTTTTCTTACCTAAAAACTAATATCTTCTCCATCAAATCACGTTTGTTCAGCCTATTTTTCTATAAAACATTCAGAACTAAAAAAATTGGATGCTTTTAGCTGTATATTTAACAGTTTTTAAAAATCTGTTTACTTTTGCGATGAATTCTGAAAGTACACAAACTTGAATGTGAATGAATCAAGTAGCTCAAGTATTCATATCGCGTAGTGAGCTGTAAAAAACTGGATGGCAGTCTACTACTCCAATCGCATGAAAAACTAAATAAATAAAAAATAATGAAAGGGTTTGTTTTTACAAGGTGTCGATTAAATGCAATATTGTTAGATAATTCGGGATATTTTTTAACTTTCATATACTTTTTTCCATTATGACGTCATTATTAGTATTATGACGTCAAAATGACGGGTTGGATGGCAGTCTACTACTCCAATCGCACGAAAAACTAAATAAATAAAAAATAATGAAAGGGTTTGCTTTTACGAGGTGTGGATTAAATGCAATATTGTTAGATAATTCGGGATATTTTTTAACTTTCATATACTTTTTCCATTATGACGTCATTATTAGTATTATGACGTCAAAATGACGGGTTACCTTCTAGTTCTTATATATATTTCAATACTGCCTAAAATAAGGTGATATTTTGAGTGAATTAAAGTAATCATTTTACTCCAGACATTTCACTCACAATCATGGAATCGGAATTAATTATTCTTCCTTTGTTTGAGAATTCCCTTCAGTGGCACGACAGAGGATTTGTTTTGTTTTATTTTCGTAATTTAGAATAATTTTCTATCCTTTCAAACATGAACATTTCCATTTTTCTTTACCCTTGCCATAGAATTAATTCCATTACCGTGCTAGCACTATTTTCTGAAAATAAATTGTTTTTCAGTAAATAAAAAGATCTCTATTTCATACAAAGAGAAGCAGGGAAATTTAAAAAAAACCCATATTTCGTCAAAATTATGAACAAATGCAGTCTAAAATTTCTTTAAAAAATATCAACATAATGCGCAATTTTTCGACTGAATCTTCATCAAACAAGTGTTCTTTGAATTTATTTCTTGCTGTATATTACTTGTAGATAGCACCTTTTATATGAATATAGTTAGAAATTAGTTCAAATAAAAAAAATCTCTTGATGGATGAATGGAATCATGGCCTTCAAAATATCATAATCAAGCCCTTTTTGTCTGATATTACAGCAATATGTTTTATTCTGTTTCTGTTCATTTTATTCTGTTTCCACGTGTACTCATATTGTATTTTATTGAACTGTTTTTGCTGCATTGAATTACAGACAAACAAACTGAGAAGTTTAGTATTGAGTGAATGAATAATGCTTTATATGAGGCGGTGAAAGGCAAAGTGGTGTAAGTCAGTAAGTCAAGTGGTGTAAGTGAAAAGAGTTTAACTGCAAAAACTACAAAAAATTCCACCATAAATTGAACAAATTATAATTCATAACAATTATTAAAACATTGCAAATAATAACTACAGTGGAATCTCGATCGATCGTTTTCAGATCCATCGTTTTTCCATATGTACCGTTCAGTTTATCCAGTCCCAACGATGATATTGCTTTGTTATGTTTCCGCATCTATCGTTTTCCCGCATTTATCGTTCATTTCAATTGGTCCCTTGAAAAACGATAGATCGAGATTCCACTGTATTTTCAGTTCCACCATAAATTGAACATGGAGATTACATATTTGCCCCCAAATGAAAAAAGTTGAAAAAGTGACTTGCACCACTTTGCCTTTCAACGCCTCATATGAAGAGGCTTTGTAAAAGATTTAGATCTTCCTGTGTAGTACGGCTGTCCATGTCATAACTAAAGGAAGTCTTTATGACACAATTTGCATCTAATTTCCATCTTAAATGAACAGCAGTTTTGCAAATTTTCTTTGTTTGACCTTAAATTATTCATACGAAAGAGTAAGAAGTAAGCATTATTATATCTATACGTAAACACAATATTGCTATTTTTTAAGATTAAAGCTATTTCAAATCTTAACTGCGTAAAAGATCATAAACATTAAAGCATACATATTGTTCTGTTTTTCTGGGTCCGATAGGATTGAATAAAATCTCTCCAGAAAGGGCAAACAAAATAAAATTTATTATTCTGTAAATTCTTCAGGCGCATGCACATATTCAAACAGAAAACACGTAACAACTGTCTTCTATACAGCAGAAAACTCTAAAAATGCAAGTAAGGATAACAGAGTCTTCAATACAATACACGCCTAACGCACTTTCAATACATTCAATTCTCAGCAGAAAAGAGCACTGAGTTCCAATGCCAATGTCAGGTATATTTATAGACTTCCAAATCGCCCCCTATCGGTCAGTCAGCTAGATATTTCTAGAAGTTTCCAAAAAAGGCTAGACGGCAAGTTGGTGACCATTTGGCGCCATATCGCCAAATTTGGTGAAATGCCACGAAATTTGGCAACCAAAATAAGCCACCAAATCCATCGCCAATTTGGCGATAACTCTCATACTTGGCTAGATCACCACAGACTCGTAAAATCCGCAACAATATGTTCAAATTGTTTCCCGTAAAGGTTGTAGTTACTTTTAAATGTTCACAAATTGTTTTCATTGAATATTTTGTAAAATCACTTAAAAATTGAGAATCCCCGATAATCTGTTTTCCATAGCTGACCATTCCAGTGGATCTCCGCCACGAGACTTCTAACTCTTCTTCCATCCCCAGCATGGGGTGCAGGTTCTCCCAGGTGCACGTCCGGCTTCCTTCCAACACCGAGGGAGCCATACCCCGGTTGTGGGATGTCAGGAGGCGCATGGAGGAGCTTAAGACGTCTCCAGACACCGTGGTCATGTACGGGGCCATCTACTGCCTTCTGCCGATACTGCCAGAAGTGGTGGCGCAATGGATCCTCAACACTGTCCTGAGAAAGGTATCATTATCTTGCTCTTGAATGATAGGTAGCCAGAAAATTAAAGACCAGTCGAGGTAAGCTGGAGCGAAACCGTCTTGTTTATAATCACAACGGAAGAGAAACATAGAAATAACGGACATATGTAGCACGAATTAACCAGATTAATGCTGCCGAACTGCTTGCCACAAAACACAATCAGGGAAATACTCTTCGTAAATATTGCACAGTTAAATCTATACTTATATATAAAGAGAGAGCGATTTTGTACGTGGAGGGTAATCTCCAGAACCACTGCACCTATTTGAAAAATTCTTTCACTATTTGAAAGGCACATTATTCCAGATGGACATAGGCTATATATTATGTATATCTGATCAGTAGAAATAAAGTTAGGGGCTTAATCAAAACAATTTCCATTGTTACCGCTACTGTCCTCTACCGCTTTTTGTGACGAAGACTCGAAGATCCTTAGCGTGGTGCTATCGCGGTGGGCTTCTGTTCTGACGTTAGCGGTTCGAAACTAGCCGTTCTCCGGCACGCCTTGTCTTAAATAATTACAACGTTTGAAAGAACTGATTTTCATATATGTGGGTATGTGTGTATGTATAAACACATTTTCTTTTTTAACGGGCAAACATAAAAATGTGTAAAAAATCTCGAAATTTTAATGACTTTTACTGATGGTTGTAGTCTGGAATGGTAATGTTTAAATTGCTATTTTTTTCTAGATATCAATCGAGTTGTACTTCAGAACAGGAAAGATGGCTAAGGACCAGTATATTGTATGATATGTTTTAATCAAAATAAATTTTTTATTATCAATATCTTTCAACCAAAGAAGTCGGGCATGCATAAATGCTTAAGGGCCATATATATTTTTCGGGGATATGCGCGATTGGTCATCTAATGATTTTACAATTTTTAATTCAGTATTAATATGTACAGATATAGCTAGATAGATGGATGTATGGATATTGAAAAATTTATATTCTTTTTAAAAGGGTGGTTATTATTATTATAATTTTGCGTACAGTTCTTAAATAATTTGATGATGATTTTTTTCTTTGCTACTGTTTTACTTTCATGCTTCAGAATAAAAAATACTATTCCAATAGCATGGAATGCTAACAAATTATTATTAGTCACGGAGGACTAAAATTAATAGGGCAGTTTTGTCTTCATGTCTCTTGATGTCCTCCTTTCAATTTTAGGCCACTGTCGTATTGGCGAACGTTCCAGGTCCGGAAGAGGTATTGATGCTTGGGTCAAAACAGCTGAAGAAAATCACCTTCTGGATGTCTCCGAGACCAGAAATACCTGTAGTATTCTCTATCATATCCTATGCCGGAACCATTCAGATGTCCGTTTCTGCTGACAAAAGCATCGTTCCTCAGCCTCAAATCCTTGTTCAAGAGTTTTCGACAGAGGTTTGTTTTAACCTTTAAAAAGTAATATTCTCGTAGATTCTGCTCATGGAGAATACATTGATTTTATCAACTTTTTTTACAAAAGCTATTGAATGTATCATAGAGGAATGCATTAGATTTAAAATTCAAAAGGACAAAATATAGGGTGATCAGAAAGTAAGTATACATTTGAAAAAGTAATAATTCATGGAATAATGTAGGTGGAGAGGTACAAATTGATACACATGATTGGAATGACATGGGGTTCTATTGCAACCACAAAAAAACTTCAAAAAAAAGGCCGACAGATGGCGCTTCATGTGATAAGAAAAGCAATAATTAGCATAACAAGTTATGACAAAGCAAAGATGATGTTCTTCAGAACAAATGCTCAACATTTCGACCGTCATTCCTCATCAATAGCTGTAGTCGAGGGACAATGTTGTGAACAGCACTGTACAGCATATCTCTATTTATGGTGAGACATTGGCGTTGGATGTTGTCTTTTAGCATCCCTATTGATGTCGGTCCATCGTGGACTTCAAAATCCTTCTCTTCACAGCTGCAATTGTCATAGGACCTTTACCCGTTCGAATGCCCTTCCTATGGCGATAGGATCGTAAAGCTGCAGTAGCAGATTCCCCATTCTGATAGTACAGCTTCACTAACAGTGCATTTTCTGGTAACGTCAACATGCTGCGATTGCTGGTGCATCTGATTCCCTCCATAGGACCATAGGAAATGGGTCGCAACAGCAATGCCTGGGCCACGCCCTCAATTGCAGACTTTCAGATAATAAGCAGAGTTGAACCAATAGAAACAGAGTATAGGAAATGAGTAAAATGAATCTGATTCCCTCTCTTATTAGAGCTCCTTTTATACACGATTCTCATGCAGCGACACTGACGTTTTGCTGTCCAGCGCCATCTGTTGGCCATTTTTTGAACTTTTTTTGTGGTTACAATAAAACCCCATGTCATTCCAAGCATGTGTGTTAATTTTTACCTCTCTACATACATTATTCCGTGAATTATTACTTTTTCAAATGTATACTGACTTTCTGATCACCCGGTATATTAGATGAATAAATTACATCATTATTTTACAATAACAAGCTCTCGCCTGTGTTGACTGTTATATGGATAATTCCTGATAAAAGCGATTTCAAGAAAATACGATCACAAAAATCCTCAAATGCCTAGCGTAAGGCAGCATTTTATATAAATTTTAAAGTACAATATCCTTACATAATAAGGCTGTAAAAATTCTGATCCATACCTGTAAAAGTTATTTCCCCCTCCCCCTATCTGAAGAAAACATTCAAAGAAGAAAGAGTATTATTTCTATAGTTATAAGATTTCTAATAATGTTATTGGGTGTATATGATTATAGGGTTGTATGGGTTAACCCAAGCATTTGTGGATATTAGCCCCTATATCGAGAGTCACAATTGGAAGAGGTTTTTTTTCCCTTTTCGAAAAAGCTTTGCATCTACCGAAGGAGCACGAATAATAACATATAGCTATTGATATTAGAAATTAAGTTTCCTGTACAAAGAACTCAAACTAACGCAAGTTATTAAATGTTATTATCATTTCCAATACAGAATTTAAATCATACTTTTAAAGTGGTAATATAAATATGATTTTGCTTTTTTGGAGTATACGTAGTATGTAAAAACAAAATGTGTAGGTTTTGTGGGCTGTAGGAAAATAGTAAAAGTGTTCTGTAAGGTACATTGTTGTATAGATCAATAATTTTTTACAAAAATTTGAAACTTAAATGCGTTGAAATATTAACAACTGAGTAAAAACTTTCGATTTCATGATTGCTTTGATGTTTTTGTCGGGGAAAAATTAAAACTGAAACCGCGAACCGCTAGTTGTAGAAGACTGATATTGTGAGCATATAAGTAGAAAAGTTTCTGATATTACACGGAATAAAAAGTATTTTTTACCTCCTTTACTTAGCAACATATATTTTTGAAAAGCAAAAGAGCGAGTCATATTTTTGTCCCACCAGGTAAAGTAAACACTTTTCATTTCTACAGATAATATTAAAAAAAAGTTTTATTTTATTTTATGAACATCACACATTCTAAAATTTATACCACTGTAAAAAAAGGCGTTTAAAAGATTTAAAAAATTATTCTTAATCTCAGGTCTAATGCACTATGGGTATTTTAACTTTTTTTTTTAAATGCGTACTATCAAATTGTGGGAAACCTTCGATCTAAAACGTGGCTTTTGCAAGGTGATAAAAAAAATAAAATCATACTACTTTAATCCAAGAAATGCACATTTAGGTGATTGTTAGCGAGTTACACTAAAGACTACTTGTGAAACGAATCATGTACTTGCCTTTCCGGGTATTGCGTCATTTGTTTTAGACCGGTTTGATCATAAAACCTGATAACCGGATCAAATCTTTAATCGAATTTCCACAGCTGTGAAGAAGCTACCGTAAATAATTTATTATTCAGTTTCCAGTAGTTGGTGCGTTCTAAACAAACCGGATCGTTGAATATCATTAGATGAGGCGTATATAAGGCTCACATACGATTCAGTAACAAAAAGAGGAGAAGGAGGAGCTTTTCTCGATTACTGTTGAGTAGATAGATAATGAAGCTGAGGACAATCTGAAGAAAGGTAATGTTGATTTATAGTTTAAGTTTAAGACGCAGTAAAGAAAATAGAATAAGGGGCTAACAGTCTTTGCCTATGCCTAACTTGAGGTAATTCCATCACAGTGTATAGACACTGTTGTTTGTCTATATGAGACTTGTTTTTTTTAATGAATTTAGAGAACGCTATTGATTGATATGGATATTTTATTGTTGAAGATTTTTAAACTAACTTTTAATATTTTAAACAAATAAATTTGAATTGTTATTGTTGAAAAAGTCTTGTCGTCTATGCTTTCATCAATAGTTTTAACGTATACCTATTGTAACAAACAACGTTTCTTCTGCGATTTTACTCTGCAATTTAATTATTAGGTTTTTTTGTTGACGTGCTCGTTTCACGTGCACGCTGACAGTGATACAAAATATGCACTACCATGGTGCAGTTGTATAAGTGATTTGTATTAAGAACAAAGAAGCTTAAAAGACTTGGACAGTTTTAATTTATCATCAGAGAAGACGAAAAAACCCTTAAGGTTTGATAGAATATTCTCATATTTACAACAGCAACAAATAAAAACCCTTACGAAAGGATACTAAAGGAAACGAGAAATGGAAGGAAAAATGAATAAAATGAAAAATATGTTGCAAAAAGCAAAACACAACCAAAATGATATAATCTCTTTCAATGGAGTAAAATCCTAACTTCTTCATAAGCCGTACATTGAACTATAACTTCTCATTCTTTCATTCGTGTTTTCTTCCC
>OU015495.1:197067541-197093962 GCA_907164885.2 Dolomedes plantarius
TTAGTTCACTGCGTTAAAGATTAAGATAAAAATATTAAAGAAATAGCAAAATTTAAATCCTTGAGACTGTTCTTGCAATAAAATGGTATAATCTACTAACCTTTTTTTTGCAGATTATTTATAGCTCTTTATGGCGTGTACAAAATAAATTCGTATAATTGTTAATGACAGATTCAACTTCGATCATTCATTATGACGAATGCTATCTCTTTCCCTCTCCTTACGTGTATTTGATTTTCAGAACTTTTTGCATAGTAGTTGAACTACATGAGGAAAAATTATTTAGGGTGACACATATTAGTGAAGAGGGCTCGAGGTAGCCTTGTAGTCGCGCGCTGCTTTCGGTGCTGAAGGTGCTTGGATCGAATCCCGACAAGCGTCATTAAATACCTCCGTGTCTAGACCAGATATGGGCACGTTAACCCTTTGCGGGGCGCCGTTTGCACACTGCAAACGTGTACATTTAGTCTTTTTTCACTTGCATTCAATGTATTCCAGTCAAATGAGGATAAAAAGTAGCTAGTGCTGCCATCTGTTATCAGTTTAAAGAAGTAAAAACATTTTGAAACCTTTAAATAGAAATTTTTTCAAGATTCTTTGATTAAAAATAGGGAAAAAAATCTGTACCATACAAACGGTGGAGGTTGTTGCCCCTCAAAGTGTTAAATCCGTAGACCGGAAAGTCCCTGTATGAGGACCGAGAGGGTGGGAGAGGGTACGATCCCCCAGATGCAGCCTCTGTTGGGTGCTCGGTCAAAATTGAGGTGGCACCTGGTTAAATCGAACTCCGACTCTCGTGATGTCATTATAAAACCAGAGACGCACCCCTCGGCCCGTTAGCCTATATGGACCTGGTTTGGAAAACATTCCGGCCAGGGGACATTAGAAACAACAACAACAACAACATATTATAGAGAATTAGCTACTTCTACCCGGAGTTGGGTGTATATAATTTGAAGTGGCACTCTAAATGAATTTGATACAAACAGTTTATACATGAAACAATGTTTATTGAATTCGTTGAACATATAGAATTTGCTTTTACAGCAATAAGCATACGTACTACTTGTACGGAATATATATTAGCATTCAATAAAAATACACTTTGACTTACTCCCAAACCAGCAGAGAGTCAAACCAGCAGTTCTGCTATGTAAACTTTGGGCCCCCTAAGCTCTAGCTCAGGATAGCACCTGGAGCTGCTTACCTCGTGGCTCCTTCTCGCTTATCTATCAACTTTAGCAACTTTTCTATTAATCAAGCTGCATGGTATTTATACCAAGCGCGTATGCCGAAATTAGCATATCTCAAGCAGCTTCTTCAATTTATTCACTCAAAAGTTCGATTGTTGTGAATCAAATCTTATGTATACCTTACAATATTAATAAAGTAACAATAAAGAAAGTTAATCAGATTTCTCTTTCTGTAAATAAAATACTTTTAAGTTTACACACACTTTGAAAATGCATTATAAAACGTTCATATATGTATTTACATTATTTGCAAACATAAATGTATGTAAACGTTGTGCTTTGATATACATACGCTCTTAGATATATTCAGAAATTCTTCTCCTTTTTATATGCGCTAGAAATGAAATTCTGGTAGTATCTTAATAGGTCGTTAAATATAATATTATCTCCTTAAATTATGGTTGGAATAGCAACATCAATTAATTAATTGTGTGGTAATTTCCATGTTTTTATTAACTCGCTTTCTTGTTTGTTTGTATGTGTGTTTGTGTGTTTGTCTAGTACAAATCTTGCAATCGATTTTTAACTAACTTCCCGACTAGCTAGACATTTGAAAATTTTAGAATAGCTCAGAACACGATGACAATGCATTTTTTTTTTACACTTTTAGCCATCTTTAAGCAGAATTGAATTAACTTTCAGTTATTTTCAGTTAATTTTGTTTTGTAGACTGGTGCAGCCATCTATCGGCCAGAACGGGAACGAAACGTTAAACGCAAGTTAACTTCCAATTAACTTCATTTTCTTTCAAGTTGATGAGATAATTCATCAAAATTTTTTTTAAAAGTATTTATTAATACATATAATTGTCTAGTTTATATGATTCAACAGAAAATTTAAAAACATGGTATATAAAAAGTTCTTTTTATCTTGCATTTAATTTAACCTAATTTTGTGAAACAAAATTACACGATGTTCCAGCCTCCTTCCTAAAGCGACAGTTTCACCAAAAGGTACCTTTAAACTATTTGTTATACTTCTCTTCATATCAAAAATGCTCCAAATAATGTAGAGTCTTCATTATCCTCGATGTTTTACAGCTGTGTTATTTTGTTAGTGATAGTTACTAAATTTGTACGAGTTTTCAGATTAATTTTCATTTCGTTTTCATTCAGTTTACAAAGTTCACATCTCGTTCTTCCTCTTCTGTAATTTATTTTAATTTAAAAAGCTTTTACTCGTCCAAATTCATCATTCCTAATAATAAACGTCTGTGTACAAGTGGCACAAAACATATAATTACAGTACATTATTTGACGTCTAAAATATAGTTCTCAGTTGCAGTATATAACAATGTGATTAAGAAGACTTTCAAAAGAATAAAGCTAAGCCAAAATACTTGCTTAATAGTTGATATATGACTATATGTGATTATTGCAATTTTTTTTCTAATATCATAAGAAAAGTGGTTTTCTTTTTTGAACAATTCAACACAATCTTTCTTTTCACTACTACAATAATAATTGCTAAATGACTCAGCTTTACGGCTTTGAACCTTGTGAAAATCCATTAAAAATAACAATTTATTTGCATCTATCACTGAATAACGAACCACTTATTGTTTGTTTTCATGCTTGTCATAGGCTTTTTAAACAAAGATAAGGAAAATTTCTAACGTGAACCTTTATTTGCAGTTTTTAAAACCTATGAGGTCTTCTAAAATTATGTTGTTAAAAAACTCATATTATTAAACAGTTGTTCACGAAGTAAATTTAATATATTATATACTTTTTAGACTTTTCAGGGACTTTGCGATTAAAATATACTAAACAGTAGAACTTTTTACACGACAGTTAAATTAACCTATTTCCACTGGCTGAAAAACGGTATCCTACCCATTCTGGTACGTTTATGACGATTGTGTTCATCAGTAATAATCTTTCCTAGAAATCCTTTCATTTAGTTATAAAAATTCCTCCCTTGTTTTGAAATATTAAGACTGAGATTTAAACTGAGCATAACATACAACGGTTTTGCACCAATTTTTACTCAAAATGTGGCTATTACGCCATGATTACGCCTGGAGTCGGAATTGAGAGTTGATAGCATTGCAGAACATATGGATTTCATAATAGAAGGATTCAAATTTTTACTTAGCATAATTTTAAAAATATCTATATGCTATTGAAAGCTGTTTTTTTTTCCCAAATCGGGTATGATCGCAGTATTAATTATTTTCTGTCAAGTCACAAAAGCCTGTTATGTGTAAGCGAATCCTTTAGATCAATGGTTCTCGAATGGTATCAAGTATGGACTCCCTTAACACTTGAACTATATTTATGGGACCGCCCTGTATGAGAATTGAACTAGTTAAGTTGAGTTGAGTTGGTTGAGGGCGCTGTGGTCAACTGTTGCTAAAGAATGGCTAATTAGATCGGGTCTACAGTTTAAAGCTAATTCCGTATGGCTACAAACATTTATTCCAGCAGTGGGACTCGAATCCACAGAGTTTGCGACCAAATGTCAACGCTCTTTGGCCATGACCCGATGAAAATTGAACTACAGATAATTGCTGTTTACAAAGATATGGGTATATTTCACATATAATATCTACAAGTTTGTATGCCTCTAGTGTTTATTAAGTGCTTTTATTTCAGCATGATTTTAATTTTGCAGTAATAAACATCAATAATTAAATGTACTGTATATAATTATCGACTAAAATCTCTAAAATTTTAAATGCTATGCCCTTTTTATTTTATAAACATCTACTTTCATATGTTAAAATGTTTACCTTCAGAAATAAAAAAAAATATGCATTTTCTAATCTGTGTAAAAAAATACCAAGAGAAAAATTCTCCATCGTTTAGCAAGTAGCTTGGAGATCTGCCATGTTAACTGATGCGTCGCTTTAAGTCTAGCCTGCGTTCCAAATACGCTCCTCAGAGATGAATATCAAGATAATTCTAGACGTTAACTTTATTTGGTAGTAAATAATATTTTGACTCAAGGAACACAACTTTTATCCAATCAAATTTTTCCCAGGAGAACGGAAAATAATCTCGTTAATGAACTCCAATGGAATCGTTGTATGTAGAGAATGTTGGCGCTAGAAATGTGATCGCCAGGTTGCCAACATCCACGTGATCAATCTGTCACCGCCAGTGGAGTACCCAGAATTTAATCTTGGGGGGAGGGGACGAGTTGAACGGATAAATATATTTATAACGCAAATTCAACATTATATATATAATAGCCGTTGTCTCTGTATAACACTTCCCGGCTGTAGTCATCTTTCAATTGAAGCCCTAGTAAACAAACGCCGGTTAGGCTTAATTTCAATTTCAGATGTGGATCAGAATTTTTTCTTGCCTAAAAACAAATATCTTCTGCATCAAATCACGTTTGTTCAGCCTATTTTTCTATAAAACATTCAGAACTAAAAAAATTGGATGCTTTTAGCTGTATATTTAACAGATTTTAAAAATCTGTTTATTTTTGCGATGAATTCCGAAAGTAAACAAACTTGAATGTGAATGAATCAAGTAGCTCAAGTATTCATATCGCGTAGTGAGCTGTAAAAAACTGGATGGCAGTCTACTACTCCAATCGCATGAAAAACTAAATAAATAAAAAATAATGAAAGGGTTTGCTTTTACAAGGTGTGGATTAAATGCAATAATGTTAGATAATTCGGGATATTTTTTAACTTTCATATACTTTTTCCATTATGACGTCATTATTAGTATTATGACGTCAAAATGACGGGTTGGATGGCAGTCTACTACTCCAATCGCATGAAAAACTAACTAAATAAAAAATAATGAAAGGGTTTGCTTTTACAAGGTGTGGATTAAATGCAATGTTGTAAGATAATTCGGGATATAATTTGACTTTCATTTACTTTCTCCATTATGACGTCAAAATGACGGGTTACCTTCTAGTTTATAATGAAATTTCTATTTCCTTGGGGGAGGGCAAGGCCCCTTAGCCCACCCCCTGGGTGTGCCACTGGTCACCGCCACCTAACGGCTGAAGCGATATGGTGTGTTATAGTGTTTGTTATGTGTTTCCTGGATGTAGTTTTCGTTCTAACATGTGTTAATAAATGTGTGTAATATTACAATTATATTTTATTACCGCATCGCACATCAACAGAGAATGTATTGTTGACCATAAAACTATTCTGTTCATAATAAAGAAAGAGTATCTCTCAAGTACAAAATTTTTATACGGCTCTGTGAGTATTTTATAAAATTAAAATCCCGTTTCTTGTATGTGAGTCAAATTCAGATTCAAATCATATTGAATTATTTAATTAACAAATATGTTTTAAACGTTGTATAATTACATACTTTTAATATTTTATTTGTATTTTTTAATATGATATTGTTAAATAAAGGGCCAAAGCAGCTTTACAATGTAAATCAACAAAAGGCTGTACTCACCAATTAGTCTCACTGTTCTCAGTAATTTTTTTCTATTTTAGTTTTATATAAATAAATGAAGTATGCAATTTTCAATTTTTTAATACGACGCTTATAATATTGAAATCTTGCTCTTTTATAATTTTAATTGTTAATTTTTACCTTATTGAATTACACATCAGTATCTAAATATGAATTTTAGTCATGTGATGTGCCAAAAGCAAGTACAGAAGGTAAACAAGACTTTTTATTGTTATTATGCAAAGTCTAGACATATATACCCAAAACTATAGATACTCAAGATTATAGATACCCAAAATTTATATATAGTTCATTGATTTTTACAATAGTTTGTCAAAATTTGCTTGTTTCTTTTTTCTATTTTTAGCGCAAATTTTCTAAATTAAAAAAAAAATTGGCAGTACCAAAAAATTTTCATTGCTATTATGCAAAGTCTAGACATATATAACCAAAACTATAGATACTCAAGATTATAGATACCCAAAATTTATATATAGTTCATTGATTTTTACAATAGTTTTGTCAAAATTTGCTTGTTTCTTTTTTCTATTTTTAGCGCAAATTTTCTAAATTAAAAAAAAAATTGGCAGTACCAAAAAATTTTCATTGCTATTATGCAAAGTCTAGACATATATAACCAAAACTATAGATACTCAAGATTATAGATACCCAAAATTTATATATAGTTCATTGATTTTTACAATAGTTTGTCAAAATTTGCTTGTTTCTTTTTTCTATTTATAGCGCAAATTTTCTAAATTAAAAAAAAAATTGGCAGTACCAAAATATTTTCATTGTTATTATGCAAAGTCTAGACATATATAACCAAAACTATAGATACTCAAGATTATAGATACCCAAAATTTATATATAGTTCATTGATTTTTACAATAGTTTGTCAAAATTTGCTTGTTTCTTTTTTCTATTTTTAGCGCAAATTTTCTAAATTAAAAAAAAATTGGCAGTACCAAAAAATTTTCATTGCTATTATGCAAAGTCTAGACATATATAACCAAAACTATAGATACTCAAGATTATAGATACCCAAAATTTATATATAGTTCATTGATTTTTACAATAGTTTGTCAAAATTTGCTTGTTTCTTTTTTCTATTTTTAGCGCAAATTTTCTAAATTAAAAAAAAAAATTGGCAGTACCAAAATATTTTCATTGTTATTATGCAAAGTCTAGACATATATAACCAAAACTATAGATACTCAAGATTATAGATACCCAAAATTTATATATAGTTCATTGATTTTTACAATAGTTTGTCAAAATTTGCTTGTTTCTTTTTTCTATTTTTTAGCGCAAATTTTCTAAATTTAAAAAAAAATTGGCAGTACCAAAAAATTTTCATTGCTATTATGCAAAGTCTAGACATATATAACCAAAACTATAGATACTCAAGATTATAGATACCCAAAATTTATATATAGTTCATTGATTTTTACAATAGTTTGTCAAAATTTGCTTGTTTCTTTTTTCTATTTTTAGCGCAAATTTTCTAAATTAAAAAAAAAATTGGCAGTACCAAAAAATTTTCATTGCTATTATGCAAAGTCTAGACATATATAACCAAAACTATAGATACTCAAGATTATAGATACCCAAAATTTATATATAGTTCATTGATTTTTACAATAGTTTGTCAAAATTTGCTTGTTTCTTTTTTCTATTTTTAGCGCAAATTTTCTAAATTAAAAAAAAAATTGGCAGTACCAAAAAATTTTCATAGTTATTATGCAAAGTCTAGACATATATAACCAAAACTATAGATACAGTACCAAAAAATTTTCATTGTGAGTGATCGAGTGAATTTTTATGTAAATAAAGTGGGTCGCGGTCGAAAAAAGTTTGCGCATCACTGGTCTACACCACGGACCTGAATAGGTTCACAGACCACAAAATGGGAATAGTATTAGTTTTCACTATGCAAAGCACTACTAGAAATACCCATTTCAAGTTTCGAACCTTGTTATGGGCTCCTCAGCACGGAACAACCGAGAAGTGTATAGAAGGGAAAAGAATTCCAAGTGCGGAATTTCCCCCTAAATCTCTATTCAAGGTCTCTAAATTTTTTAGCCTAGTTCGTCATAGAACATGGTTCTTTACGTTGTGGGCTAGAAGACTGTACTTAGTTAATCACCAGTAAAAATTTAGAGACATTCCTTAACCTTTTCCTTACGTGGTGGGATATTATGTATCCCAAGAATACAGGCCCAAGACTATATATATATATATATATATATATATATATATATATAAAATATAAACAATAGAAATAAGCAAAAATTAAAAAAACAAGCATAGACTGCTAAATCACTTTAATATAAAACATATCCTGCAAAGAAAACATTTTCAATAGAGGATAGCGCAGAAGCTTCATATCCCCATAATGAAAAAACAAATAAATAATCCAACAGAAAAAGATAAAAATAATACGAATATAGACAAAAAACAAACAGAAATCAAGCACTCTGGGCATCCACGCACCAACGGCAAGATTCTGTATAAGTGCCGGAACTGAACCATAAAACAACATAGAGGTAACCGACAGGTCTCGTCATCAGGGAGCCTAACCATATCGGTTACCTCAAGGGGAACTTTCTGAATAGGATGCAGGTAAGCCCAAAAGACATCCCAGGGCCACGAGTTCCCCAAGGAAGCAATAAGTCAAAAAGAAAATGAAAAGACAAACACAACTTACAGTAAGGGCTCAACGCATCTTACATGCATGCATACAAACAATCCTAATGCAAAGTAAAAGATGCGTACACACCCCAATTCCGTAAGTGACGGTTATGGCGAAACAGCAGCCAATTCTATCCTAAAAGTTACGTCATTGTAACATTACTATAGCGCTACCTCCCATTACAGCTTAACCAAATGAAAACATAAATACTATTCTAAACATGTTTAAAAATTCCTGAGTCTATATATATATATATCTATATATATATATATATATATATATATATATATATATATATATATATATATATATTTTTTTTTTATATATATATATATATATATATATCTTTGTTTTTGTACAAAAAATGCCTAAGTCACTTTTCTCCAAGAGGGCTTTGTTCGCCTATGTCTCTTTAAAAAATATTATTTTTAATGTAAGAAGTACCCAAGTCTGTACAATGGTTTAGAAAACACTTTTAAAGTATCGGACAGATTTAGGTACTTCTTACATTCAAAATAATATTTTTTAAAAGAGACATAGGCAAACAAAGCCCTCTTGGAGAAAACTGACTTAGGCATTTCTTGCACCAAGCCACAAATATATATATATATATATATATATATATATATATAAATCCCTCTTAATGACCGTTCTGACAAGGGGGTATGAAATTTCCCGTTCTAAAGAGGGATTCGGAAAAATTGGTCCCATAAGCTAAAGGTTAATTGAAGTTTTCTTTCAGCTATTATCTCTTTGAGGAGCCCATAGCAAAGGTTATCCTAGCAAGGGTTATTATATTATATTTTATGCAGTTGTGGCTCTTCCCACGACGGCGTTTACCATGTCATTCGGTATAACTAAAGAGCTATTGAATTTTACATTTTAGATCAATCGGTTATCACATCTCCTCGCTCGACGGAGAATTCCTGGAGAGCATAGAAGGCGCAGTCATTTCTCTGAAGAAAGGCGCTTGGCAGAAATTATAAACCCTCCAGATGGAGAAGTAAGACTTATTGATGTCATATCAGATAATGCATGACAATAAATGCATGTCTTCGGAGAGTCTCATAACAATATAATGCACTCTTGGGGACTGGGACGTCTGCGACAACTAAGAAGTTGGAAATTTTGGCTATTCTTTTAAAGCCCATATCTTATACAAATATGCATGTATCATTATGATTTTTTTTATGTTAATTTAGTAAGACCTTTATGAATATTTTCAGATAAAAAAAAATTTCTTTTTGGATTGAAAAGTAAATTTAAAATAACAATATAAACAAACATACTTTTCCCCCTGAAATTTTTGAGGTATTCACTTTGTAACACTTTTTCAAAAATTTAGTGAAAATCTTACTTTGAAATCTTGTGTGATGATTAAACACAGTTTATTTTATATAGTTAACCCATTTAAATCTTTGTTACACTTTTTTAAAAAAATTTAAAAAATTATAAATTTCACTTATCAGAAATCTGCATATTTTTGTCATACATTTTCACCATTTACAAAAATGTCTTAAGGTTTAAAAATAAAAATATAGGTTATAGTGATACAACAGCACTTATTCTATTGACTTTTAAAATTACAGAGATGTACTTGCAACAGATTTTGCAGAAAGTGTACCATTACATGAAAAAATCATATTTTGAGAAAAACGAAAAAAACTTTCCCATTATATGGGATTTAAATGTATGTTTACATTTTAAAGTTGCTAATAATTATTGTTGGAATGTCAAAAAGTACATAAATTATATATATTTGTAATCTGCAGAATCTGCTCTATTTTTTAAGCCACAAATTCAAAAATAAATTTCTTGAAGGTATTTGACGTCCCAGTCCCCTTAAAATGAAATCTTTTTTGAATCTTTACCTCCATTTCCTGATTTTGGGTGAATTTTTAAAGATTAATTTTTAGAATTTAATTTTTTAAATGCTGATCACGAGATTTTTTTTTTATTTTTGTGATACTTTAAATTAATTTTGCGTCACGTGCATTACAACGAAATAAATTGACAAAAAAATATTAAAATACAAAGTCCATTGACGGGGAAGAGTTGGTCTATAAGGCGATAGACACTGTCTGTAATTCAGATGATGCCATTAACTAACCGGTAGAGTTTTTAAATTCTCTTAAACCCCAGGGTCTTCCATACCATAAGCTCTTTATGCGGAAGGGCACACCTGTAATGTTCCTTAGGAATTTAAAACCACCGAAATTGAGTAATGGCACTAGACTAAAAGTCAAAGCCCTGCATAAAAATTTAATCGGATTCATTATTTTAACCGGGTGTGCTCAAGGTGAAAAGTGTTCGTGCCACGCATTCCTCTAGTACCCAGTGACCTCTCCTTTGACTTTAAGAAACTGCAATTTCCCCTCAAAGTATGCTTCGCCATGACTATAAATAAGTCTCAAGGCCTAACTTTAAAATACGCTGGTGTACCATGCTATGGGCCTGGGTTCGAATCCCGAATAAGGCATGGTCGTTATCGTGATGTCCCTTCATAAGGAGCAACGCTGGCTCACCTAATTGGTGCTCCCGAAATTAAAGAAGTCAGCAAGACTTCGCGGATCCATAAGGGCCAAGTCACAAGATTCTCATCATCATCAAGAAGACAAGAGCCTCCTCATTGGGGGAAAAAATAGGTTTAGGAGAAAATTGTTTCTCCCACGGCCAGTTTTACGTAGCTTGCTCACGCGTAAGTTCCCGGACGAGCCCGGTAATATTAGTTCCGCCCAATGACGAAACAAAAAATATTGTTTATAAGGAAATCCTCTAAAAAGCAATTTCATTATTTTTTCATTGTAATTATCCCAAAATGTACTCCTTAGCGAAGCACGGGTATTCAGCTAGTATATACACACACACACACACACACACATGTATATATATATATATATATATATATATATATATATATATATATATAAATATGTATATATATATATGTATATACACTCATGGACAAAAAAATTAGCGCACCAAGAAATAATTGCGGGATCGTAACAAAACTTGCAATGAAGGTACATGTAGGGGAGATATGCAAATGATTAGAAATGCAGCGTGATTGCGCATTACGTATAGCCGGTAGAGGGCGTTGAACATCGTACTCTGTGGAGTATAAAACAGGTAACCAAAGCTTGTTTGAGTGTGCTGAATCATTTACAAAGGAAGAGCTGAGATAGACATGCCATTACGCCGTGTTCGAAGACAATATAAGCAGTTGTCGCAGTTTGACAGGGGGAGAATCGTCGGGATGATGGAAGCTGGGTGGTCAGCTAGGCGAGTAGCTCGTCAATTAGGCCGCTCTGATTGTGTTGTGAGGAGGTGTTGAGACCAGTGGACCCGAGAGATGTCATTTACACGAAGACAAGGCTCAGGACGCCCTCGACAGACCAGTCGTCGAGAAGACCGCCACATCGTAAGAAATGCACGCGTACAGCCAACGGCTTCATCGGCCGCCATCCAGGAACAGGTAGTACCTTCACTAGGGGCCTCTGTGTCTTCTCGAACCATACGAAGGCGCCTGGCTGAAGGACAGTTGGTATCGCGGCGCCCATTACGTGTGCTGCCCTTGACGCCCACCCATCGACGCCTCCTTTTGGAGTTTTGCCGCGCACGAGGAAACTGGACTGCAGCGGAATGGAACCCGGTCGTCTTTAGCGACGAATCCAGATTCAATCTCGGCAGTGATGACAATCGTGTTCGTGTGTGGAGAGCCCGTGGTGAACGCTTCAATCTTGCCTTTGCTGTACAGCGACACATCGCTCCCACAGCTGGTGTGATGGTATGGGGTGCCATTGCCTACAATACACGGTCACCCCTAGTATTGTTCCGTGGCACCATGACAGCCCAGCGGTATGTTCATGAAATCCTGCAACCACATGTGTTGCCACTCATGCAACGGCTCCCAGGAGCCATTTTTCAACAAGACAATGCTCGGCCTCATACGGCAAGGGTGTCACAAGACTGTCTCCGCACTGTGACTACCCTTCCTTGGCCTGCCCGATCCCCAGATTTGTCTCCAATCGAGCATATCTGGGATCATTTGGGACGACGAGTTGGGCATCCCACGAGTTTGAACGAACTAGAGGCAAGGTTACAGCAAATATGGAACGAAATGTCTCAAGACATCATACAGAACTTGTATGACTCAATGCCCGATCGTATCGCATCGTGCATTCGCGCTAGAGGGGGTCCAACGGAGTATTAACTCCTCCGTTCTTTTGCCTTTTTCTCTGAAATAAATTATCCTTTTTCTTTGATTTTCTTATCATTTACTTATATCAAAGTAGTCATTACGTATGTAAAATTTCGTTTTATTTTGACGACTCCTTCTTGGTGCGCTAATTTTTTTGTCCATGAGTGTATATATATATGTATATATATATGTATATATATATATGTATGTATATATATATATATATATATATATATATATATATATATATATATATTATATATATATATATATATATGTGTATATGTATATATATATATATAAATATGTGTATATATATATATATGTATATATATATATATATATATATATATATATATATATATATATGTATATATTCAGAGCTTCAAAATTACTGCATAAAAATATTGATATTTATTTCCATGCGACCAAAACAAAAGCCCTTTAGGTATTTGCACAACCGCATAATCTAAATAAACATGATTTTAAACTTCCAATGCAACCAATCGATAAGACACTGGTGGTTGTGGAAACTTTTACTTATTAACGATGGCCGTTAGCAAGAAATACTTTATTCAGATGAAAAATAAATAACATCTGCAACGTAGAAAATTTTATCTCATGCAAAGGTTTTATGTTGTAATAATTTAACTTAAATGAAATGATGCATTGTTAGGGCAAGGTATTATAATCACATTTTACAAAACTACTGGCTGATCAAATCAGCAGGGTGGTGCATGGTTTTCAGTGGTTAAAAAAGGAAAAGGAAATATATCTTTTGCAGCCTTTTCCGGTAAAAAGGGGTATGCAAACCCTAATTCAACTTCTGAAAGAAAGATAACCAGCACATGGGTGATTTTTCCCATTCTTTCATTTTCTCTGTGTTATTTTTCTCTTTCGTAACTAGAAGCGTGTTACATTTCTGACACTTTTTTTCTTTTTTCCAACAGCTCCAGCAAAAGCTGCATGCCGTGCAAGAGGAAATTCACCGAGTAACAATACAACTCAACTCTCTCTCGGCGGTAGAGATTCCTCCTGGAACCCACCGACTCTCCGACGCTAAATTGGCGCAAAAATTAGAGGAACTGAAAGAGGAATTTTCGGAGCTCATGCGGGAACTGAGGCGGCGGAAATCTCTAGTGGATGGGATAGTAGTCAATAGCCAGGTAAAAAAAGCGGAGATAAGCACATTAATTATCACTAAGAAGAAAGTGTACGATAAGTATAAACAGAGATCGCTTACATCTCCATGCGGAAACTGAGTTTGTTTGGCTGTAGTTCAATGCAGCAAAAACTGTGACCAGGTGTGTCATATTGGGAAGAATACTCTACCGACTTAGAGGCGTTCATAATTAAACTTCAAAGAGCTTTTTATAGCGAATTTCAAAGTGTACTTCATCGCCGAATTTAGGTGACAAATAGGTATATTTCATATTTCATTCCGATAAGACATATACAGACGCTGCTCACACATTTTTTAGACCATGTATATTGGATTCACAAAACTAAATTACATAAAATTCTTGTGTTTTAAATGTTCTATTTGGCATCCCTTATTCTGAACTATCTTTCGACACCGCAATTTCCAGGATAATAATGCCTTTTGAAGTGTCAGAAGAGGTATTCTATCCCATTCATCCTGAACAGCTTTCCAGAGTCCTGTAAGGGTTTTGGGACGACGTTTGGATAATGCAGATTTTAAAAGTCCGAAAGCACAAAAATCTATAGGCGATACATCGGGAGATTTAGTAGGGATATCAGTGAAGGGTATGGCCTTGACACCAGTTTTTTGTTCCATTTCTTTTAGGAAATTTACAGTGGATTTTGATGTGTGACTTCTAGCTTTGTCCTGATGGAGTCTCACAGATTGATGGCACTGTGGGTAAAGCGATGGTATTTCATTCAGAAAAATTGGCGATAAAATATGTTCCTGATAGTATTTGAAGTTAATCTTGACATTATTTTCCACTCTCTTTATTTTTAACTTGCCATTATAAGAAAAACCAGCAACAATCATGAATCCCTTAGAAAAACTTTCTTTCGATTCTTTGAACCATGTACTTAAATTTTTTTCTCCCCTTTTATGATAATAAATGGCTCTTTTTTGTCGCAATCATTTAAATACACCCATGATTCATCTATTGTGACAATTGTTTTCCATTTTTCTTTGGATAAGTGTTTCTCATATAGAATTCTGCAGCGTGTCCTGCGTTCAGCGATTTGATTTGGAAGAAGACGATGCACATTGCGTTTTTTCGCTTTCTTAAGATTTAAATCAACGTTTATCATTTTGTTTACAGTGGACACCGAGCATTTTAATGATTTTGCAACTGTCCTTTGACTAGGGGGATTTTCTTTTAACATTAAACAACGTACCTTTGCAATAGTCGAAGATGTCCCTTTTTTCCTTGGATACTTGTTTGAAACTTTTGTCCCACTTGAGGCTCCAATTTGACGTTTTTTTCCTTTCTTGTTGACGATATTACCTATCGACGCTTTAGATATCACAAAACCATGACTCTCACATCGTTTTTGGATAACGGAGTATGCATATTTCTCTTCGGAAAGAACATAAATGTAGCCTTCGAACCACTGCTTTGTTAAAAACGCCATTTTGAATAAAAACAAAACTTTCAAGCCGCAGACGATAATTTTGACTTTTAAAAACATAGTACAATTGCAATTATTTCTTTTGCAGCAAACGATTTTTTATTACCTCTTACCAAAATCGTCTAAAAAATGTGCGAACAGCCTCTGTAATATAGCCATCCTCTGTGATTTGTCAGCTAAAAGTGAGACATTTTATTCACATAAAAATGCCCCTAACTTGGTAATCTGCTTTCAGGTACCCATAAGTACAGGAGAATAAAGGAAAATATTCTAATATATTTGTTCTAATATTTTTGAAAATCAACAATGTATACACATGGGTCTCAAAGTACAAAAGGAAAATTACGGTGGGGCAGTTCGGCCGTTCTGTCGTGAATACCAGATCCTTTCAATAAAGAAAATTTACAAAACAATTTTTTTTTATATAAATGTAACAATATATTACCCCTAAATGAAAGGAAAGGGAGTAAATGTTTAAACAAATATACAAGAGCAAAGTATTATAACATAATATCTCAGGAATATTTATTGTTATGTTAACAAGAACATGCACATAAAATCTTCCCATCTTTTATTTTTCCCCGAAAAATAAATGTTGTAAAATTTAAAACAGCACAGAAGGTAAGGGACGGTGAGATAGCGCTCGATCTAGGTTCCAAGATATGCTACTAATATGCCAGGTCCTTATAATTTTGCCTAGAATTACTTCCATTTCATTGCTCCTCTAAGGAAAAGTTTTCGTTTTAAATATCTTATTTTTTTAAAAATTGTTTATATGTAATAAACCTATTTTTCGGTATAAAAAAATTGTAAAAATGTTGATATGAATATGCATTCGTATTAAAAAAGAACTAGGTGGCCCGTGCGATAATTTCGCATACGAATAAAATAGATTAATTTTACAGTGAGGTTGGTGGTTTATAGTAGGATGAAAGAGGAACCGGTTGTTCAATGCGAGTGGAAAGAAAATAAGATTTTAGTCCAAATAAATTGTTTTTTCATGCAAAAAGAATAATGTACATATACACGGATGTTACCAACTAAGAAACTCATTAATGAATTCACAGAATAAAAGCAAACGATTTTTAAATTTAAAATTCAGTGCTGTTGATAATAGTAAAATAAAAAAAGCTAGCGCGCGCCATCTAGGAGAAGAAAAATTGTTTATAATGTTTATACTTCGATTTTTAAACAAACAATATGATGTGCAATTCTAAATTAACAATTCGCAAGAAGCGGAGATATTAATCTTTAAAATGGCCCCTCTTTTATCATTTTGGTTAAATAGGAAGGGATAAAAAGGGATAAAACGAAAAACACCTTTTAGAGATAATACATATAGATATTTTTACAAACAAACATTGGTAAAAAACTTCATCAGTATAGTAGATTGAAAGCAATGATAAGTGAAAACTATTTTGCATTACTATAGACATTTTAAAAAGCTTTATAATATTTAAAAGAAATCAATATAAAGTATTTTAAAATGGTTTTTACAAAACTTTTGCAAAACAATTGAAAAATTTTTACAAAAATTTTAATTTACAGTCAAAACTTTAAAACAAACCAACATATGCAATTTTTTAAAATTCTCCTAAGCGAGCTACGCTTACATTTAACTAAAAATTTATGCTTCGCTTCAGAGTCCATAAAACTTTGGCGCTTTATGAAAAATTCTGCCACAGAATTCGTGCTGCATTTTAATAAACTGGTGGAAAAATTTCCCCGCTCTTTAGCTCGTAAAGCGCGCATCGCTTGACATACTTTTTCCCTAATAACTTCTCTTGTTTTATCTGAAGCACTAATTACCAGAATTCGGGATATATAAATATTAAGTTCCCCACTTAGCAATATTTGCTGGGCTGAACATTTTTTTGTAGTGGTATCTACTAGAGTGAAAGGCCTTTTTGTTTATTGTTTAGATTTTTAAAAAAATTGTGTAAGGAGATCATTTATTTACACGAAACTTATCTAACAAAAAGAAATAAATTAATGCAGAAATGGAGTAGGAACGCAATTTCTTTATTACTGATGTTTTTCTCAGCTTGATTTAGAAACTATTTATCGACGGATTTTTATTAAAGATAAATGAGTTGAAGGGAAAAGAAATTAAATTTTTATTTTAAAATAATATATTAACCTTTTGACTACACTCTTTTTTTTGAGTATCCCGGAAAATACAGATTGATTCAGAAATTTTTCGGACAAATTTATTGCTCTGATTTTTCCGATTAGATTCGTAGATAAAAATACCCAGATCTGGGAAAGTTCATAGAATGTAGAAAGGTGATTTTACGCAGTTTTGTTTCCTATTTTATCTGTTAATATCTCTGGACGTTAAGTAATCGAGATATTGCGTTGTTATATGATCATAATGACTTGTGACAGTGTCATGTAGGCTAATATTGCCCTCATCAGTCGAATTTATGCTGTTTTTTCTTTTTCAATATAGCTATAAAAATGTATAATTTGATCATTATTCTCTTCATTCTGGGGAACCTTTATTAGTGGACTAAGCTGTTTAGAATTACTGACACCGTAAATTCATTTGTCCAATACTTTGGCACTTCAGCTTCCAAACATCAGGTATATTTTCATAAGGTTGGGTTTAAAATCTTCTACTAAATTAGGTGGTAGAAATCATGATAATAGTCCAATTTTTCCAGGGTAGCAATATATGAATATTAATTTACCCATAATAAATTTTCGTAAATTCTTCTAGTTTCTTTTTGAGCAAATTTTAGGGCTTCATCTTTCTTGATTGAGTAATATGAAAGAATCTATCTATATTAATAAAGAGACAGAGGTGTCTGTCGATATCGCGTGAGTGTAACGCAACCGGGCGGACCAATCCTCGAAAAAAAATGGCCGACAAATATACAGGAATCGGTGTATTTTTTTTCTCATGAAAGTGCATAAATGTTACATATTTAGAAAGAGCTTCGAAAACTGATAATTTTTTCTGCGTACACTTATTCTGTTAATTCAATAGTTTTAGAGATATTTGGATTCTAATGAAGAGTCATCGCTCTTTGACGATGTAAACAAAAGGTGATTCGTTCACAGCGTGATTCTCACTAAAAAATGAATCACTGAAATGTCACCATAAATATGTCACCATGTCTATTTTTTTATTTATCAAACTCTTTATTTGAAAAGCTAAATATTCAAATTGTTTAATAATAATAAATACTTTATTAAAACTAAATAGATATATACTGATTTTTGGTGGATTTACTGATTTTTATGCGAAGGAACAGCGGGGGATGTCAAGATCACGTGAGCGTAACGCAATGGCCGACAATCGTCGAGATCACGGGAGAGTAACGCAATGGCCGACAATCGGTGTATTTTTTTTCTCATGAAAGTACATAAATGTTACATATTTCGAAAGAGATTTGAAAAATGATAATTTTTTCTGCGTACACTTATTCTGTTAATTCAATAGTTTTAGAGATATTTTAATTCTAAAATCACTCACTGCTGAGAAACCAAATCGTCTGGTGCAGTGGTGCTGCCATCTGTCGGCAGCGATGGGAATGAAAATTGAAAGGAATTTATTCACTTGAATTTAATACATTTGTAGGCCTTTTTTTTTCTTTTGTGGGGCCCGAAGTACATAAATATGTTACACGGATGGCTTGAGCGTAGCTAGGCGAAGTCCGGCTAGTGAAATAATAATTTTCTTTTGCTGAAAAAAGCCCTAATTCTATGAATTAAGTAACGCTAAAATATTGTATCATAATTTTGATTTAAGGGAAGAAGGAACCTTCAATCTCGTTCTACTTTAATTTTCCATATTTTTCTCTATATACATGAGTATAATTAATATTCTTTTCTACTACACTGATGATACTTAGAATTCACAAATAAGTATTTTGTAGAGGAATTAGACCTGTTTATCAAAAAATTCTTCAAAAAGGCTATAATTTTTCAAAAGGCTCCATGCGTATTCATTTTTTTCTGATATCTTTCAAATTTCTCAGAATTCTTAATTGAAGTGTTTGTCACAAAACTGTGCATAATTCTTTGAAATTACAACTATTTTTCAAATTTATAGACCATAAAATTTAGTAAAAACACAAAAAAATAACAGTCAGAAGAGAGAAAAAGGATTTAAGATTTTAGATTCATACAAAAAAAAATTAAATGCAAATTAATTAAATGCACATTTATATTTATATATATATGGTAAACTTATAATAAAAAATTTAAAGATTTTAATCAATATAGAATGCGCATAGGGCATTTAGAAAAGTTAGCATTTTTGAAATAAATTTGAAAAACTGGCATGATTCTGCAAAAAAATTGCTTATTTTGAATTCTAAGGTTTTCCAATGTAGTAAAAAAGAAAATTAGGTACTTTTCCATTAGCCGGGCGCAAGTTATATATCGCCAAATGTGGTTCTTAAGTCACATTTTGTATAAATAACTGTAACTCCCGTGATACATGTACGTGAAAGAACAAAATATATAAGTAAGCATTCATTTTGTTCTTTAAGTAAATAATTAGTTAGGAGACCAAAAATATTTTAATGTCCTTCAAGATGTCTTCAAAATGACCCTCTTTTTGTCGTCGTCCAAGAAATTCAGCGATTACGTTTGCAAATGGTGGCATGCCGTTCCTCAATGTTCTTTCATGTCGCCATACGGTGCTTCATCGCAACCGATCAATCTTTTGTGCTATTGTGAAGAAAGCTAATAAAGTTTGTGGTTAATTTGTTTCCAATTTTTATTCATGTGAATTTCGGGGTTATATAGCTGGGTCTCTGAACTTAACCATATTCTCCTCACATGATTCATACTCGTTGATTTATCATCTTCTTCCAAAGTTTCGTGTGTGACAATGCTTCTTCAAAATCTTTAGTCCATCTATTACCTATTAAACCATTTTCCTAGGGTTGTTTTGTTGGCGACTTTTCATTCTCGCCAATGGCGATACTTAATAGGACGAACGCCAAATGCGCCCGGCTAACGGAACTTACTCAGTAACACAATCTCATATGCATTGACTTCCGAACTGTGTTTTCGAAATTCCCCTATTTCATACATTCCTCAGGATGAAGATATGGATGGTGGACTTCGGCGACCAAGGAGATTGACACTTTCTGGATCTGGCAGGCGAGCGAGCCTCAACACCGTGCTGGCGTCGACAACGCGTCCTTTGGCGACACCTACTATAACGCACCATTCTTTTGTAGTGTCCACGCCCAATTTGCAGTCGGCTGGATCGCCAACGTCCTCGCAGCAAAGGCCAACATTCCTTCAGGTTGCTCAGGTAGGATAGCAAATGCTCATCGTCTTGTGTTCAAAATGATTTCTATGAAAGTAAGCAATTCCTGCCTGAAGTGCCAAGAATAATTACGTGCTCAGATGGTAAAATGTTGTAAATCACTTTTATTAACCCTTTCAAGGGAAACAACCTCCACCGTTTGCACGGGGCAGATTTTTTACCCCAATTTTTTTTTACCAAAAGTATCTTGAAATTTTTTCTAATTAAAGGTTGCAAAATGTTTTTACTTCTTTAAACTGATAACAGATGGCAGTACTAACCATTTTTCTGCTCATTTAACTGGAATACATTGAATGCAAGTGTAAAAAAAGATTAGATTTAGGTGTTTGCACTGTGAAAACGGTGCCCCTCGAAGGGTTAAGGTGTCCAGGACACATTTTAAATTTTTTTATTTTTTGAGTTAAAATTTAGAATTTTTTTGTGATGGTCAACTATATAATTTGTAAACGAAATCACATCATAAAATTTCTCTAAAAGTTTTAAAAAAATTTTTTAATTTAAAATTTTTAATAAAAGTGGGGTAATTTAAAATCTTTATAACTCGAAATATTATTTGTCGAATTTCAATTTTTTTTTAAATTTAATTAAACAGAAATATATAAGTTTTAATTTTGATTCAGCATTTTTTTAATATTAATTTTTAAAGAAATTAAAAATATTTAGAGTAAAAAGTACAAAAAAATGATGTAACTTATTTTTAAAAAATCAGATTTTCAAAAGTAAATATTTTTTTTTCCAATTTGATGCATTAAAATGAAAGTAAAATAGTTGAAAAAGATATGTTCTAAGTTTCAACCATTTATCTTTAACGGTTCTTGAATTATAACAATTTAAAGACGAGAAATGGGGAAAAAAACCCATTAAAGAGAAAAACGCACTTACAGGTTTAAACCACGATTGGCTACTATTAGAATGATGCAGAAAAAATATAATAATTTATCCTGTTCTAATTAAAATAGAAACATGATTTAAACGTCGTTTTAAACGAAAAAGAACAAAAAAAATTTTAATGCAATAAATTTTTTTTCGAAAATTCGAACAATTTTGTGTCCTGGACCCCTTAAATTTGCGTGACAGCAGTTCTAAGATTCAAGATGTCATGAAAATTAGTAATTTGTTTTACATGAGCAAACGTGGTACCAGTGTTTCAGAAAAATAGTTGGCTATTACTTACTGCATTTACAGTAAATAGAAAATATCTGTGAACGAGAATCTGGAATGTGAAAAACTAAAATTTTTTTAAAAATAAAAGTGACTTATAACATTTTGCCATCTGAGCACAGAATTAGTTTAGTGTGATTCAAATAAAGCTTTTTATGCGTTAGTTGAACATCTATGGATGTAATTATGGAAATAAATTTGAAAGTAAATGAAGAATGATTAACAATCCGAACAACAATACTTTTTTGTATTCTTTACTTAAAGGGACTGACGACCCTTAAGTCGAGGAAATAAGGCTTATTTTCCTACTTTTTGAATCTTTGTAACTATTTCAATTTACTCCCAATTTTTCAAAATTTTATGTATATGATAAATTGATATATTTATTTTAATAAACAAATTTTCAATTCTCCAAATAATTTTAAATAATTTTTTTTAAATGCTTTAGATATACCTTTTTTTTAAGCATTATTATTGTATACTGGCTTGCGCGCAGAACTATGAAATTAATTTTACATTTAAATGTATAATTCCTGTTTTATATTTAAAATAAATAATTAAAAATACAATTGAACATAAAACATTCAGCATTAAAGTATTTTTTCAATTTTTTTTTAAAACTGCTCAAAATATACTTAAAATTTCCTTAATTTTTTGCATTAATTTACCCCTGGAAAAATAACAAAATGTTCAGTGATCGCAATAATTCTAGTTCAGACGCAATAAAATAACATGATTATGCAGTGATAAAAATTTCATGGAATTATGTTTCATAGTTTTTGAGACATCAGTTGCGGAATGATGCAAAATTACATTTTGAGAAAAATGAGTTTAAATTTTTTCGTGCCATAAACTTGATCAGTAATTAAATATTTAGAATATCAATATCTCCGGAACTAAGCGGAATATTTTCATGCGGTTTGCTTTATTTTGTTCAGAAATGATCAGGCTTTAACATATATGTTTTTTCAAAAAATCGAATGTTTTAAAGATTTTAGGGTAGTGAGTCCAATTAGCTTCGCTGTAAATGATTTTAATTACATTAAATATATATAATTTCAATTCCGAATAAAATAAAGTTTACTTTATATCGGCAGATTTATTCAGAAATTTATGAAGTACCTTTGAATATATAATAAAACTACTCCAATCATTTTTTATTGGCTTGATATTGCACCTCTGAAGGAAAATGTAGCCCTGTATTATTGAAAAAAAAAGGAAATAGCGATCCATAGTACAGTCGCGACAAAATATCCGAATATAATCTAGTCCTTATAAAGAATAGGATCTCCTGTGCTACGTGTCTGTGATCAAAGGTAGACAAAACTGTTAAAACGAAAAGAGTATTTGGAGTTTGTGGTGTGAAAGTCCCCAATAATTCTTCTCCATGAGATCACTTACTATTTTGCGCATTTATCGAAAGCACAAATAATTGCTGCATGTACTTTTTCCTATTTATAAACTTATTATTTTTTACATTATAGTCTTAATAAATATCTCTTTGCTCATAATTAACTTTGCCAATTGAAATGTAACGATATTCTTACAAGAATTTAGAAACAACGCATGTAATATATCTCTCTATTCTAAAAAAAAGTAACTGCCGCTGTCAAAAGCTTGTCACGCTATCTCATCTGAAACCGCTGGGGGTATGGGGTCGAGACCGATACCAATAGATGCAGAACAATGTGGGGAAGAAAGTAAGACATGTCTCATCTTCGTCGGCCTTTAAGTTTGTTTTTTATTTTATTTTTTTGTGGAAAAATATTGACTTTTTCATGTTAAGATTACGATAACTCGCCAAAAAAAGATCGTAGAAATTTGATTTTTTTACAATCTAAGACTACAGACATTTCTCCTTCAAACAAGACCTAATTTGTTTAAAAATAATTTAAAACAGACTAATATTTTTATTAAAATTTAAAACCCACTTTTTCGACAAATTTATGCGTTTCGACAAATATAAGTTTGATGCTCTCAGATTTATTATGTTACAAAAAAAATTATTTACATCATCTGGAAGACGAAAGCTTCCTCATTCATATAAACATCATTTCAAGTCTCTATCTTAAAATTTCGATTTTTAATTGAATTTTAAAGAAATACTTCAAAAAAATCTTCTCATTCGCTTCCTTCACAGAAGGACATGAAATAAGATCCAATTTTTCACCCATAGGCGGGCTTCATCCACTTCACATAAGGGCGACTGACAACAGTAAATGGCTGTTACATTGCCCGAGAATCACCCCTATGTATCTCGCTATTAGCCATAACAGAGGAGCGTGCGTAGCGAGCCTAGGGGCAATAGTTGTATGAATAGAACAACTAGGGCCCCTAGTTGTATTAATAGAAAAACTTCCTTCTGTATAATTTTTTTGTCGATAACCGGTTGGATAACTAACCCATTGAGTTTAGCTCCTATAAAACCAAGTAAATGATGTAATTTTCATATAGCTTTGATTCACGATTTAGTACGAAAAAATGCTGAATGAATTACTGATAATCTAATCATTTATATTTCTTCTAAAGTTATTTCAGACTAGAATACATAGAGATCACCCAAACATTAAACCTCCTCTTCAAGGGAAGAGGAAAAAAATGAACAATTTTTTTATAAGAAGATAACTTTCAATTACATGGGTATTATGTCATAAACATTGTCAAGTTTCATTCAGTTACTTATGCTAGATAAAAAAAAAAGATTTTAAATTGTCACCATAAATATAGTATACTTCAAGAGTACAAAGAGCCTTACTAAAGATTTTACCTATACCGTAATATAAAATGCTTTTAGTTATAGTTGTGTTAAATAACTATTTTTCTTGACACCAAAAACGACCCTGTGTTAAACGAAAATTTGACAACAAATTTTAGTATATGTATTTTGTATTCATGAAATAATCACTTTTGAAGTTCCCTGTTTTCAGTTCCCTGTTAAACAGTTAACTGTAAGGAAACTGTTTTGAAGTTCCCTTACCTTAGTTTGCGATAACGTATATACTAAAACAGCGAACTCACCATTAACGAGATGCGACGAGGTTTTCTACACTAAACTATTTATTACAACAACAATTACACTACTTAACTACCGTACTCATTGCTAGCAGGCAACGGGGAATTTATCGCGCATGTTAATTCCGGTACCTTTATTACGGAAACCCTGCCAGAATTCAGCCACGCCACTACTTGTAAATTCCCCACACTAACCTTTCTGTCTCAAATTTATCACCAGGTAGCTGGAACGAAAGCTAACTCCAAACGCCTTCGATGAGCAGGATAATGTCCAGCTGCTGTACAGCAAAACGATCTTCACTTCAATTTTTTTCGTTCTTACCTCGCTTCTCTCCGGTCTCACCTCGTGGCGTCTGCCGCCTGACTGTCGCGCATGTACGTTATCCACGGGGTTTCCCATCTAGTAGAAACGCGCCGCTCATTTGCATTCGCTCTTGTTTCTTCTTCGAACGGCAATTTATTGAAACCAGGGGGGAGTGGGTATTTGGATTTTATACCTCACTTATATTTTGTTGCTTTTTTTATTGTTTCATTTGAAAACTCCTCATGCACCACAAGGTATAACATGAGGCTTACATAAATAAGTGAAAAACACAAAACAAGAAAAATTAAGCATCTAAATTACAAACAAAATTTCGAAAGACAGCAAGACTTTCAACACTCTTAACGAGATCAGAAAGAACAGGAGACCAACAAATTATTTGTTGCTGCAACAAATATTTTGTTGCTGACTTCAAATATTTTCCATGATTTTTTTAAAAAAAAATAAGATTCTATCATCTTCACTAAAGAGTTGCAATTAATTTCTAACTAAGTTGAAATATTTTCTGCTAAATTCATGAAAGATTTCTGCATATTGTCAAAAACACCATTTCATTTTATACATTAAAAAAAAATTGAGAAAGTACAAAACCCCTATGAAACGAGTCGAATATTTTTATGCTCCAAATGTCTAGATAAAGATGTTTCGTCCATGGTAGCTTTGTTTTTTTTTACGACAAGTATTTAATGGAACTAGAAATGCTCTTCCACATGTAATATTGATAGTAAAAAAAAACATACCCTTTTTCTAAAATTCAAAGTTACGAGAATGCGAAATTTTTACCGTTTGATGTCTGTCGGAACGAAAAGAAAACGCTGAACCATGACGGTAAGATATAAAATTCCATTAAGAATTTTACTTAAGAGGGAAGGCAATCAAATCCTTCAATTTTTACATGTGCCTGACTCTTGACATTTACAAATGTCTTGAGGCAGTCATATGATGATAACAATCACTGTTATATTTCGCTTTATTTAGATACAACTTTTTTTTTTTCTTTTGAGATTTGTTAAGTTTCACTTTTTCTGTTTTCGAATTTTGTAACGTAAACTGTTCCGAATCTAAAAGCATTCTATCCGGACCTTAGTTTGGTGATTGCAGATAAATTTAACTGATACATACGCACATATGCAAGACATTGTTTCTTGGAAGAAATTCTGATAGCTGCCAAATGCTAAAGGCAAAATCGCGGGTCAGTTGGATTCTGCTCCGATTAATTTTCACTTCCTGATCGAATTGCAGCCTCCTTCCTCCTTTCTTCTTGAAGATATGTCTAGTCAACAGGATGCACTGCAGAGGAAATCTTAGATTGATGTGGAAATTCGAGATGCTCGGAGAAATATTGCAGTGCGAAATAGATTGGATTAATTTCGATCGTGAAATTTAGCATTGGCAATTTATCTCAAGAGAGTTATACAAGATTAAAAAAAAATCTGAAAGATTTACTTTATATAAATTTGAGCGAAAGTTCATGCAGAACAAAACT
>OU015495.1:197094462-197114462 GCA_907164885.2 Dolomedes plantarius
TATTATATATATATATATATATATATGTTTACAAAGTATAGCACGAAATCAAACTAATAAACAAACTAATAATCAAACTATATATATATATATATATATATATTTATTTTTTCGCATTAATTGCTTACATTGACAGTTGTATTTAATTTGAATATACTCCGAAGCGAAGAGCGGGTTTTCAGCTAGTACCTTATAAACCAAAAACTGCTAAAAAAATCAACGTTTCTCACCAGTAGAGATTGCTTGGACAAGTTTGAATAAAACAAAAGACAAACCACGTTGGTAGATAAGAAAAAGCCAATCCAACCATTAAAATCAAAACAAAAGGAAACTAATTCAAAAGAAAATCGCAAAGGTGTATTACTAAGTAACGCTTCAACAGGTGCATCTTCAATATATTACTTTATGAACAACTGAAGAGGAATGGTTCTGCCTTTTATGTGAAAGAAAAAAAAATCAGTCTCGAAAACATGATTCAATGTTTGGGATGTGTAAGATATACATAAGATTCGATTCACAAGAATCGAACTTTTGAGTGAATAAATTAAAGATTCTGCTTGAGATATGCTAATTTCGGCATACCCGCTTGGTATAAATACCATGCAGCTTGATTAATAAGGAAGGTTTTGTTAAGGTTGATAGATAAGCGAGTTAAGGGAGCTACGAGGTAAGCAGCTCCAGGTGTTAGCTGGCGCTAGTGCTTAGGGGGCCCAAAGTTTACGTGGCAGAACTGCTGGTTTGACTCTCTGCTGGTTTGTGAGTATGGAAAAGTGTATTTTTATTGAATGCTAATATATATTCCGTACAAGTAGTACGTATGCTTATTGCTGTAAAAGCAAATTCTATATGTGCAACGAATAACTATATGTGCAATCAATAAACATTGTTTCATGTATAAACTGTGTTTGTATCAAATTCATTTAGAGTGCCACTTCAAATTATATACACCCAAGTCCGGGTAGAAGTAAGCTATTCTCTATAGATGTAAAATTTGGATACATGAGTTTTGCGGAGGAGTATCAAAAGACATACATCAAACTTCATTATTGTCCTAAAATTTTTCATAAATATGCAATTTATTCAGTAATTAGGCATTATTACTTCAAAACCAAAAACAAGTACGATTTTGAGAACCAGCAAGTACGATTTAGAATACAAGTTTCCAAAATCGTACCTTTGGGTGAATTTCAAACTGGTGAATGTAAGTAAAGAATAAATGTTTACAAAAGCATTTACTGTTTCAAGCTGTTTAAATAAACTGTCATTCTATGATTAAGGCGACAATGGACCTTCAGATTAACAAAAATATGTCCCCAAAACGATTTTTTTTCTTTCAGATAATGATTCTACAACTCATCAGCTTTAAATTAAAAAAAAGTATGTTGATCCGATCATTATTAACCGAGTTATAAGTATTTTTTTCAAGCGTAAACAGTGGAAATGTTACGTTAAATTAAAACTTCAAATGCTATTTTCACAAAACAAATTTTCAAGTTGGTTCGGTAAGTTCAAAATGTTCCATGCGTCATAATTTTTCTTGAATTTTCATAAAATTGTATAAAATGATTATTTATATATGTTATAATAAAACTGAGTAATAAATTCATTATACTATTTTAAAACACCTTAAAATTTTTACAATCAAAAAAAAATTTTATAAAATTTTGCATAAAATGACCTATTTTTAAAGATTTCTTTTCTAGTTTTTATAAATATGACTGTAAATCAAATATTGCTACTAACTTTTATTATAACTATATAAATCTAGCTTAAGAGAGAAAATTAGATATCTGAGGCAAAAATTAATGCGTATGGAGCATTTTTAAATAGAGTAATTAACAAACTGATTTTAATTAATATCTTAATTAATTACATTCTGATTTTTTTTAAATTCAGCATTTTCATTTCTAAACAACACTGTATAAGTATACAAAATTTCATAGCAATTGGTTGATAAATAATAAAAAAAAGTTTTTCATGTCCATTGTCACCTTAAGATTAAATGAACCTTTTCTAAGAAGCCTATAGGTTACCTAAATCGTACTGCTGTATAGTTTCCCAAATCGTACCAGTACGATTTAAGTAAGTGACCGATATTGAAAAATTAAAAACTTTTTGGTAATTTATTTGGTTGATGGCCAGTCAATCGCTTGGTTTTTAGCACTGCAGATTTTGTGGCCAGTAGTCTTTTAAATCAACCCAAACTTAAAAAAAAGAAGACAATGACAATGAATCTATACAACAACTTGGTACTTCTTCTGAAAATGTAGTTGCTAATGCAAATTATGTTTCAAAAATGCCTATTGAGGAAATTTCCCCACTTTCCCCAATCTATATATATAAAACAGTTCCGTAACTGACTGACTCACTGACTGACATACAACGTACAGACCAAACCTCTGGACCTAAAGGGCTGAAATTTTTGCATGGCGATTCTTCTTATAGTGTAGGGGTGCACTAAGAAAGATTTTTGAAAAATTCTTCTTAGATTTTTTAAAATTACGTTTTGAAGCTGTTTTGGTAACTTTTTTTAAGTTTGCATTTAAAATAATAATTTGAGGGTAATAAAATTTACATCACGAGAAAGATCATAAAATTTCCTTTAAAATGAAATCTTTTTCGAATCTTACCTCAATTTTCTTATTTTTGGTGAATTTTTAAAGATTAATTTTCAGAATTTAATTTATTAAATGCTGATCACGTGATATATTTTTCTGGTACTTTAAATTAATTTATCGTCACGTGCATAGCGAAGAAATTGACATAAATAATACTTTTTTTTCTAATGCGGCAAGCGATTGGACATTATCCAAAAAAATATTAAAATACAGTAAAAGATATGTTCCTCAAACTGTTCTATATTAACTGTACTATAGTCTTTAGTATGTCCTATTAGATTTAACCTCAATATATGTATATATACATATATATATATATATATATATATATATATATATATATATATATATATATATATATATATATATATATATATATATATATATATATATATATATATATATATATATATATATATATATATATATATACATATATATATATATATATATATATATATATATATATATATATATATATATATATATATATATATGTTTACAAAGTATAGCACGAAATCAAACTAATAAACAAACTAATAATCAAAATATATATATATATATATATATATATTTATTTTTTCGCATTAATTGCTTACATTGACCGTTGTATTTAATTTGAATATACTCCGAAGCGAAGAGCGGGTTTTCAGCTAGTACCTTATAAACCAAAAACTGCTAAAAAAATCAACGGTTCTCGCCAGTAGAGATTGCTTGGACAAGTTTGAATAAAACAAAAGACAAACCACGTTGGTAGATAAGAAAAAGCCAATCCAACCATTAAAATCAAAACAAAAGGAAACTAATTCAAAAGAAAATCGCAAAGGTGTATTACTAAGTAACGCTTCAACAGGTGCATCTTCAATATATTACTTTATGAACAACTGAAGAGGAATGGTTCTGCCTTTTATGTGAAAGAAAAAAAAATCAGTCTCGAAAACATGATTCAATGTTTGGGATGTGTAAGATATACATAAGATTCGATTCACAAGAATCGAACTTTTGAGTGAATAAATTAAAGATTCTGCTTGAGATATGCTAATTTCGGCATACGCGCTTGGTATAAATACCATGCAGCTTGATTAAGTGAAAAGGTTGTTAAGGTTGATAGATAAGCGAGTTAAGGGAGCTACGAGGTAAGCAGCTCCAGGTGTTAGCTGGCGCTAGTGCTTAGGGGGCCCAAAGTTTACGTGGCAGAACTGCTGGTTTGATTCTCTACTGGTTTGTGAGTATGGCAAAGTGTATTTCTATTCAATGTTAATATATATTCCGTACAAGTAGTACGTATGCTTATTGCTGTAAAAGCAAATTCTATATGTGCAACGAATAACTATATGTGCAATCAATAAACATTGTTTCATGTATAAACTGTGTTTGTATCAAATTCATTTAGAGTGCCACTTCAAATTATATACACCCAAGTCCGGGTAGAAGTAAGCTATTCTCTATAGATGTAAAATTTGGATACATGAGTTTTGCGGAGGAGTATCAAAAGACATACATCAAACTTCATTATTGTCCTAAAATTTTTCATAAATATGCAATTTATTCAGTAATTAGGTATTATTACTTCAAAACCAAAAACAAGTACGATTTTGAGAACCAGCAAGTACGATTTAGAATACAAGTTTCCAAAATCGTACCGTTGGGTGAATTTCAAACTGGTGAATGTAAGTAAAGAATAAATGTTTACAAAAGCATTTACTGTTTCAAGCTGTTTAAATAAACTGTCATTCTATGATTAAGGCGACAATGGACCTTCAGATTAACAAAAATATGTCCCCAAAACGATTTTTTTCTTTCAGATAATGATTCTACAACTCATCAGCTTTAAATTTAAAAAAAAGTATGTTGATCCGATCATTATTAACCGAATTATAAGTATTTTTTTCAAGCGTAAACAATGGAAATGTTAGTCAAATTAAAACTTTAAATGCCATTTTCTCGAAACAAGTTTTCATGTCGTTTCGGTAAGTTCAAAATGTTCCTTGCGTCATAATTTTTCTTGAATTTTCATAAAATTTCATAAAATGATTATTTATATATGTTAGAATAAAACTTAGTAATCAATTCATTATAATATTTTAAAACAACTTAAAATTTTTACAATAAAAAAATATTTTTGATAAAATTTTGCATTAAATGACCTATTTTTATCGATTTATTTTGTAGTTTTTATAAATATGACTGTAAATCAAATATTACTACTAACTTTTATAACTATATAAAGCTAGCATAATAGAGAAAATTATATATCTGAGGCAAAAATTGATGAGCATGGAGCATTTTTAAATAGAGAAATTAACAAACTGATTTTAATTAATATCTTAATTAATTACATTCTGATTTTCTTTTTAAATTTAGAATTTCCATCTCTAAACAACACTGTATAAGTTTACAAAATTTCATAGTAATTAGTTAATAAATAAAAGAAAAGTTTTTAATGGTCCATTGTCGCCTTAAGTAAAATTATTTTTTTAAAAAGACATACCGGTTCTCAATATCATGCATAATTTCTTACGGGGTACGATTCTGACATCTTTCCCTTATAATATATGTTGGAAAGGCGGTAATATTCAGCTAGCAGGTGATATATGCAATATCGCATATATTCGCCGAATCCTGAGTACCCGTATGTCTGTTCACGGCATCTGGTTTGTCAAATAACACCACCCTTCGAGGCCTACTCTCTGGATCAATACATGTTGATGGACGCAGAAATCATGAAAGAGGATTCAGGTAGCTGAGAAATGTAGACATAAAGCTTTATGACAGAGAGGGGAGGGAAAACATCTTGCGATTTATCCCCTGAATTAGTCGTTCTTGAGCCTGGTATATTCTAATACAAATTTTTGTTTTACGTTCTTATGTTACATTCTTATTGTATTGCTCTACAGCAGTGTGTAAGGTATACATAAGATTCGATTCACAAGAATCGAACTTTTGAGTGAATGAATTAAAGAAGCTGCTTGAGGTATGCTAATTTCGGCATACGCGCTTGGTATAAATACCATGCAGCTTGATTAAAGAGAAGAAGGTTTTGTTAAGGTTGATAGATAAGCGAGTTAAGGGAGCTACGAGGTAAGCAACTCCAGGTGTTAGCCGGCGCTAGTGCTTAGGGGGCCCAAAGTTTACGTGGCAGTACTGCTGGTTTGACTCTCTGCTGGTTTGTGAGTATGGCAAAGTGTATTTTTATTGCATGCTAATATATATTTCGTACAAGTAGTGCGTATGCTTATTGCTGTAAAAGCAAATTCTATATGTGCAACGAATTCAATAAACATTGTTTCATGTATAAACTGTGTTTGTATCAAATTCATTTAGAGTGCCACTTCAAATTATATACACCCAAATCTGGGTAGAAGTGGGTTAAAAATCTATAAGTGTTTCCCAAACTTTTGACATATGTGTACCCCTTCTAAAATTTTCGTAACGCTGAGTAACCCCTCGTCAAATAAAATGGATGTACTTTAATAACAATCAAAATGTATTTTTTTCTTTTTTTTGTGACATACACAAAATAATAAAAGAAGAGAAATAAAATTATTCATAATAAAATATAAATAAAAGTTATATTATAAATAATTACAAGATTAAAAGACTTTTTATATACCATGTTTTTAAATTTTCTGTTGAATCATATAAACTTGACAATTCTATGTATTAATGAATACTTTTTAAAAATGTTTTCGATGAATTATCCTATCGACTTGAAAGAAAAGGAAGTTAATTGGAAGTTAACTTGCATTTGACTTGTTTGACTAGTTCCCTTTCCATTTTATGGATATAAATAAATGTCGCAATAAGTAGAAACAAATATGTTCTGAGTTATTTACATAGTACGTACATAGTTATTTAGTACGTACTATGTACATAGTACGCACTACATACTTTGTAAATAACTATGTAAATACTATGTACATAGTATTTACATAGTTATTTACAACGTATGTGTTTGAATGAAAATAAAAATCGCACTAAGTAAGCATTTGACTAGTTCCCTTTCCGGCCAATAGATGGCTGCAACAGTCTACAAAACAAAATTAACTGAAAATAGCTGAAAATTAATTTAATTCTGCTTAAAGATGGCTAAAAGTATTTAAAAAATGCATTGTCATCGTGTTCTGGGCTATTCTAAAAGTTTCAAATGTCTAGCTAGTCGGGAAGTTAGTTAAAAATCGATTGCAAGATTTGTACTAGGCAAACACGCACACAAACAAACACACAAGAAAGCAAGTTAATAAAAACAGGGTAATTACGTTTATTTGGATCAATGAGAAGGATGAAATTGTTTGTGCTGAGATAACAGATCGTCATAATTTGGTTCCCTGGTTGTTAATTTTAATCTGAGATGTGGTTCCACGTCTAATAGTCTGTTCCTTTTTTCGACATAATGTCTACAAATGCTGAAAAAGCAGCTGCACATAAATATGAAGTTGGAAAAGGCAAGATGTATTTTAGAACTTTTTCTGTTAAAACCGGATACACAAGTTGCATTTGTAACCAGAATGATGTTGAAGTATTCTCCTTACGTTTATTTTTCAAGAATCCGTCTGAAGCCAATTCCAACAATTGCTTTTCTTCCGCATGCGACAAATCTTCTGGCATGGATGTTGTGTTAAGGGGACAGTGGACCTTCAAACCTACCTTTTTTTTTGTTTTGAATGGATTTGCTTGAAATTTGAATATGTGATTAGTACTATATATATTTAAAAGTGGTTAAAATTTAAAGATGAAATATTAATAATTTATGAATCATGAATTATTAATTATATCAAAAATTGGCCTCATTAAAAATGTTCCATGCGCATTTCTTTTGCATATAATATGGTAATTTTCATTTACAGGATACCTTATAGAACTAACAATGAAACTTATTGCTTATTTTAAGCATTCATTAAAAATATAAAGAGAAAAAATAATAATAGTGAAAACATCCTTTTTATTACGCAAAATACCTATAAATTATCTTTTCAAGTACAATATTTAGAAATTCTGAGCTACGAAGCAGAATTTTTTCAATAAGATTTATTTTGATATACATTTAAGTATATAAAACTTAAATTTCAAAGCAATACGATAATTAGAAATGCGCCCGGAGCAGTTTGAATATTCGTATGACATGAAAATTTTTATTTTGAGAAAAAACACATTTAAAGTTATTGCTATAAGTAACAACGTAATACCTAAATTAAATACAAATGCCTATAACCAGGAAAGTAATAACAGAAATTAAAAATTCGTTTTGCGACACATTCCTATACTCGTCCGTAGTTTCACAATTCAATAAAATAAAAAAAAATCGAATTTTTGGACAAATTTCACAATTTTGAAAGTCCACTGTCCCCTTAATGTTAAACGGATATCTTATCCATTCAATATTTTTGGTTAAATCAGGGAAATAGTTTTTCAAGCCCACTTGCAAACTCTCCTAATGCTGTGTTATGCATTTCAGAGTATCAGCATCAATTTTAGTAGTCGAACTTATTATAAACTAATGAAGAGAGGGAAACGAGTCTAATTCTCCATTACGAACTCTCTTTTGCCATAACTTTAGTTTTGCGATGGCAGCGTTCAGTTTATCTTGAACGTGAAACAATGAAATTTCTTTGCCTTGTAACGATAAGTTGAGGCAATTTAAAATAGAGAATACAAGTACCTGTATATCTGACAAGTATGCTAGTTTACAAAGCCATTTCCAATGCAATGCAAAACATGGAGTAGCCAAGCGTCAAATCACCGATTACTATTTGTTATATTTGAACACGACAATGTATCACAGAAATGGTCAATTACGAGCGAGACATACTCTCTGTGAGATAATATTTGAGTTTAGGGCAGAGATTAATCGATTTAAGGGCGCTTTGTATCAATTACATCTTTTACATAAAAAGATTGCGTGCCACGGATAAAATTTTATGGGGTTCTTCAACTTCAATTTTCCAGAAAGAATTTTATAGTGCGCACATTTTATGCTTTCATTTTATGGATATAAATAAATATCGCAATAAGTAGAAACAAATATGTTCTGAGTTATTTACATAGTACGTACATAGTTATTTAGTACGTACTATGTAGATAGTACGCACTACATACTTTGTAAATAACTATGTAAATACTATGTACATCGTATTTACATAGTTATTTACAAAGTATGTGTTTTAATGAAAATAAAAATCGCACTAATTAATAACAAGCACAGTCTACTGTTCCAAAAGGCTTTCTAACCCGGACACAATTTACGTGTTCATTTCTATGAATGTAAATAAATATCGTACTAAGTAAGAACAAATGTGTTCTCAATTATTTACCTAGTACGAATGTCTGTGAATGTATATAAATATCGTATTAAGTAATAACAAATGCGTTCTCAATTATTTACTTAGTACGAATGTGTTTCGATAAATTTAATTAAATAACGCATTAAGGGGACATTGCAAAGCGATTTTTGAAATTTTTACCTCAGAGATATGAAAATTTGTATATATATATTCATTAAAGTATAACTATATCAAACACCCTATAAAATTTTATAAATATTTTTTTTTTTTATTTTATATTTTAAAAATTGTAATTTTAACTATATTTTTTAAAAGGCTCCTTGCGATCCAATTTTTGACTTCTCTCCATAATTTTGCCTTTATATTGCTTATAAATACATTTTGAACAGAATTAATTACTTTGTGCTTTCGTTGAATAGTTAATTTTTAGTATATTTTTTATGCTTGTACTCTGAATTTTCGAGAAATATTTGTACTTTTCTACACTTAAGTTTGATAATCTGAATGATGTCGAAACCCGAAATGGATACATAACTTTATATGAGGTGTATTAGAGGAGTCTTTATTACAAATCTTAAAAAATTTCTTCAAAAATTATGACGCTAGAAGCATTTCAAAGACTTTCAAATCTGGAAATGACTCATTTTGAGAAAAATCCATTTAAAAGATATTTTTTTCACCTACCTTTAATATTTACTTTTCTAAAGCCACCAAGTTTTCATCTTCGTTTTCCTTACATATTTTAAAGGCATTTTATTCCAATATTTACACATTTTAAAAATATTAATACACGGCCGAAAAAATTCCGATTTTTGTTCGATTTTTGGTAATTTGAAAGTCCACTATCCCCTTAAATAAAAAAAAGTAAAAAAGTATGTTCTACTGTTTTTGAAGCTTTCCTACCATGGTCCCACTTTATGTGCTCATTTCTATGAATGTAAATAAACACCGTACTAAGTAAAAACTAACGTGCTCTCAATTATTTATCTAGTACGAATGTCTATGAATTTAAATAAATATCGCATTAAGTAATAAAAAATATTTTCTACTGTCCTAGAAGGTTTTCTATCACGGACATATTTTATGTGTTTATTTCTATGAATGTAAATAAATATCGTACTAAATAATAACAAATGTGCTCTCAATTATTTATCTGGTACGAATGTGTGTCTGTGGATGTAAATAAATATTGTACTAAGTAATAACAAATACGTTCTCAATTATTTACTTAGTATGAATGTGTGTCTATGAATTTAAATAAATATCGCATTAAGTTATAAATAGTATGTTCCACTGTCCTAAAAATTTTCTACGACAGACACATTTTATGTATTCATTTGTGTACATAAAATGTGACCGTGGTGTTCATTTCTCTGAATGTAAATAAATGAAGTACTCAGTTATTATAAGTATGCTCTACCATGTAACGTAAATGCATCGTATTTACGTCAACTTGGTCAGGAAATAGACAATCAAATAAAAAAAAACTAGCACACATGCTCCAGCAAATTGATCTTCATGAAGTTCAAACTTATGACTTTCTTAATCACAAATCCCACATTTTATTAGCACTAACGACTCAACACCTGTTCGGCCTGTCCTTAAGTAGGAATAACCTAGTAATTATGTGCCGTTAAAAGCTAATAAAGTCTAGATAACGTACTCCAAAGTGACGCAACCACTGTGACTCACTTTCAGCGTTCAAAATGATGGATCGCCTCGAAGTCGAAGCTAAAGTTTTTTCCAGTTTAAGTACTTTCCTCCATGCCACTCGCGCTAATATGGAGAAAGATCACGAACATTAAAAAAATATAAACTGTCTAGGACATAAAGTGTTCATGGACCTATAAATGAAACAACAAATGTATTTTCTGAGATGGAATATTCTCCCAATACTAATTCTACGCTTTTATTTTTAATACGATATTTAAGCACTGAATCATCTAGATTATTTCATTAAAGATAAACGAAGCAACAAAGGTTTTTTTCTAAGATGGAATACTCTCTCATTACTAATTTCAATGCTTTTATTGTTTACATGATATTTAAACATGCAATCATCTAGATTATTTCATGAAAATTTAGCGGAATATGTTTATATCGAGAGCAATTGGTTTTGTTTCCTTTCCCTATTTCAATTTTATTGCCTAATAATTACAAGATAAAAAGAACTTTTTATATACCATGTTTTTAAATTTTCTGTTGAATCATATAAACTTGACAATTCTATGTATTATTAAATACTTTTTAAATTTTTTTTGATGAATTATCCCATCAACTTGAAAGAAAATGAAGTTCATTGGAAGTTAACTTGCGTTTAACTTTTCGTCCCCGTTCTGGTCGATAGATGGCTGCACCAGTCTACGAAACAAAATTAAACTGAAAATGATTTTAATTCTGTTTAAAGATGGCTAAAAGTATTAAAATAATGCATTGTCATCGTGTTCTGAGTTATTCTAAAAGTTTCAAATGTCTAGCTAGTCGGGAAGTTAGTTAAAAAATCGATTGCAAGATTTGTACAGGAAAAACACACACAAACAAACAAACAAACAAGAAAGCGAGTTAATAAAAAACATGGTAAAAATGCAGTTTCTTTCTGATAAGTGAGCATCAAATTATAAACTATCTCCTTGGATAAACGCAAACGTTATTTCTTCGAATGTTTTCAGACATTACTCTAAATACAGGATTACTTCTCTATTGAAACGTGCGAAATTGAACGGAAGACTCATCTGTTCAGAATATAAATATTTCAAATCTAAATTTGCTTTGTTTATTTTAAGCTTATTTGAGAATTTTATGCTTATATGAGCTAGGAAGTGAATTAATTTTCAAAAACCATCTGCCACTGGATGCCATCTCAGAAATGTTTCAGTAAACAAAATATAACTATTCAGATTTTTGAGAACGATTTAGATTTGATTGCCGCTGAAATAGAAACTAAAGGAGGTATTATAATGTATATAATACAATCATTTTGTACTTCAAGAACACAGTGTCTGATTTTTTTTCATACTATATATATATATATATATATATATATATATATATATATATATATATATATATATATATATATATATATATATATATATATATATATATATATATATATTTATATATATATATATATATAGTGAAACTTCTCTAGCGGGTGACCCTTATTCATCGGCCACCTCTCTGAACAGCCACTTATTTTCGGAGCCATTACTGACCACAATATGCTAAAATTATATTTAGAAGACATTGCCGGGAATTTTTCATCCAACCTCCATTTAAATGCAATCGCACAATTAACTTCAAACACAGGTTGTAACAAAGAAGTCCTAATCTATCTTTTAAATATTGCTACGTACATTTGCTCCCGCTTTTAATGTAATATCCCTTTATTTACATGTTTTTATTAACTCGCTTTCTTGTTTGTTTGTGTGTTTGCGTGTTTTTGAGTTTGTCCAGTTCAAATCTTGCAATCGATTTCTAACTAACTTCCCGACTAGCTAGACATTTGAAACTTTTAGAATAGCTCAGAACACGATGACAATACATTCTTTTGATACTTTTAGCCATCTTTGAGCAGAACTGAATTCATTTTCATTTAATTTTGTTTCGTAGACTGGTGCAGCCATCTATCGGCCGAGACGGGAACGAAAAGTTAAACGCAAGTTAACTTCCAATTAACTTCATTTTTTTTTCAAGTTGATAGGATAATTCATCAAAAAAATTTAAAAAAAGTATTTATTAATACATAGAATTGTCAAGTTTATATGATTCAACAGAAAATTTAAAAACATGGTATATAAAAAGTTCTTTTTATCTTGCAATTATTTTACACTTGATTCAACACGTTCTGCGGGCTTGTGTTCAACAACATTTAACATTTTAACTTTTCTGGCAAAAAAATTCTATTTTTTGGACCACAACAATCGCATTTACAGGCTACCGTAACGGGATTACCCGGTCCATCCTTCTGTAATGAAATACGGATTTACTGACGCGCAAGGCGCCATCTGTTATCAATAAAGGTAAATATTTTAGACTTCTGTTATCAGAACAGTAGATGATATGTGGCAGTCTCGAAGAAATAAAGCTGCGGTTAATGCGCAGCGGACTGCAATACACATCTGAAAATTCCAAAGATTTTAGCGTACAAATTTTGGACTATATGCAGAAAATTACGGTATAATCCAATGCATTACATCTTTTAAATCTCTGAATTCGCTTTGAAACGAAGTTGCAATAAATTCATGCAATACCCCCCCCCCCCCCCCCGAAAATACTGAAGACTTTTATGTTTATCCCCTTTGTGATTCGTCCATTGAGAATTTACTTATCGTTTCACAGTAAGTCCGGCACTGCAAACTGATTATTTTAGCTATTAAAAATTTACACGTTACTATAAGAATGTTATTGAAGGTATTAATCTGTGAGAATTTTACGTGCATATATTTACATACATCTATATATATAAAACAGTTCCGTAACTGACTCATTCATTCATTCATTCATTCATTCACTGACTGACTGACATACAACGCACAGACCAAACCGCTGGACCTAAAGGGCTGAAATTTTGCATGGCGATTCTTCTAATAGTGTACGGGTGCACTAAGAAAGATTTTTCAAAAATTCTTCTTAGATTTTTTTAAATTAAATTTTTAAGCTGTTTTTAAAACTTTTTTTACGTTTGCATTTAAAATGATACATTGAGGGTTATAAAATTTATATCACGAGAAAGATCATAAAAATTCCTTCAAAATGAATTTTTTTTCTAATTTTTACCTCCATTTCCTGATTTTTGGTGAATTTTTAAAGATTAATTTTTAGAATTTAATTTATTAAATGCTGATCACGTGATTTCTTTTTCTGGTACTTTCAATAAATTTATCGTCACGTGCGTAACAACTAAATAGACAAAAAAATATTTTTTTCTTGCTAATGCGGCAGACGATTGGACTTTATTTTGTTTATAAAAATATCCCTTACGATTTTTTTATAAATATGTTTTTTTTTACATCAATTGTATACATTGATCGTCGTATTTATTATAAATATATATATATTTATTTTTTTTAATTAATTGCATACATTGACCGTTGTATTTAATTTGAATGTACTCCGTAGCGAAGCGCGGGTTTTCAGCTAGTATCTGCATATGTAACTGATTTATTTATTCATCCTAACCTACAAATGCAAAACTTCTAGCATGGATAAATATTCTAATCCCCATGAAGCTCCAAGATTTCTCCATGCACGTAAGATGCATTTATACATTGTTAATTTTCATCTACCATTACTACTTATCATTATACTACATGCATTGTATTTTCCAAAGGCCTACAATATTACTAATTAGCAATGGGAAAACGACTTTCTAATCTAGACCGAATTCGTCCGGAAACCATCACGATACAAGCTAATATTACGGTAGTTCAACGAAGGAGAAAATGTCCTAATGCAGTTCTTGCTAGCAGATATAACGCAACACGTATTTACCGAGTATTCAAGTTCTTGAATATATCATGATCCTTGTATCCGTGCGCCGGGATTGTCAAATAACGAACTCCGAAGCTTGCTTTTCGGATCAATAATACTGTTTGATATCAAAGAGGATATATGTGATAGAGGCAGTTGTGAAGCAGAGAACTGTGAAAATGAAATACTGCGAACGGGCTACAGTGAATTTTCGCGAGTGAGACGGACTTTAAAAGGAAATGGTTTTAGTATTTTATTCATGATCGGAGACATCCACAATATATATTGAATCCGTACACGTGATATTAGATATAGATAATATCGGAAACATTCTATTGTTATACACACAAGTTATGTTACGCATATATATATATATATATATATATATGCATACAGTGGAACTACGTTCTCCGAATCATCGTTTTTCCGTACGTGCCGTTTACATCATCCAGCCCCGATGATAATTTTCATTTGTTATATTCCCGCCTCTGTCGTTTTCCCGCATTCATAGCATAGGGTAATAAGTCCTTTTAAAAACGATAGATGGAGGTTCCAATATATATACATATATATATATATATATATACACTGCTAAAAAAATTAGGCGAGCAAGAAAAGAAGTTAAGAAAACCATGCGAGACAGCCACGTATTGGCATAAAATGGATAGTACACTCGTATCAATGCGTTATACAGAAAATGAGACTTAAAAAAATTTGTAATTAAGCTTTAATTCTTTGAAAATATGGAAAAACATGAAAAGATGATTTAGGGCAACAATTTGGTTACATGTAAACGATAAAAAAAGTATTGTTTAGAATTGATGCAAGAATTTTAATATGGCGTGTGGTCTCCTCGAACAGCTAAGACTGCTGCGCACCTGTTTTCCATGGATGCGATGATGTTATCGATAAGACTTTGGGGAATACTATTCCACTCCTCAAGAAGTGCAATCTCCAAGTCTCGGAGAGTAAAAGGAGACCTTGGTCTCGCAGCAATGCGTCGTCCGAGCATGTCCCAAACATGCTCGATTGGATTCAGGTCAGGAGAGCACGCTGGCCATTCCATACGCTGTATTGTTTCAGCTTCAAGCATGTTCTCCAGAAGACGAGATGTATGCGGTCTGGCATTATCATGCTGGAAAACAAAGGAATCTCCAATGGCTGCAGCGTAAGGTATGACATGAGGTCTCAGTATCTCGTCTGCATACCTTCCGGCCGTCAAAGTACCATTCCGAATGATATGCAGGTCCGTACGTCCACCTATGCTGATTCCACCCCATACCATAAAACCAGCTCATCTGTATTGTGACCTTTCACGAACGAATGTGGGGTTATTTTGACTGCCCCTTTCCCTCCATACCAAAAAACGTCGGGTGTCACACTCCAGACTGAATCGGGACTCGTCTGTAAACAGGACTTGGCTCCAATCATGTTGCTCCCAATCTCGATGTTCAGCAGCCCATCTTCTTCGGGCCGCACAATGGCGTGAGGTCAACGGAATGCAGACCATTGGCCTACGTGCATAGAGACCTCCCTGATGAAGCCTATTACGTACTGTTTGGCTGGACACCCTTCGCCCTGTTGCCAAGAGCAACTGTGTTTGCAGCTGAGTAGCATTGTCTGTTCTGTTTCAACGAGCTGTTCACAGTATATATCGGTCATCAGTTGCTGTAGTAGCGCGTGGCCGACCTTGCCATGGTCGACGTCTAACATTCCCTGTTTCTCGGAATCGATTTCACAGCCTTGAACGACACTTCTGGTGACGTGTTTCTTTCTGGCGTTGTGTTTGCCCGGATTCAAGTCTGACTATAATACGCCATGCCATGGATTCCGGTAAATCACGTTGTTGAGACATTTTCAAGTCACCTTTTCTCAAAAAGAATAACTGAGCAATCGAATTTCACAGTTAAGGCAGGACAGACGTTTCTGCAACATCCCGATTTCCGCCCTTACGTTCTTTTTCTGGTTTTTGACGTCATGAACTTTGATTTGCATATGAAGTTTTCTTCTACTGTTTCCTGATAGGCTTTAAATTATGGATGATTTATTTTATGTTACTTGTCGGTGTAAGTATTTGCGTAATTTCTTTAAAACCATGTGCTCCCCTAATTGTTTTGAGTAGTATATATATATATATATATATATATATATATATATATATATATATATATATATATATATATATATATATAGTATATATATATATGTGTGTGTGTGTGTGTGTGTGTGATGAGGTGACCCGAATGGTCATCTCCTAAAGAAAAGCATACATCGTGGCCGAAATAATGAAAGTTTGAATCATGAAGAAAATAATTTATTCCACGAGAATAGCGACATGACATCTTATTCGCATCGAGCCACCCCAGCGTCTATCTTAAGAGCGCCAAAAATACAATTAGCTCAGAGAGGTTGTAAGAATTGGCGGAGGAAGTTAGTGTGTGGAAAGGCGAGGCGTTTCGCCAAAGAGAAGAAAGAAGGGTTACCAAGAGAGAGATAAAGTTCAGAATGGGTGATTATAGGTAGTTAGTAATATTATCACACACACACACACACACACACACACATATATATATATATATATATAGTTAGTTACGAATTTTGTAAATATTGCATTTTGTTTCGTTAAAAGGGCTTCTATGGAAGAGCTCCTATAGCTATGTATTTAAAATGGGAGTCTATGGGAATGTAAACAAATATGAGAGTTATCGCCAAATTGACGAGGGATTTAGTTACTTATTTTGGTCGCTAAATTTGGCGATATTTCGCCAAATTGTCGCCAACGCCGAATAAACCTTTCTGGAAGCTTCTAGAAATATCAAGCTGAGACTGACCTATAGGCGGCGCTTCGGAAATCTATAAATATACCTGACATTAGCATTGGAACTCCCGGATTTCCCAGTGAGAATTGAATGTGTTGAGACTGTTGTAACTGGCGCATATAGTATAGAAAATTCTGGTATCCTGACTTGTGTTTTTAGAATTTTTCTCTATATAGAAGACAGTTGTTACGTGCTTTATGTTTGTAATTGTGTATTCGCCTGAAGAATTTACAGAATCATAAATTTATTTGGTGTGAACCTTATGATAAGATTTTATTCAATCCTAATGAACCCAGGAAAACAGAACTATATATATATATATATATATATATATATATATATATATATATATATATATATATATATATATATATATATATATATATATATGTACATATATGTATATATATATATATATATATATATATATATATATATATATATATATATATATATGTATATATATGTGTGTGTGTGTGTGTTTGGCTTGGTACGAGAACTGCCTAAGTCAGTTTTCTCCAAGATGACTTTGTTTGCTTATATCTCTTTAAACAATATATTATTTGCAGTGTAAGAAGCCAAATCGGTCAGATGCTTTAAAAGTGTTTCCTAAACCATTGTACAGACTTGGGTACTTCTTACATTGAAAAAAAATGCTTAAAAGAGACATAAGCAAACAAAGTCCTCTTGGAAAAAATTGACTTAGGCACTTTTTGTACAAAAACAAAGATATACACATATATATATATATATATATATATATATATATATATATATATATATATATATATATATATATATATATATATATATATATATATATGGGTGGCCATAATTAAACAGACAGTGCTCACAGTGTTCTGTAGCGCGATCTATTTGCGAGAATGACGCCACATTTTGTAGGAAGATTAAACAAGACGGGGGACGAAGGATTCAACGAAAAAAAAAATTAGTTCCAAAAGTCACTGCTAGGGGAATATTTGGCGCTGTGTAATAGAAAATAGAGTGTTAACAAATGCAAATTAATACGGGATAAAATTACCTTTTATTATGCACATTTTCTTATTTAGTTCAAGTGCAATATGGCAACACTTTTAAAACAGCGTAAAATCTACATAAACACCGATAAAGTCTCGTGATCTGCAATATCACGTACGCTGAGCAGAAGAAGTTCTTTATTCAAATTTCACGTTACATCCATTGGCACAGTGCCAGCTGCTTGGGTTTTAAAAGGAAATGTGTTACATTTCGAATCAATCGGATTGAAAGTTTATGTGCAATGTCTCCTTCTTTAGTCGAGCGTGCGTTACTGGTCAAATTCTTTTACCTCAACCAGTGCAACGCGTCAGCCGCTCTTCGTGCTTTTAGAACGCACAAAAAAATGCGTAAAGGTAACGGTCCTGTGTCAGTTAATGGGCTAAAAGCAATGGTTGCGACGTTTGAGAAAACAGGTTCTCTGAAGGTTCAGTCAGGCAGTGGACGAAAACCTGTACCACAGGATACAATCGAAGCAGTTGCCACGGCGATTGTCGACAGAGGACCAGACAATATTGCTGCCACCTCTAGTGCTCGTGGATTAGTTAGGAATATGGATATGCCTTACAGTACGGTATGGAAAATCTTACGAAATATTATCAACTTCTATCCGTACAAGATCAGCCGTGTACAGGAGTTACTGTACCCCGACCATGATAAGCGATTGACTTTTGCTCTCACCTTTCTTGCCAGAATGGAGGTGGATGATGCTTGGCCGTGGAAAATCTTATGGGGAGACGAGGCCCACTTTTACCTGCATGGAACTGTGAATACCCAGAACTGCCGAATTTGGGATGACAAATCACCACATGCAGTCACAGATATTCCCTTACATTCACCAAAGGTAACTGTTTGGTGTGGGTTCACAGCGGAATTTATCGTAGGTCCATTCTTCTATGAGAACATTACCCGGACAGGACCGGAAACCTGTTCTGTTACCGGAGAGAAATATCGCCACATGTTGAACAGTTTTGTCATTCCGGCACTTCAGCAAAGACAATGCCTGGGGGAAATCATTTTCATGCAAGATGTGTCCCCTCCACACGTTGCTTTACGGGTGCAACAGCTGCTACGACAGAAATTCACATCAGAAAGAGTCATTAGCCGCTACTTTCCAACTGCATGGCCACTTCGGTCGCCCGATCTTACCCCATGCGACTTCTGGCTATGGAGTTACCTTAAGTCCAAGGTCTATCAAGGAGTGGTCCAGGACCTGGCTACGTTGAAGGATAACATATCACGAACTGTACGGGAGATTCCTGCAGACATGTTACTTTCTGCTGTTGTGCATACTGTGCACAGAATGCAATATGTGGTCCACAACAACGGCAGCCACATTGAACCTCATTTGAATGCAAAATAAAAGGTAATTTCCGTATTGATTTGCATTTGTTAACACTCTATTTTCTATTACACAGCGCCAAATATTCCCCTAGCGGTGACTTTTGGAACTAATTTATTTTTTCGCGGAATCCTTCGTCCCCCGTCTTGTTTAATCTTCCTACAAAATGTGGCGTCATTCTCGCAAATAGATCGCGCTACAGAACACTGTGAGCACTGTCAGTTTAATTATGGCCACCCGGTGTATATATATATATATATATATATATATATATATATTATGGTAATGTGGCCCATAGCGATCAATAACCAACTTCGTGAAACAAGTTAAAGCACGAAACGGAATAATTTGAGAAGGAAACTTGTTTACAACTGTACAAAAGGTTTTATTAAACCTTACTATATACAAAAAAATAATTTATTACAAAAATTTC
>OU015495.1:197119462-197138128 GCA_907164885.2 Dolomedes plantarius
CAGGCCTTACATACATCTGAACACGCGAAAAAGATATTAGTAGCTGACACTGTATTTCAACCAAAAACAAAAACATACTCTATTGTCAAAAAAACATTATAAAATATTTATACCTAGGTTCAATTTAAACCTTTAAATAATGTTTTTATTAAACATTTCAGAGGTTAGTACATTACCTGTGGATTCATATGAAAAATGCTTGGCTCTTATCTACTTGAAAGTTCTTTAATATTAATTTTGTACTGATATATACGTATATAATTTTATACTTAGATAACTAGAGTCTTTATACAATTTTATGTTATTTATTGAGGATTACAATTTATGTAAAATATCTATTATTTGTATTTCTAATAATAAGACATAGAAAATTTTAAATTTGTTTCCTTTTGTGGTTGGGTTATTAACCCATCTATCCGCCAATTTTTGTAAACTTTATTACGGGAGTACTATGTACGTGTACCTACAGTGCTGCTTAAGGGAACTTCCATGACTTCTCCGGGATTCGAACCCAAACTCCTTTGTGGAAACTCGAGACGCTAACCACCATGCGATGTGGACGATACATTATTAAGGTGACTTCCTACGTTCGGAGCCAATTTTTTGGAAAAAAATCAATTTTTTAAAGCGTTTTTTGGTCTTTTATGGTAAAATAGCACTTAAAAATTAAAATATGAGCAAAAACGTACCTGTAAATACCATACTTTTTTTTATAAAGTGGTCAATTTGAAGTAATTTTTAATGAAATTTAGCTAAAACGCCTATCACTCTGCACAATATTGTAATGCTACTATCTTAATTCCCTTCTCACACATGATACATATGACAATTAACTTCAAAATGACCTACAATCTAAGAGAAATTTTAAAATGCAAAAATATTACAGACAATTTTATATTCCAGTATGAAAATTTTTCCCGATTCGCCATTCCGTTCCTCATAAAAACAGTCCCAAATAAAAAACAATTTATTATACATCAATTATTGTTGGTCATTTCATTAACAATAGCATCTAAACCATGCCTTGAAAATTTCATCAAATTATGTGCATTATTATGTGAGATATCATGATAACGGTAGAGATTTGTGCTAAAAAACTTAATTCTGAGAAAAACGTATTAAAAGTTTTAAAAAGCAATGTAAACAAACGCTAGAGGGAATGACAAAGTTGCCGATTTCTATCAAGAAATCAATTACATAACTGCAGCAAAGTAATGGATGTGCACTAGCAACATTATGGCATATATTATTTATCAATTAGAGAAAAAAATATCATGAAAGCTAGAATCTGCAATTTACGGTAATTTACGGTTTCAAAACCAAACTTCTGGTTCAATTTTGTAACAGAAGATGTTTTTAAAAATAGCTATAACTCTGCTTCTAATTGATGTAAAATGAAAACCAAAATGGTTTTGAAAAGAGAAAAGATTGAATTTCATGATTCTTGCAAAAAATAACATTGACTAAAATAATCAAAAAATGACCTTTTCAACGTAGGCAGTCACCTTAATTCATAATTTTACTTTGAATTGTCTTTACAGAAAATCGTAGTGCGTATTTATGAGCAATCGATAAATGTGATTTTCATTGTCACTACGGAAATTATTTTCATGGAATTAATATCTTCTTACATCTTGTAAGTCTTTATTACCCTTGGAAGACGTTAGGAAATGAAGTCCACATTGAGACATGGTTGAAAAGTCAGTCGGTGGCGGAAATTTACCTATGTCCGTCCAACAACACTAGTCAGACTTCAGATATTGGAGGGAGTAGTATATATCCAGTGGTGGTATTCAAACAAATTAACAACAGGTTCTATGTTCTAATCAGTGGTGGGATTCAGCCGGTTTGAACCGGTTCTGTAGAACCGATACCTACATTAGGTGTTGGTTCTACAGAACCGGTGCAAACCGGCTGAAGCCCACCACTGTATAATATCCCTTCCGTTCAATCAAATTCTTCTCAGTCATCTCTTTTTCTGAGTTCTTAGTCTTTTTCCTTAGAGTAACACTTCAAGAATTCAAATTTTCCGATAAGCCTCTTCAAGGCGTACGTTTCATTTCTCCTGGCGAAGGTGTATCTACTTCGAGCATGACCATCAGTGAATCAAAAGTCATCCTTCTATTTCTGTACGTCAGAGGTAAACTATCATATGTGCAAAATTCCAGTTTTTCAGGAGAGCTTTTCAGGACAACTTTGTGATGGTTTACCTCTCATCAGCACTTACATATGCGATAGTTTATAACTCCATATTTAACCCACCATCTTATTTTGCATATATGACAGTTTTCTCTCAAAGAAGCTCCATCCAAAAGGAGTCACTTAAATAAAAATATCGAAAATGAAGGAAATTCACTTATGATAGTTTACCTCTGACGTACAGATTTAAAGTTTTTATTCAGTCCCACTTTATAAAGCATCATTTCTGAAATCTGTGGTTGAAGGTCTGTCTGCTTCGAACAGCATTTCAAACTCGACCGTTTGTGTATCGTAAATCCTCCTCTTACTTGAAATTTTTTCTATTTCTCTTATTACAGATTCCTTTCTGGAATCCCATTTGGAATTCTGTCTACATCGAGTATCATATCAGACTTACCGTTTCTAAATAAAGAGACATCCATCTACTTGCAGTTTCTACATACTCTCATTTTAAACTATCACATATCGAACTTCGTTTTAACATCTGTTTTCTTGATTATCTATTAAATATCTGTCTACTTAACATCCGTCTACTGAGGATCATATCCAAACTTGGTCGGTTGGCATCTTAAGCTCGCCTTCTACTTGAAATCTTTCCCACCTCTCTTCTTGAAACATCATTTCTCGAACTGCCGCTGAAGTATGTCTAACTTTACTAAGTTTGCGCTTATTCTACTCACCTTTGGTTTAACATAATTGGAATGCGAAATCATGTGGATCTATTTGGCAACTAGATGGCTGACATCCTAGCAAAAGAGGATACCGCTGAACGTTCGTCAACTTCTTCGTCTCTTACTTAATTGGAGGCATTTTCCGTAAGAAAATCCTTTATCCAGAGTATTGGAGATCCCCCCCTGTCCATGACTGGTACATTGGTATTTACCCTGGTAGTGCTCTTGCCTTCAGGGTTGATAGAGCTGAGCAGACTGCTATCTCTTGGTTTACAAATGGCCACTTGAGGTGCCTAAACTTGATCACCAAAACAAAACCTTTCCAACTTGTAAAAAGTAAAAAGTGTAATAATGAGCACGCCTCTCCTGGTCACATCCTAACTTGTCTAAGCTTATCTAGGCAGGATTTCATTACCGATCCTGACCATTTGATTGGCAACATGAAAGATTGGCAACTACATGGCTGACATCCTAGCAAAAGAGGATACCGCTGAACGTTCGTCAACTTCTTCGTCTCTTACTTAATTGGAGGCATTTTCCGTAAGAAAATCCTTTATCCAGAGTACTTGGAGATCCCCCCCCTGTCCATGACTGGTACATTGGTATTTACCCTGGTAGTGCTCTTGCCTTCAGGGTTGATAGAGCTGAGCAGACTGCTATCTCTTGGTTTACAAGTGGCCACTTGAGGTACCTAAACTTGATCACCAAAACAAAACCTTTCCAACTTGTAAAAAGTAAAAAGTGTAATAATGAGCACGCCTCTCCTGGTCACATCCTAACTTGTCTAAGCTTATCTAGGCAGGATTTCATTACCGATCCTGACCATTTGATTGGCAACATGAAAGATTGGCAACTACATGGCTGACATCCTAGCAAAAGAGGATACCGCTGAACGTTCGTCAACTTCTTCGTCTCTTACTTAATTGGAGGCATTTTCCGTAAGAAAATCCTTTATCCAGAGTACTTGGAGATCTCCCCCGGTCCATGACTGGTACATTGGTATTTACCCTGGTAGTGCTCTTGCCTTCAGGGTTCATAGAGCTGAGCAGACTGCTATCTCTTGGTTTACAAGTGGCCACTTGAGGTACCTAAACTTGATCACCAAAACAAAACCTTTCCAACTTGTAAAAAGTAAAAAGTGTAATAATGAGCACGCCTCTCCTGGTCACATCCTAACTTGTCTAAGCTTATCTAGGCAGGATTTCATTACCGATCCTGACCATTTGATTGGCAACATGAAAGATTGGCAACTACATGGCTGACATCCTAGCAAAAGAGGATACCGCTGAACGTTCGTCAACTTCTTCGTCTCTTACTTAATTGGAGGCATTTTCCGTAAGAAAATCCTTTATCCAGAGTACTTGGAGATCTCCCCCGGTCCATGACTGGTACATTGGTATTTACCCTGGTAGTGCTCTTGCCTTCAGGGTTCATAGAGCTGAGCAGACTGCTATCTCTTGGTTTACAAGTGGGCACTTGAGGTGCCTAAACTTGATCACCAAATCAAAACCTTTCCAACTTGTAAAAAGTAAAAAAGTGTAATAATGAACAGGCCTCTCCTGGTCACATCCTAACTTGTCTAAGCTTATCTAGGCAGGATTTCATTACCGATCCTGACCATTTGATTGGCAACATGAAAGATTGGCAACTACATGGCTGACATCCTAGCAAAAGAGGATACCGCTGAACGTTCGTCAACTTCTTCGTCTCTTACTTAATTGGAGGCATTTTCCGTAAGAAAATCCTTTATCCAGAGTACTTGGAGATCCCCCCCTGTCCATGACTGGTACATTGGTATTTACCCTGGTAGTGCTCTTGCCTTCAGGGTTGATAGAGCTGAGCAGACTGCTATCTCTTGGTTTACAAGTGGCCACTTGAGGTACCTAAACTTGATCACCAAAACAAAACCTTTCCAACTTGTAAAAAGTAAAAAGTGTAATAATGAGCACGCCTCTCCTGGTCACATCCTAACTTGTCTAAGCTTATCTAGGCAGGATTTCATTACCGATCCTGACCATTTGATTGGCAACATGAAAGATTGGCAACTACATGGCTGACATCCTAGCAAAAGAGGATACCGCTGAACGTTCGTCAACTTCTTCGTCTCTTACTTAATTGGAGGCATTTTCCGTAAGAAAATCCTTTATCCAGAGTACTTGGAGATCTCCCCCGGTCCATGACTGGTACATTGGTATTTACCCTGGTAGTGCTCTTGCCTTCAGGGTTCATAGAGCTGAGCAGACTGCTATCTCTTGGTTTACAAGTGGGCACTTGAGGTGCCTAAACTTGATCACCAAATCAAAACCTTTCCAACTTGTAAAAAGTAAAAAAGTGTAATAATGAGCAGGCCTCTCCTGGTCACATCCTAACTTGTCAAATCTTATCTAGGCAACCGATCCTGACCATTTGATGGACCTACTGAGGATATATGGATTTATAGACCTGATCTAGTGGCGATAGATGAGGAGGGATTAGTAACAACAACAACAACAGCAACATAAAATAATTGGTTCCGTTCTCAATTCCTGTGTCTGCCCCTACACTTTGAGTATATTATTTTCTCATATTTTGTATCGTTCCTTCACATCTATTGTAATATTCCGCCCCAAGTCGCCATATGGCATTGGGGTTGAAGGTTCAAATTATCCCAAACTGACATGTTCAAATTAGATTGCCAAATACTAGAACATAACAGTCGTTGGATAAAGATATTATTCCTTTATATTTTTATATATTAGAAAACTTTCATTACTGTGCTAAATGTTTTTCTCATATAAAAAACATGTTTACGTTTCTGTTTGATTGTAATTTCGTTTTGGTTTTAGGATCTTAACTTTATCAGATAGTTCCAGGATCATCAAAGTTTTGCCAAATGAGCAAAAGTATTTATGCATAGATGGGAATACGTTATACTCAGTATTGGTGTATTATGGTTGTAATGATCTATTAACCCTTTCAGCGCTATGAATCCATATATGCGAGCCGAAAAATTGTTCATGGGCTATGATCCCATTTATGCGTTCTCACGCAACCATTTAATTTGGGGTATGAGAACGTACACATGTTCAGCACCAACAATGCTTGTATGCTTAGATATTAAAACTAAACATAGTAAAGATCCACGCTGAGCGCTTTTGAAATGCTTTATCAGAGCTGTTAACTAAGCTTTAATGTGCCTTTATTACTCATCTATATATATAAAACAGTTCCGTTGCTGACTGACTGACAGATAACGCACAGACCAAACCGCTGGACCTAAAGGGCTGAAATTTTGCATGGCGATTCTTTTTATAGTGTAGGGGTGCACTAAGAAATATTTTTGAAAAATTCTTCTTACATTTTTTTAAATTAAATTTTTAAGCTGCTTTTGAACTTTTTTTAAGTTTGCATTTAAAATAATAATTTGAGGGCTATAAAATTTATATCACGAGAAAGATCATAAAAATTCCTTTAAAATGAAATCGTTTTCGAATCTTTACCTCCATTTTCTGATTTTTGGTACATTTTTAAAGATTAATTTTTAGAATTTAATTTATTAAATGCTGATCAAATGGTTTCTTTACTTTTTGTGATACTTTAAATTAATTTTGCGACACGGGCATAACAACAAAATAAAGTGACAAAAAATATTAAAATACGGTAGAAGATAAAATTTAACCTCTAAACTAATTGAAATGGAAGTTTTTTAAGAATTTAATTCAAATTAGTATGTTTTATGGATATTAAACATACAAATTAATTGCATACATTGACCGTTGTATTTAATTTCAATATTTTCTTCTACATTATTTTGTCTACAAAATATCCATTAAGATTTTTTTTATAAATATATATATATATTTTTGGCATTAATTGCATACATTGACCGTTGCATTTAATTTGAATGTACTCCGTAGCGAAGCACGGGTATTCAGCTAGTTTGTTTAAATACTGAATTAAATTTTTTTGCTACATTTGAGATTATTATTGCAGGTAATATCAGTACATTTTCCTTTAAAGACTTTCCTTCATTCGCTTTGTCGTAAAAATGGGCAGCCCATAGCACCCGTTTAACTTTAGCACCGAAACGGTTATAAAATATTTCGTGATATTTTCGTAACTCAGGAATCAACATATATAAATACTAGCTGAAAACCCGCACTTCGCTACGGAGTACATTCAAATTAAATACAATGGTCAATGTATGCAATTAATGCCAAAATAAAATAAATATATGTATATATATTTATAATAAATACGACGATCGATGTATACAATTGATGCAAAAAAAACAAAAACGATATATTTATAAAAAAAATCGTAAGGGATATTTTTATAGACAGAATAATGTAGAAGAAAATATTCAAATTAAATGCAATAGGACATACTAAAGAATATAGTGCAGTTAATATAGTACAGTTTGAGGAACATAATATCTTTTATTGTATTTTAATATTTTTTTGGATAATGTCCAATCGTCTGTCGCATTAGCAAGAAAAAATATGTTTTTTTTTGTCTGTTTAGTTGTTACGCACGGTACGATAAATTTATTTAAATTACTAGAAAAAGAAATCACGTGATCAGCATTTAATAAATTAAATTCTAAAAATTAATCTTTAAAAATTCACCAAAAACCAGAAAAGGGAGGTAAAGATTCGAAAAAGATCTTATTTTAAAGGAATTTTTATAATCTTTCTCGTGATATAAATTTTATAACCCTCAAATTATTATTTTAAATGCAAACTTTAAAAATGTCCCTAAAACAGCTTAAAAATTTAATTTTTAAAAAATCTAAGAAGAATTTTTCCAAATATCTTTCTTAGTGCAGCATAAAAGAATCGCCATGCAAAATTTCATCCATTTTGGTTCAGCGATTTGGTCTGTGCGTTGTATGTCAGTGAGTTGTATGCCAGCGAGAACTGTTTTATATACATAGACAGGCGTACTATTTAGCCTGTCAATGATACATTCAAGCAAATACTTTAATATACATACACCAAAAGGTTTCATGCATATTTAATAGAACTGCTTTCTATCTTTAAAGAGGCGTATCTCACGCAGTTTAGCTCAAAACGATAAAACAATGTCATAAATCCTATTCTGTTCCCACGAGGCACACCACATTACACTTCTTTACACTGCAGTAAAAAATTTACGAAATAACGTGATTCTTGCTTCCAATCGATATAAAACCCCGAGTTGAATTCAGCTGGCGTCAGTGAATACTTTCACCGAGTGTTTATATTGATGGAACATATATATATCCCCACTGGAGTAACCCGCTGTTACTGAATGGGTCAGTAATAGTCCCCCCCCATACACACACACACACACACCAAATAAATTGATCTGCCGCTATTGATCTGTACTTTTTGAGACTGTGACGCAATATGAGAAGCGGGGAGCAGTTTCACGCTGAGATGTAATCTTTACGATTTCTGAGAGTGAAGCAGACGACCAGGAGGGCTGAATTATGGCGTGTCTGCAGGTAGCATAAGAAATTAATATGATATATAAGAGAATAAATTTCTTTCATTGCGGGCTATGGAAAATTTTCCAACCGATATAACTTCGACAAGGGAAAATTAGACAAATAGCACCTTTATTAGTCTTTTGTTATAGTCGTTACACTGGAAATTTATTCTTATATAAACGTGTAATATCCTTAATATAATCTATATATATAAAACAGTTCCGTAACTGACTCATTCATTCATTCACTGACTGACTGACATACAACGCACAGACCAAACCGCTGGACCTAAAGGGCTGAAATTTTGCATGGCGATTCTTCTAATAGTGTAGGGGTGCACTAAGAAAGATTTTCGAAAATTTCTTCTTAGATTTTTTTAAATTAAATTTTTAAGCTGTTTTTTAAGTTTGCATTTAAAATAATACATTGAGGGTTATAAAATTTATATCACGAGAAAGATCATAAAAATTCCTTCAAAATGAAATTTTTTTCGAATTTTTACCTCCATTTTCTGATTTTTGGTGAATTTTTAAAGATTAATATTTAGAATTTAATTTATTAAATGCTGATCACGTGATTTCTTTTTCTGGTACTTTAAATAAATTTATGGTCACGGGCAAAAAAAAATAGACAAAAAAATATTTTTTTCTTGCTAATGCGGCAGACGGTTGGACTTTATTTTGTCTATAAAAATATCCCGTACGATTTTTTTATAAATATGTTTTTTTTACATCAATTGTATACATTGATCGTCGTATTTATTATAAATATGTATATATTTATTTTTTTTTTGGAATTAATTGCATACATTGACCGTTGTATTTAATTTCAATGTACTCCGTAGCGAAGCGCGGGTTTTCAGCTAGTCTACTATATATAAAAAACAGCTCCGTAACTGAGTGACTCACTGACTGACTGACATACAACGCACAGACCAAACCACTGGACCTAAAGAGCTGAAATTTTTCATGGCGATTCTTCTTATAGTGTAGGGGTGCACTAAGAAAGATTTTTCAAAAATACTTCTTAGATTTTTTTAAATTAAATTTTTAAGCTTTTTTTAAACTTTTTTTACGTTTGCATTTAAAATAATACTTTGAGGGTTATAAAGTTTATATCATGAGAAAGATCATAAAAATTCCTTTAAATGAAATTTTTTTCGAATCTTTACCTCCATTTTCTGATTTTTGGTGAATTTTTAAAGATTAATTTTTAGAATTTAATTTATTAAATGCCGATCACGTGATTTCTTTTTCTGGTACTTTAAATAAATTTATCTTCACGTGCATAACAAGTAAATAAACAAAAAATATTTTTTTTCCTTGCTAATGCGGCAGACGATTGGACATTATCCAAAAAAATATTAAAATACAGTAAAAGAAATGTTCTACAAACTGTACTATATTAACTGTACTATATTCTTTAGTATTCTTTATATTAGATTTAATTTGAATATTTTCTTCTACATTATTTTATCTATAAAATTATCCTTTACGATTTTCTTATAAATATATATATATACACTCAAGAGACAAAACATTATGACCACCTGTCAATAACGAGTTGGCCCACCTTTGGCGCGCAACACAGCTTCAACCCGCCTTGGCATGGATGCCACAAGACCTTGGTAGATGGCCGGAGACAGATTGTACCAGATGTTTAAGCAACGGTCACGCAAATCCGAGATATTGCGAATTGGTGGTCTTTGAACTCTGAGCTGCCATCCCATGACATCCCAAATGTGTTCTATCGGATTGAGATCGGGTGAGTTAGGCGGCCAGGACATTAACTGGAATTCAGCATCATGTTCCTGGAACCACTCCAACACAATTTTAGCCTTGTGACACGGGGCGTTGTCCTTTTGGAACATTCCATTTCCAGCTGGAAAAACAGAGGCCATGTAAGGGTGCAACTTATCCGCAATGATGTTCAGATACCCTGTAGCATTGATGGTCTGCTCTACCACAACCACGGGTCCCAGAGACGCCCAAGAAAACGTCCCCCAAAGCATAATACCGCCACCACCGTCCTGTGTATGACCTACTGTACATTGAGGGAGCAACAGTTCGCCTGGAAGACGGCGTATCCTGACACGGCCATCGGCTGTGATGAATGACAAACCAGTGATTCATCTGACCAGGCAACTCTCTCCCACTGATCCACGGACCAGTCGCGATGTTCCCGGGCCCAGCGCAGGTGCAGTTGGCGATGACGCTTGGTCAGCAAACGCACACGAGTGGGACGTTTGCTGCGTAGCCCCATATCCAACAGTGTCCGCTGAACAGTGTGCTGCGATACTATTCTACTTGGCCCTGCATTGTATTGGGCTGTCAGCTGAGCCACTGTCTGGCTCCGGTTTTGCTTCACCATGCGAGACAGTCTCCGACGACCTTTTTCTTTGATAGCGTGTGGACGTCCAACACCATGTCGTCTACTGCTGGTTTCACCGTCATTCATCCACTTTGCATAAGTACTAACAACTGTAGGTCGTGAACAACCCACGAGTCGTGCAGTTTCGGAAATACTTGTTCCGAGCCTTCGAGCCATTACAATCTGCCCTCTATCAAAGTCGCTTAGATCCGCAGCCTTTCCCATCACACACAGAAATAAGTGAAAGAATGATTCTTCAGACTCTCCAGCAGCAGTTAAATACCACTTCCACCTGATCACGTGCCTTCCACGTCATCTAGGCGAATTCATTGCAAAATGTAGGGGTGGTCATAATGTTTTGGCTCTTGAGTGTATATATATATATATTTTACATCAATAGTATACATTGATCGTCGTATTTATCATATAATATATATATATATATTTGGCATGAATTGCATACATTGACCGTTGTATTTAATTTGAATGTACTCCGTAGCGAAGTACGGGTTTTCAGCTAGTAAACTATAAATCCATTTTTCTGAAAACAGATTTTTCAAGGTTTTTAGAATTTTTAAATGTTCCATGCTACTTAATTTTTATTCAAAGTTCATGAAATTGATGTGTGGGGGAGGTGTGTAGGGCTGCACTAAGAAAGATTTTTGAAAAATTCTTCTTGGATTTTTTAGAATTAAATTTTTAAGCTGCTTTTGTAACTTTTTTAAAGTTTGCATTTAAAATAATAATTTGAGTGTTATAAAATTTATATCACGAGAAAGATAGTAAAAATTCCTTCAAAATGAAATCTTTTTCGAATCTTTATCTTTATTTTCTGAGTTTTGGTGAATTTTTAAAGATTAATTTTTAGAATCTATTTTATTAAATGCTGATCACCTAATTTCTTTTTATGGTACTTTAAATTAATTTATCGTCACGTTCATAGTAACGAAATTGAGAAAAAAATTTTTTTTTTCTTGCTAATGCGGCAGACGATTGGAAATTATCCAAAATAATAGTAAAATACCGTAAAAAATATGTTCCTCAAACTGTACTATATTAACTGTACTATATTCTTTAGTATGTTCTATTAGATTTAATTTGAATATTTTCTTCTACATTATTTTGTCTAGAAAAATATCCGTTACGAATTTTTTATAAATATATTTTCTCTTTTTTTTTTACATCAATTGCATGCGCCATACATTGATCGTTGTATTTATTATAAATATATTTAAACATATTTTTGGCATTAATTGCATACATTGACCGTTGTATTTAATTTGAATGTACTTCGTAGCGAAGTACGGGTTTTCAGCTAGTCTGTTATATACCCATAGTACCCTAAATATATTTTAAAACATTAATCAAATATCGACATGTAACCGCATAATTAAAGACTATATACTAGAGGTGACTGCCTACCTTGAAAATGTTCTGTTTTGACTATTTTAGTCATTTTTTTTTTGGCAAGAATCGTGTAAAAATCAATCTTTTCTCTTTTCAAAACCGTTTTGATTTTCATTTTACACCAATTAGAAGCAGAGTCATAGCTATTTAAAAAAACATTATCTGCTACAAAATTGAACCGGAAGTTTGGTTCTGAAACCGAAAGTTACCGTAAATTGCAGCTTCTAACTTTTATGATATTTTTTCTCTAATTGATAAATAATATGTGCCGCCATAAGGTTGCTACTGCACAGCCATTACTTTGCTGCAGTTATGTAATTGATTTCTTGATAGAAATTGGCAACTTTGTCATTCAATCTAGCGTTTGTTTATACTGCTTTTTAAAACTTTAAATACGTTTTTCTCAGAATTATGTTTTTCAGCACAAATCTCTGCCGTTACCATGATATCTCACATAATATTTCATACAATTTGATGAAATTTTCAGATCATGTTTTAGATGCTATTGTTAATGAAATGACCAACAATAAGGGCCTGTTCACATAGGAGTCCGTTGTGTTGCGTTAAGGAAAAGATGACGTTGAGACGAAAATAAACCAATCATAGGCCTCCAAACGATTAGCAATGAAATTTTTAACGCCTATGATTGGTTTATTTTCGTCTCAACGTCATCTTTCCCTTAACGCTACGCAACGGACTCCTATGTGAACAGGCCCTAACTGATGTATAATAAATAATTTTTTTATTTAGGGCTGTTTTTATAAGGAAAGGAATGACGAATCGGGGAAAATTTTCATATTGGAACATAAAATTGTCTGTATTATTTTTGTATTTTAAAATTTCTCTTAGCTTCTAGGTCATTTTGAAGTTAACTGTCATATGTATTATGTGTGTGAAGGAAATTAAGATAGTAGCATTACAATTTTGTGCAGAGTAATAGGCATTTTAGCTAATTTTCATTCAAAATTACTTCGAATTGACCAATTTATAAAAAAGTATGGTACTTACAGGTAAGGTTTTGCTCATATTTTAATTTTTAAGTGCTATTTTACCATAAAAGTTTAAAAAAGCCTTAAAAAATGATTTTTTTTCAAAAAATTGGCTCCGAACGTAGGCAGTCATCTTGATAGATGCACACGTGAGCAAACACTGCATGTTCACATTTAAATGCATTCATTTGATGTACATTACGTAGAACATAATAGCCAATCAAAAATTTAGGCTTTGTCAAATTCTTTTCAAATTCTTTCAGTGGTGTGTCAAAAGAGTAAGGATGTTGTAAATCATTTTTTCTATGTTTCGCTGACTTGTCGAGACACGCATATCCCTGATATCTTCGTTCGATTGTTCTACGCCAGTCATTCCCAAAGTGGTCCATATCGACCCCTGGGGTTCGATATAGACCTGCAAGGGGTCTATGCCAGTGAAAAAGAAAATTGGGGCTGCATGAGATGTAAATGGGGGTCCACGAGTTAGACAGGCCGTCACCAAAATTTTGGCATCCCGTAAATGTAATAATACGCCTAACACAGATAGTACCTATGGAGGTATTTACGTAATACGAAAACTTTCTTATAATAGATAGATACATTTCTTAATTATATGCATATTTTCTAAAATTGTGTAAGAAATCTATTCACTTTTCTGTGTCAGTACATGTAGCTTGTGTTGTGACATCATGGATTGGAACGGTTACAGCGAGTGCCAGCAGGTGGCCGTTATGTTGAACTTGCCAGTTTCTCAATTTGGCACAGACAAACTGCCAGGATAACCTTCAGCCTACATTCAACATTTAAATGTCCTTCACACAGAATTTGAAATTAGGTTTGAAGATGTATTGACTATGGAAATACCACAGTGGATTATCAATCCATACGGTGACATTGAAGAAACGGATGTCATGTTACAAGAAGAACTGATCGGTATAATCACCAACGAAGAACTTAAGGTGCTGTTTAGAAAGGGATTTCAACAATTGGGGCTTCAGAGAGACATACCTGTTACATATCCTGCATTATGGATTATCGACAGAAAGTTTTTGATAGCTTTTCCATCTTCCTACCTCGTGGAAAGGGGTTTCAGCGCGATTGTCAATCTCCTTACGAAAAAAAAAAGAAATAGATTGGAAATTCACTCGCCGAGGAAATTCACTCGCCGAGGATTCACTCGCCGAGGAGATTTAAGGTTAAACCTGACTAAATTGAAGCCGAATATTGAAATTTTGCTATCAAACCATCAGGCTCATCCCTCCCATTAAAAGCATTGATTTTGTTGTGTATTTATTATATGTAAAAATGTTACTAGATTTGCATTTTGTGTCGTTTTAATTAATAAATATATAACTATATAACTTAGCACTTTTTTTTTTAATTTAAGATTTTTTCATTCTAAAGTAAACCCTCTCAATGTGAGTAGCTCTGTGTCGGCTTCAAAAACACTTTTAAAGTTGATGAATTTGTAAAAAATCAGTATTAGGATAGCAGGGGTCTACCCCAAACAGAAAAAATCGGCAGGGGGTGTACGGGACAAACAAGTTTGGGGACTTCTGTTCTACGGTAATAGTAATATAAAGCTAATACACTGGTTATCAAAAATTAAGGAAAAGTCACAAAAATAGCGTTTACTCAAAAACTTACGCGTAGAGTTTAATGAAACTTAAACCCATTATACAACACATAGGTAGGTACAAAATAGCATAAAAAGAAATCACCTGACAATTATGGTGTTATAGAAACTAGCATATGCATACAATGAACAAATCGGATGTGTCAGTTTGATATAGGAAAAGTACCTTTAATATGGCGTATGATCCTCCCGAGAAGCAATACAGCACAAACAGCGATGTGTGATGCTGTCAATTATGCAGTCTATGAGTTCGGTAGGAAGTGAGAGCCATTGCAAAGCAGTTGAAAGCTTGGCTAGGGTCCTAGGAGGAGGATTGAGAGCAGCTATACGTAGTCCTAAAGCTTCCCAGACATGCTCGATAGGATTCAGGTCCGGTGATCGAGCTGGCCACTCATGCGCTGAATTGTTTCCTGCTCAAGATAATCATCCACGATGCGAGCCCTGTGTGGTCTCGCGTTATCGTCATGTATCACGAAAGAATCACCCATTTCCCCAGCAAAAAGGTGCACATAAGCATCAAGGATGTCACCTCTATAGGTGTGAGCATTCACATTTCCACGGGGAAAGACATGGAGGTCTGTGCGTCCACCCAAAGATATACCACCCCAAACACAGACACTGCCTGATCCGTATGCATCTCTTTCACGTATGTGTGATGGATTAAAACTAGTTCCAGGTTCTCTCCAAATCAAAATAAGCCTACTATCGCTTTGGAGGCTAAACCTGGACTCATCCGTAAAGAGAACAGCCCTCGATTGATCACGCGTCCAGTGGACATGTTGACGTGGCCACTGCAAACGTTACGACCTATGGCGTGACGTGAGTGGGTCGCAAATGGCTGGTCGTCTCGCTAAAAGACCACCTTCGTGAAGTCATCTACGCACGGTTGACGTAGATACCAACCTTCCGGAGCTCGCAGCGAGGGAGGATTTTAGTTCAGACGGAGTTGCGGTTATATTCCTTCGTGAGCATAATGACAAATATCGGTCATCAGCACTCGTCGTAGCGTATGGCCGTCCTTGGCTGAATCTCGTGGATGCCGAATCTGTGGTTGGAAATTGTTGCCAAAGTCTATGAACCACAGACGGACTCACATTTAGCCATCTGGCCACTTCTGTCTGACTTTGTCCTACCTCTAGTCTCCCAATGGCTCGCCATCGCAGTTCTTCGGTCAAATGATGCCTGGAGGTTATTGTTACAATATGGCTATGCCAGATGTCTAATCTCAGCCTCGCAGCGACAATTGCCGCCTTGCTGTGAAACATTCACTTTTATGCTCCTCGCAAATGACGTATTCCGACTGCAGCGCCACTATTTTGCATAATGTAGTATTGTACAGAACCTTTTACTTAACAACATGTTCAAATTTTGAACAGATTGGCCTAGTTTTGAACGTGTTATCCCTCTTTTTGTGATTTTTCCTTAATTTTTGATAACTAGTGTAGTAGTTGTTAATAGTAGAGTAAATGCTAATTTGTTTTTCATCTAAAGATAAATTATTGTTTTGGATATCTCTCTGGGGACATTGACAATCATATATGTTTAGGCATATAGATATAGAAAATTATATGCATGTGTATGTGAATGCCTATATTAAAGAATAAGCCACAACGAAGTCGAGCAAACTAATCAATGATATTCTTACAAAAGAAAGCAGTGACTAGAACACTGAAAATGAACAGAGGGATATACTAACCTGTATTAACATGACAAAGAATTTCAGATAAAAAAAAGGCGTAGTCGTGTAATTCCTTAATAATAACTGTCTATAAAACTGCTGTGCTAAAGGCTCGCTAGACACAGTTAGAAATCCAGCAATTTTATAGGTCGAAATTAGTACACCTTAAGGGAAAATCTTTTCAATACGAAAAAGTTAGTTGTGAAGATTAGGGTTCATAATTATGGGTAGATAAAAAGAATTCTTTGATAAATCCTCGGGGATGGGGGAAACTGATTGAAGACTTATAGGAAATTCTCCTGATTACAGGATTGTGCCTTCCTATCAAAGAACACATAATGTCTCTTGTATAACCTCACATTTTACTACCCATGTGAAAGCTCTTACGTAACAATTTATTTTGTCCTAATAAATACTCTGATAACCGGTTTTTCTTTTGATAATCTAAAACTGGACTCAGAGGCTGACCTACATATGGCGACTTAGATAGGGCTTCATTAAAGTACTAATAAAACATTCAAAGATATTTCAGTTTTACTTCGAGAAAAATCCTGTTGTATTCCCGTGTGTACAATCATGATAGGGTAATATAAATCATTATTACTACAACTAATATGATGATAAAAATTTTGAATAATTTTAGTTTTATTTTGTGAGACAGTTCTGTTAGATTCCTTTGAATACGAACAATATTTGCATTTTTTTCGGATGGTTTGTATTTTTTCAAATACATTTTCTTTTATAATGCGCTCACGGGTAAGAGTTAAATATAAACTTTTATTATTATAGTTAGAATACCAATTATACTTTTGAAGATTTTTAGTTTTTTTTTGCGTGAAAGTTCTGTTGCCTCCTTTTGTTAATGAACCAACTTCACGGTTCGCTTTAAAGCAATTTGTATTTTATTTTTAACTTTTTTTTCTTGTAATGCATGAAAAATCCGAAAAAGGATAATACGCTAATGAAATTCAGTATTGTTAATTGTAAACTTTACTTTTTCAAATAATTCCCTTATAACAGTAAGAATTTTTGCTACAAAAGTGATTTTAGTTAAAATTTCAAAGAATTTTAACAGTAACACAGAGCATAAATTGTCTCAAAGGCACTTCGAAGACTGAATTTTTCTGTATTACGTCACCAGATGATAATTATAAAATATTGTAGGCTCTTTCATTAGTCCAAAGATACAATCGCTTTTGTCTCAAATCTTTGAATTTTAACAGTAATTTCAAAAAGGGAGAAAAAGTATTTTCTTTTATGTTGGAATGGAAAAATTATTCATGTGTTGCCACAAGCTATGAAACAACGTAGAATACGGTGCTAATGCAAAAAGAAATGTTTTTCGGAAATATTAAAGTTGAATAAGATTCAATATTAGTAGCTCGCTAAAGCATTTCTTCATCAAGTATTACCGAATATAAGGAGTCGAGCACTTTAAGCAACTCTAGCATCAAGATTCTATACGGCATGAAATTTTTGACTAAATTAAGCTTCGTAGAAGTTTTTTATTCGGGTTTATTTCCCATGCTACCAAGTGGTGGCAAATAAGTTATATGCATTCAGGTGACCTTACGTAAGCAATATGAAACACTTTACATTTCGACAAGTAACAGCATTAGAAAGGAACAGCATTAGAAAGGATTATAAAAGAACATATATAGTCAGTGTTCTGTAAAAAGGGTGAATACGTCCCTTTTTACAGAACACCGACTATTATTCAACCAACAATGGATTTCAACAGCTTTTTAACTATGATAATATTTTACAAAAAAATAAACATTTGAAGCTGAAGACTTTTAACTGATAAAACTTTCAACTGTCTTATTATTACAGTGACAAATATAGTTCAACCACTGTGCATCCTCATAAGCACTACGGTAAAGTAGTACTCAGGAGAATGAACTATGTTATTCAAGTCAGACTGATCTAAACTTGAAATACGATGGATAGACCAAGTAAGATAGAATCATAGAGAAAAGTGGTAAACCTACGCGAAAGCTAAATTTTGTGGGATTATTTTTAAAGAATAATTTCAAAATAAAATAAAAACTAACCGATATTTTTAGTCACTTAAAATCCCTGACGTTTTCACCTTTGCACAGAGAGGAGAGGAATGAACTAACCCTGACTCAGTGCCAGTCGAGTTAACGTGAAAATTGGAAGAAGATCTATAAATAATATCTCCAATGTTGAATTATCCCATACAGTTTCCGAATAATTCTAAACTTTTTTTATATTATTGAGACAAAATATAGACACACAAT
>OU015495.1:197138628-197191128 GCA_907164885.2 Dolomedes plantarius
CAAAGCAATATCATCGTTGGGACTGGATAAAATGAACGTCACGGAAAACGATGGATCTCAAAACGATCGATCGAGATTCTACTGTATTATACTTTAAAAAAAGTTTTGATAAATTATCCCATCAACTTAAAAGAAAATGATGGAAGTGAACTTGCGTTTAACTTTTCTTTCTCGTCCCGGTCGATAGATGGCTGCACCAGTCTACAAAGCAAAATTAACTGAAAATGTATTAAAATCTGCTTAAAGATGGCTAAAAGTAATAAAAAAATGCATTGTCATCGTGTTCTGTGCTATTCTAAAAGTTTCAAATGTCTAGCTAGTCTAGAAGTTAGTTAAAAATCGATCGCAAGATTTGTAAGGGACAAACACACACACACAAGCAAACAAGAAAGCAAGTTAATAAAAACATGGTAATTAAAATAGATGCAATAGATCTTAGCTTTCATAGAAAGTGTAACGAGGAATTCGTTCTAGAAATAATTAATTTGGTTGGGCTCATAACGCACGTTAAATTAATGATATCTCTAATTCTAAATCGTTGTCCCTTAAAATAAAATAGCGTAATTTCTATACCGTTCCCTCGACGTGTGTGTTCTTGAGAATTTTAGCCGTTGCCCCATTTCTCTTAAAACGTAAAACTCCAACTATAATGTGCTTAACCAGGTGTTAATCCCAGGATTCCCTTGTTAAGTTTCACTAAAATGCACTTTTTATGGCTGATAATTGCAGGGTGTGTCATGTGGACATCCAACTAGCTTTTGTCCACGCATGCCGTGTAAGTTTGCTCACTAAATTGGCCCCATAAAATCTGTTGTAAGTTAGAATTATATGGCGTTCTCTCCTTTTTCCTTTGTCCGAGAGAGCTTTTTCCCACGTGTGAATTTGGCGACAGCTTGGCGTGAAGGCACTCTCCGAAGATGTGCTTTCTCTCCTCGTTCGACCAATCACGCCGAGGCGCGAATTTCGTGTCTCATGGCTAAGCCATTCACGGTCCTCCGTTTTGGCGGCGTGTTCGGTGTCCTCCTCTTGGCGAGGCTTCGGCATGGCCGGGTTCTTGTTATTGGCCATTAAGCGCTCGCGTAGTTTTTTTCACTATATTTTTCCACCGCGCTGAGGTAAGCTTCCGTACGCGTGGCATGTGTGGTCTGTCTTTGTTAATTGGCGCTTTTCTTGTTATGGTAACCCTCGTGTCAGCGTTTTTCCAGGCATGTCCAGTGATGAGAAGAAATATACCAGATAGCCAGATTTTTAGTGAGAGAGTAGTCTCTTATATATATTTTTGGTTTTAAGCACCCCGGTCAGTTTTGGCTCTGCCACTTCTGCATCGGGGGGCTATTTTTGTACCGTTACATGTTATTGATCATCTTCAGTCTTTAGACCAATGCGGTAAATTTTTTTGTATTTAGCTGCAGTGCTGCAAATGTATTTAATTTTATTCAAGACAGGCTCGATGTTTACTAAGGCCGAATAAATTATTTGTTATTACTACAAAAGAGACTTTGGCATATTTATTAATTTCCAGCTGTTTTCAACTATATTTTAAGCAGATGACAGAGAATCTACTTGGGTTATTGCCATAACGCATCCACAATTTGTATATATCGATTTGGACGTAAGTGAGTGAAAGATTTCAACTGAACTGCTGAGGAACCAGCGATCTCTTCATATTGTTCCGAAGTTCTCTGTTTGAGTTCCTGGTGGCGGGTAAATCAACTTTATTGAGGCTGTATTCACAGATGTAACCAACTAGTCTTCTCTCCACGAACTTTCGCGGTTGCGTATTGTGAGACTAAGGAACATTTTGTAAGGTATACACAAGATTCGATTCACAAGAATCGAACTTTTGAGTGAATTAAAGAAGCTGCTTTAGATATGCTAATTTCGGCATACGCGCTTAGTATAAATACCACGCAGTGTCATTAAAGAAAAGGGGAGGTTGTTAAGGTTGAAAAGGTGTTATCCTGCGCTAGTGCTTAGCGGGCCAGAAGTTTACATGGCAGTACTGCTGGTTTGACTTACTGTTCGTGAGTATAAAAATATATTGTTCTTGAAAGCTGTGTTTATACATTCCGTACAAGTAGTACGCATGCTTATTGCTGTAAAAGCCAATTATATGTGCAACGAATTCAATAAACATTGTTTCATGTATAAACTGTGTTTGCTTCAACTTCAAATAGAGTGCCACTTCAAATTATATACACCCATTTCTGGGTAGAAGTGAGCATAGAAACTCTATAATTTCTTACTGCACGTTAGTTTCTCGTCAACGAACAATTCCCCTTCACAAAACCGACCGAGTCTCCGGTATAGAAAGATTCAACAAAGTAGGCTCGGGTTCAAATCCTGTCCAAGACATGGCCATTTCTGGGATGTCCCTGCACAAGTGTCGGTTCGGCTATATGGTACTCCCCTGATAAAGCAGCCAACAAAATCGCAATAGATGGGCATTATTCTCAGGACAAAATGCCTACCACATTGGGGAAAAAAACGAAACACAAATGGGACAGAAAATAATCATCAAGTGTGATAATTGCAAACATTCTGACACAAAATGTTTACTGTTTCTTTGTAAAAAATAATTTAGAGTTTTTTTTTAATTGAAATGATTATGGCTCATTTTAACTTAAGGCTAATTTTATGGCTTAATTTATAGCTAATATTTACTTAAAGTTACAAGGATAAGTCATCTGTACTCTAACGCTTGAAAGTACTATTTTGGAGACTGATTAGTCTTTTCTTATCCTAAGTAGCACGTGCACGTCGGACCACCCTAGATCCAACGTTTGAGGGACCTTTTGCGGTCAAACGCCAGAATCCGTCTTTGGCTAACGTTCGTTTTCCGACTTATATCGACGCCAGTTAGTCGCGTCCAATTTTGCTTCGCTCCTACAGAAGAATTTTTTTTTTCGAAGATTTTTAAAACTGTAAGTTTTATACATTCTTTGTTGTTGTTGTTGTTTGTTTTTTTGTTGGTAATATTTTTCTACTTAGAAAGTCTGTGTAAATAATGAGATCCGGGATTATGGATATTATCATTTATTGAAAACTTTTTTTTTAAAGTTTAATGTAGTATTTATATTTTTTTGTGATTGTTTGATAAGTTTGTTTAGCTTTCCGGTTTTATTTCGGAAATAAAAGCATGAATCACCCAACGCTGCCAGTGGCGTAGCGGGGAGGAGGGGGGGGGGGACAGGGGGTCTATCATGTCCCGGGTGCCACTTGCAGAGGGGCACCAATATAAGGTCTATATATATTATATTATTATATGTTTTTCAGGGGGGGTGCCAATATAAGGTCTATATATTATACTATATGTTTTTCGGAGGGGGGTGCGCCAATATAAGGTCTATATATTACATTACTATATGTTTTTCGGGGGGGGGGCTGCCAATATAAGGTCTATATATTATATTACTATATGTTTTTCGGGTGGGGGGCTGCCAATATAAGGTCTATATATTATATTAATATATGTTTTCGGGGGGTTCCAATATAAGATCTATATATTATATTAATGTATGTTTTTCGGGGGGGGGTGCCAATATAAGATCTATATATTATATTATTATATGTTTTTCGGGGGGGGGCGGCCAATATAAGGTCGATATATTATATTAATATGTGTTTTCGGGGGGGTTCCAATATAAGGTCTATATATTATATTAATGTATTTTTTTCGGGGGGGGGGGGATGCCAATATAAGGTCTATATATTATAATACTATATGTTTTGCGGGGGGGGGGGCACAAAGGTATCGTGCCCCGGGCGCCAGTTATGCTCGCTACGCCACTGAACGCTGCTCTCTTCTGTCGTCATCGGTCCAGTAACCAATATCTTCCGTAAACCGAAGTCGATCCGACGTAGGTATATTACTAGGGATAACATATTCTGCTGATTTCAATATAATTTACAATAAGTTACCAATAGGTTAATTTCTAAGGAAAATGTAAGAGAACAACAAATGATTTAGGAAAATTTTCAAAGCTTTTTTTTTAAAATTATTATTATTTTTTAAATTTATTTAAATTTTATTATCACTGAACGACATAAAATATTATTTATAATTTATTTAATGCATTCTCATTTCAATTCTAACAGAATAATTTAAATATTTATTAAATGTTTGCAGAGGAAATATTTATTAATACAACTATAAAAAGAAAAAGAAGAAAAACAAAACTAAACAAAATGCATTCCATCGCAAGGAAATTTACACTTTCTTCCTTTTTCTACCTACCCATACCGACCATTGATTTTTTAAAAAGTACGATAGATGGTGCTGCCATCTATTTGTCTATTTACACACTATTTTAAGTAAAGTGTTGGGTTTTATATAAGCAGATTATCTTGTATTATTTTTTCTTATTTACTTTAAATAATTAATTTTTTCAAAAGATGAAAACGATAACAATAATAATCTTCTCTCACTATTACTTTACCTACTTTTAAAGATCTCAATTCAGGCATGAAATTTTGAAAACAACACAACAAGCAACATTTCAAATCTTTTTATTTTTTGGAATCAAAAATAGAATCCTATAAAGAACTTCTAAAAATAGTCTTTTCTATAAAAACCCATATAAATTCTCTTTTATATAATCCACAGATGATCTTAATCAGTTTTTTGAAAGCATTGTTTTAGAAATCATTGTCACAGTCGATACTATGAAAAATGTTAAACCAATATTTGTACACAACCGACGTTTTCTAAGATGGAATTTAAGTCTGTAAAATATCTAAAGTAACTATTTTTAGTTAGTATCTTAAGTATTAATCTTCAATATCTTCCATCAGTAAGTTGTAACAAGAGAAAAGATATAAAAAATAAAATAAAAGAGAAAATATTTCAATTGTTTATTCTTAAATACACTAGATGGCGACACCAATAAAAGTTTTTAATCGATGATCGAAATAAATAAGTTATTAGCATCATGTTTCTTTCCTCTCAGAATGAGTAACAAAGAACAAAGATTCATGTCGCTGTTTATTATTGATCAATTCAGATAGTGTATGATAGGTTTATTAAGAGCAGTGGATCATGATTTAAAATTACCCATTCAATAAAATTTTCCTCAAACCCAGGTTATATAGAAGTTTTGCGACTGGCAAATTATTTGACCGTACCAAATAATTTTCTGGTCACAATAATTTGCTAGAGACTGCAGTAAATTATTGAGAAAGTTTTTTACGCATTATAATGAAACGTATCGTCAAAGTGCAAAAGGTCGTATGGCTAAAAACTGCATTTTTCAGGAGAGCAACAAAAAAACTGATTTTGTCCTTATGATTTGATTCTATATTTATATGCTTTCTGTTTTATTCTTAGTTCGTCCCTATGATTTGATTCTATAATTATATGCTTTCTGTTTTATCCTTAGTTCAGCATAATATAGTTAACTAAGAATAAAACAGAAAGCATATAAATATAGAATCAAATCATAAGGAAAAACAGCTTTTTTGCTCTCCTGAAAATGCAATTTTTAGACATACAACCTTTTCCACTTTGAGTGACGGCATGTATGGAAAACCTATAAATTTCAGACAACACTAGACAGAAAATACTGTCCATAAAATCAAACATTCTTCGTTCTTTCTTTCTGATATGCTTGTGATGTTGAAATGGGAAGTAAAAATATTCATGATTTTTAAATTTGTTTATTTATTTACTTACTTATTATCGAAGTGCAATTTTACTGATATCGCCAGTCCTTTACTGATTACGTCTTTATTTACTGATTACGTCTAATTTTACTGATTACGTCAAGTCCTTTGTAACAACGAGACCTCTCTGATTTCTTTAACACTTAAACAGTGGTTCATAACTATTTTTTGATCAGGGACCACTTGACCCCCCCCCCCCAAACAAATGAATAAATAAATAAATAAATAAATAAATAAATAAATTCTACGGGTGCCATACCCGAACCAAACATTTAGAGACATAAATGGTTTAATTTTCTGAATAAATCTGTGGCAATGCTACGGCTTTTTTTCTGGCCATGATTGCCATTGCAAAGCACCTCCACAGAATTAACTTAGCTCCCGACCCTCTTTGTCTCCCGTGTGAAGAAATGGACATGTTTCACATTGCTTCTTGCCCTGCTCTACCTCCCGTTTCTTTATGGGAGCGCTATTGGATTGCCAGACATAAGTTGATGGATTAACGGATGTCATTTTTCTATCTTGTTCTTCTAATTTTGTCTTTTTGATATCTGTTGTCCTCTAATACTTGCCATTGGAAAAAAAAATAATAAAAAATAAACAACTTTTTAAAAATTGTTACAAATAAACTTGACAATTACAACAATAAATTTAAACTAAAAGAAATCTTAATAGCGAGCATAAAAGCCTCTGATTTTTAAAAAAAATACAGTTGAACCCCGTTTTAGCGAACCCGGTATATAACGAACTCACGGATATAACGAACAAAAAATTCGCCGTTTTCCTATTGTACGTAATTTAATTACTATTGTGTCAGTTTAATGAAATCGATTTTAGTCGATTTAATTCACTAATGATCATTTTGAATAGATTTTATCATTCTTTTACTACATCATTATTGAATATACATTGCAACTAATGAGTTACAAATTTTGTGAACTCTAGCATTTTTCTTAACGGTTCGGATATAGAGAACCACCAGATAAAGCGAACAAAACCTTTGGTCCCTTGAAGTTCGTTATAACGGGGTTCGGCTGTAAATGAGATTTTTGAGCTGTCATTTGCTGTAAAATGACCGCGATGATGCGACTCCGGGATACAGAAAATATATTAATCAGAGCAGGGCCTTTTTCCGTGCTCAGAACGTCAGGAAACGGCAAAATTACAGCAAGTTTTAGAACTTAAACAAGACATTCGGAACAAAAAATATTTTTATTCACAATTTTATAAAATTGTTAAGTTCGCGGTCGTTTTAAAATGATGAAACCAATTTTTTAATTTTTAAATTTTTTTAAAATCACTGCTAACTTCGGGGAAACAATTCGTGGGTTCTCCCAGACCACCGGTGAAGACTGCTGTGTACTAACCCAATTGGATTCGCTCACCTCAATGTTAACCTATGGAGACAAATCTGTCTACTAACCCCATTGGATTCGCTCACCTCAATGTTAACCTATGGAGACAAATCTGTCTACTAACGCCATTGGATTCGCTCACCTCAATGTTAACCTATGGAGACAAATCTGTCTACTAACCCCATTGGATTCGCTCACCTCAATGTTAACCTATGGAGACAAATCTGTCTACTAACGCCATTGGATTCGCTCACCTCAATGTTAACCTATGGAGACAAATCTGTCTACTAACCCCATTGGATTCGCTCACCTCAATGTTAACCTATGGAGACAAATCTGTCTACTAACGCCATTGGATTCGCTCACCTCAATGTTAACCTATGGAAGACAATCTGTCTACTATTTACAGCTACATAAATGCGGATAATCCAATAACAATGGTATTTTCAGATAGCTGCACCTTGCAACAGGATTCCTTACCATGATTTTATTAACTTGCTTTCTTGTTTGTTTGTGTGTTTGTCCAGTACAAATCTTGCAATCGATTTTTAACTAACTTCCCGACTAGCTAGACTTTGAAACTTTTAGAATAGCTCAGAACACTATGACAATGCATTTCTTTTAATACTTTTAGGCATCTTTAAGCAGAATTAAATTAATTTTCAGTTATTTTCAGTTAATTTTGTTTTGTAGACTGGTGGAGCCATCTATTGACCGGAACGGGAACGAAAAGTTAAATGCAAGTTAACTTCCAATTAACTTCATTTTCTTTCAAGTTGATGGGATAATTAATCAAATAAATTTTTAAAAAGTATTTATTAATACATAGAATTGTCAAGTTTATATGATTCAACAGAAAATTTAAAAACATGGTATATAAAATTTTTCCCCCAAAAGGAATTTATGAGCGTTAAAAACTCCCTAGACCTGACTTTTTCAGAGAATAATTTAAATTAAAGAATATTATTTGCATTTGAAAAAAACGAAAAATATTCCAGGGTGTAACATTTTTTGCTCTATTACGAAGTACAATTTTTCTTTTAAAAAAACTTTAAATTCAAGTCTGCAATCCTTGGAGACATTTTCTTCATAGGTTAACATTTAGCTGGGCGAATCCAATAGGGTAAGTACCCAGCAGCCTTAAGAACCAGTGCACTAAAGGCTTCAACTTATTATTGCCAACCTTATTCGCTTGCAGCAATATCGAGACACCCCCCTTGGAATTTTTTCCTTCACTGCGATGTTTACTCTCAGGAGATAGTGCTTTGTCGGAAAGAGTTTGATAGAGAAATGTGGTTTCATACAAGACATGTCACGAATACTTCGGCTTTACGAATATTGAATTCTAGTTTCTAACGTAACATCACGTTTCTCCATAACGGTCCTCCTGAAAGAAAAATTTCAGACTCTAAAACCGTCCATCGTCGAGAGTTATAATTCTGGCAGCGTGCCAAACCCATTCTGTATCGTTTGGGCAAGCAGTAAACACTTAAACAGAAAAGTACCAGAATGCGTCAAAACTTTGACTGACTGACACACACACACACACACACACACACATATATATATATATATATATATACATAAATAATCCAACAGAGACAGATAAAAATAATACGAATATAGACAAAAAAAACAAACAGAAATCAAGCACTCTGGGCATCCACGCACCAACGGCAAGATTCTGTATAAGTGCCGGAACTGAACCATAAAACAACATAGAGGTAACCGACAGGTCTCGTCATCAGGGAGCCTATCCATATCAGTTACCTCAAGGGGATTTTTCTGAATAGGATGCAGGTAAGCCCAAAAGACATTCCAAGGCCCCGAGTCCCCCAAGGAAGCAATAAATCAAAAAGAGAATGAAAAGACAAACACAACTTACAGTATGGGCTCAACGCACCGTACATGCAAGCACACAAATAATCCTAATGCAAAGTAAATGACGTATATGTGTATATATATATATATATATATATATATATATATATATATATATATATATACATATATACGTAACACATACATATATACATACAAAAGAGGTAAGCAACGATAAGTAATCCTACGTTAATAAATAAACCGCCGCAGTTTCGTTAGAATAGACTACCTGAAATTTTTATCATGATACTGACATACCCAATAATTGCAAGATAAAAACAACTTTTTATATACCATGTTTTTACATTTTCTGTTGAATCATATAAACTTGACAATACTATGTATTAATAAATACTTTAAAAATTTTTTTTGATGAATTATCCCATCAACTTGAAAGAAAATGAAGTTAATTGGAAGTTAACTTGCGTTTAACTTTTCGTTCCCGTCCCGGCCGATAGAGGGCTGCACCAGTCTACAAAACAAAATTAACTGAAAATGGATTCAGTTCTGCTTAAAGACGGCTAAAAGTATTAAAATAATGCATTGTCATCGTGTTCTGAGCTAATCTAAAAGTTTCAAATGTCTAGCTAGTCGGGAAGATAGTTAAAAATCGATTGCAAGATTTGTACTGGACAAACACACACAAACAAGAAATCGAGTTAGTAAAAACATGGTAAAAATGGTGATCCGTAGGACTTATGGGGAATGTGAGTAAAAATTACTCTTAACACCCTACTCGTTTTTACTGTATTTTTCTATTAACTATTCCTGGAGAAAAAACATTTTACACTGCAATTCTCTACCTCCTTACTATACAGTAACACGCGTGACTGCAATAACAATCACTGGCTAGCCATTTATGAACGGTTAATACTACAGTCCCGCATCACTTTTGGCTATCTTATTGGGCGTCTGTGAAATTCCATTTGTGTATAGCAAAATTATATGTTATGTCTGCACAAGGGGTTTATTCCAATACAGCGACTTAAGAAATTTGTGTCCCCTTCAGTATTTTAAGAGTAACCCTCGGAGAAAGTGTTAAAAATTTTGATGCTGTTGCGTTTCTGGCAAGGTGGAATTTTAATGCGTCCATTAACCTTTTCCTTACTGGGTGGGATAGCATGTATCCCAAGAATGAACATATATATATATATATATTTATTTATATATAATATATATATATATATATACATATATATATATATACATATATATATACATATATATATATATATATACATATATATATACATATATATATATATATTATATATATATATATATTATATATAAATAAATATATATATATACATATATATATATATATATATATATATATATATATATATATATATATACCCAACAAACACAGAAGCATCGGGCCGGGGTCGGAAGGTTCCGGCCAGCCGATTTCACCACTGCCGGGCCGGCGCATTAGGTCAGTATCGTTTCCGTCACGGCTGTGTCCTCTCGCCCGCGACTACCCCGTCGACTGCCGGGCCGCTTCCGGTAGGATTCGAGCCATCGTTCATCCGACTACGAACCGTTAGGCAGGCGCGATTAAGCCATCGATGCGGACAGATAGCCGGAACGTAACCGGAGGTTGACGGGCCGGTTACGGGAGCAATAATTGGTGTCGACATACCGTCATCTACCCATCTCGTAAACAGCAATGTGCCGTAGGTCCGGGCATCATGCCAGCATTCTACCAGAATCGGACCGCCGGCATTTTTTCTAAGTTTTACGTAGGACCCTTTTGTTTATATGCTTTTTATTATTATTTATTTCATTGACGATTAACCTCTGATATCAACCCTTTCACTATTATTATTTTTTTTGCCTTCATATTTCTAGCATTTTTTCCAGTTTTGCCTTATGTATTTTTAGGTATTACCAAATACTGATCTTTGTTATTACCTAAAAATTTGTATATGAATCACTAGTTTACTTGTTAGAACAAAACCTCATTTTGCATTAAGATACATTTACCCAAATTTGAAAGTTAAGATAACATTAATACCAACCATTAAAGCTAAATCATCTTTCCACTCGATCTAAGGTTACAGTTTGTTTTTTTTTAATTTAGAATGAGATTATAGTACGTAAAACAGTACTACTTTAATAATTAACCCAAAAAATTTGTACTTCCCCAGTATAAAATTTATTAACATAATTTGATAAATTTATAAACATAAATTTGATACATTCTTCAAACCTGAGTAATGTGTAGTGTGTATGATGAAGCCCATCTTTGTGAGCTTGTGAAAACTTGCTCAGAATTTATTTAAATTATTTTTTGGTGTAGAGTTAATAAATGCTCTACAGATAAGAAAATTATTTTTTGCATAGTTTTGTGAATTAAAGAGTAATTCATTAAATTCTTATGTCATTTTAAAAAAATATTTTCTTTTCTATTATATTGGACTTAATATCCAACACTTGATAGTACTATTTTTGAGAAATAGTACTATGATAGTAATATCTTCTATTGTAATTTTGAGAAAAATTATACACACACATGTTTTTAAATACAGAAAAGAGCTGGTTTAAAGTAAAAATAGTTTATTTAGAAAGTACATAGCACATTTACACAATTTTTTTCTATATTTTCTACAAAACAGGATCCTTTCGCTGTACCTCTGGCTCCATCTTTACAGCATCTAGGGAAAAAAAAAGAAAGAGAAAATCAGTTCATAAATTTATGTGAAAGGAAAATGACTCCCATCCCCAGATATAATTTATGAATCAAAAGAATTTATTTAAATTATTTTTCTATGTAGAGTTAGTAAATGCTCTGCAGATAAGAAAATTATTTTTTGCATAGTTTTGTACATTAAAGGGTAATTTATTGTTGTAAAAATAGTTGATTGTTGAAAGTAGTTGAAAAATTCATTGTTGATAAAGTAGAATTAAATAAATCCAATTAGGAAATATAAATTCTGAGACAGGGTTTAAAAAAACTTGATACAAAACAGCACCCAACACATGAGTGCAGTTTTAAATCTGTTGTCATTTTATTGATAACTACTTCCAAGAAGTAAATTCCTACCACATTTTTTTTGTAAAACCAATTACATACTGTGAAAACTACATCATGTAAAAAATATTTACTTGATTAAATAAATATACTAATAGAAAATAGTTATAAAATATTTGTTAAAGAGTATTCCCCTTTTCACTAAATTTCTCTCTGTACAGTAGAAAATCCAACCATGTCGATTAATTTGTTATTATAGATATAAATAAAATAGGGTAGATTGCCTTGATAAGAGTACAATTAAGTTTTTAATGTTGAGCATAATTTCAGCTCAACGTTGAAAGCTGAATCAGAGACTTGTCTATAATGACACCAAAATTTCCTCTTCACTATTGACAATAATGCTGTTGAAAGTAGAGAAACACAAGAATAAAGATTGAATGCTAAGTAAAACATTAGCATACAAAATCTTAAATTTCTAAATTTGATGACAACATGCCATAGAGAGCATTAATACAGATGCTGGGTCAGATTTAGAAATTTAAGATTTTATATAGTATTCAATCTTCATTCTTGTGTTTCTTTACTTTCAACGTGAGAGTGATTCTCGATAGTGAAAAGAAAATTTTGTTGTCATCTCAAGTCTCTCAGTCAGCTTTCAATTATTGTACTCTATCAAGGCATTCTAATCTATTTTATTTATATCTGTAATAACTAATCATTTAATTGACAGGATTGAATGTCTTACTGTACTGAGAAATTTAGTGAAAAGGGTGAATACTCTTTAACAACTAATCTATTACTATAATAATGAATAAAGTAAAACTTTATTATATGATGTAGCTTTCACAGTAATTGGTTTTACAAAAATTGTGGTAGAAAGTAATTTGGGATACTAACTTCTGCACAGTATTTTAATAGAGCATATCTTTTGTTACTTAATTGTCAAATTATGGTGGGGATCTGTGTATAAAATATTTTTTTATTTGTGAGCAGCTGTTATTAGGGATAACCACAGTAAAAAATTATTCAAAATATACTATTTAGATTCAATAATTATTAACAATTGTTATGATATATTGTTTGATTAGTCTAGGTTAATTTGAAAAATGAGGTGGGTAATATTGACTAGCTGTCAATGTTGAGTGAAATGGCATAGATTATATTATAAAGCGTGAAAAAACACTTAGACTTTTTGAACCAAGCTTCTAACCCAAATTTAAGTTTTTAAAAAAATATTTTGCTAATGAGAGTATTTTCACAGATCTTAACAATGGAATAGAAAACCCGTATAGTCAACAAATTCATGGATAAACGATTCAGTTCTAAAAGCAAAAAGCCTGGTTTCTGTATACTGTTGTAACATGATTATTATAAAAGTATACAGAAACCAGGCCTTTTGCTTTTAGGGCTGCATCTTTTATCCATGACTTAGTTGACAATACAGGTGTTATGTTCCATTCCTTAGATCCATGAAAATATTTCCAATTTTAAAAGTTTCATTAAATTTTTTTTAAAATTTTGGTTAGAAGTTCGGTTTGAAAAGTTAAAAGTATTTTATTGCACTTTGTAAAATAATCTATGCTACTGCACTCAACATTGACAGCCAGTCAATCTTTGTATGCTTGCATCATTTTTCAACTTAACTTAGATAAACCAAATAATACACCATAAAAAAACCTACACACTTGCAAACATAACCTTATTATAGTCAACAATTATTTAATAATTAACTGAACCTAAATAATATATTTGGAATATTTTTTTACTGCCCTTATCCTTACACTTTATAATAACAGCTGCTCACAAAAATATATTTTATGTGACAGATCTCCACCAAAATTTGACAATGAAATAATAAAATTAAATACTAGGCAGAAGTTAGTATTCCAAATGACATTCAACTACCTATTAGCTCATCAACGAATAATCTAATACATCTAAAAGCAATATTATTATTATTATTACTTCTGTAAGGAATTATGAATGAACCTCTAACTACTTCTCATGAAATTCTGATAATTAAATTAAAAAATTTTTAACATTAACTATCAAGAGTAAAATAACCCTTGGCATTTTATATCTTTATAATATAAAAATATAAAATTTTTTTTGGTAAGCAGTTATGATAAAAGACTTTCACAAGAGTCACGGTTAACTGAAGTCCCTGAACTGCACTTTCAGACATACCTAATACTTTAATAACATGCTTGCCAGTTAAAAATATAATGAATAAAGGAAATCAATATCAATCCACAAATTACTGCAACCAAAGTTTATGAAAATGTTCGGATTAGCGTATAAAATATACAAAGAGAAATTTGAAAATTTGAGTTGTTTATTAATTAAGAATTATGTAATAAAAATATTTTTTATGGTTTTTCATAGAAAAATTCAAATTTAAGTACAAAAAATAAATTTTAAAAAAATATATTATCAACTTTGTGATTTTGCCCACAAGTTCACTGCTGAAAAAAATAAAGGATATCTAGAGAAAAAAAAAAAAATGGGTTCAGTGAGGTTAAAATGAACTTACAGATTATGAATCGAGCACACTGCCAAGTGAGTTGTGGAATCTTTTCATGGAAATCACAATGAGGTGAAGATGGATTCAGTTTCAGAATTCTGTAAAGAAACCAATATTTTCTTACAATGCCATAATAAAAATTAGAGTGATTTGTGACACCAAGAAGCATTGAAAAGCAGAGTTCATTATTTATTTATTTATTTTACAAATGCCACACACTACCAAAAATAGCACCTATGCAATCAGTGCACGTGCTCTCCAATACTTCTCAACAAGATCAGTAAAACGTTTTAGTGCAGAGCACTCGTCTATTTGCTTATCAGTGAAATAAAAAAGGTAGTATGACCCCCTTACATGTATACTTTGGACCATAGGCGTAGCGTGCTTCTAACATTTGGGACGGATACAAATTGAATTCAGCTAGGGCCCTTCTCAGCGCATTGACTACCGATCAATCCTTAAAATTTGAAATATGATTTTTTGAAATTGAGTAACAATAGAATTGATGTTTGAGTAGTATTCAAAAGTTATACAATGAGAAAAATAAATGTAATATAAATAAAAGAAGAAAAAAAATGTAGCATGCTTCTAACATTTGGGACGGATACAAATTGAATTCAGCTAGGGCCCTTCTCAGCGCATTGACTACCGATCGATCCTTAAAATTTGAAATATGATTTTTTGAAATTGAGTAACAATAGAATTGGTTTGAGTAGTATTCAAAAAGTTATACAATGAGGAAAATAAATGTAATATAAATAAAAGAAGAAAAAAAAATGTAGCATCGAATTTTTGTTATGGATCATATCATTGTTAAAAACTATGTTAGGGCTAAAGACATAATCGGTATTTTCAGTGTCACAGTTTGAAAAAAATGGGAAAAAACCAACTTTTTAAAAAGTTTTCTACAATTTTCTGATTTAACTGAACCAAAAATTTCTCCTCACATGAATTTTCAAATCAGATTAAGTGAAAATTACACATAATGGAATATGCACTGAGCATATAATTTAATACCAAAAATTGCCTGGTGATTAAAAGTTGAGAAGTAATCAGACTTTCAATGTGCTGAATATGTTTAGCACAATATTTAAATAAGACTTTAATATACATGAACTAGATTACTACCTCGCAAAACTTCCAAGAAACAATTTCAACTAACTATTGTATAACTTTCCATATAATTTGGCTTTCCATAAAACTCCAACTGATGTTCAGAATCAGTTGAGTTATTTTTCAGGCACAACTTTATCAACATATTTAATTATGAAACTTTGAGAAAGTAAAGACAATTTACAATGCATTTCCCCCCATTTTTTAAACAGCTAAACAAGATGCTCAGTGGAATTTTAAAAAATTTAGTACAAATTTAGTACAGGATCAAAAATATAAAATAATGGTCTATTAGGATTTGAAGGATGATTATATACTTAAACAAGGGGGGTAGCAAAATAGGATATTGTTTAATAATAAAGTCAGTTGTTCAGTCAAGAAGTCAATTATTGTATTTTGATGATCAGAAATTTTATGTCTTAGAACATCAAGCAATTCAATTACCACATTTAATACATTTTCACCATCACTCATTACTGTTTTCATTTAATCCAAATTCTTTATATAAGTATTAAGACTTAAAATGGAATAAACATGTTTAACAGAGAGAAAAATTTATGGCATGCATAAAATTAAATTTTACCAAAATTTAAAATTACTTAGCCCATTAACTAATGATCTAATACATCCAAAAGCAATTTCCTTTTTACTACTTCTGTAATGAATTATCAACGAACCTCTAACAACTTATCAGGAAATTCTAAAAATATTTTTAAAATTTTAATGTTAACCATTAAGAATAAATAAAGCTTGGCACTTCACATTTTCATAATATAAATATCATTTTTCTGTTATTATAAAAGACTCTGTAAACCAGGCGTTTTGCTTTTTGGAACTGTATCTTGTATCCGTGAATTCATTGATTATACAGGAGTTCTATTCCATTATTAAGAAAGGGTTATTTCATTCACTTATCAAACACACATTTTGATATAATAAACTACAACTCACAATGGATGTCTTATCTACAATTTTATAAACAAACTTTGTCTATGAACACATTTTATATTTTCTAAATAAACCTTGGCATTTTATAATTTTATAATATAAATCTCTTTTTTTGGCAAGAGTTAAAGTCTTTCACAAGATTCGTGTTAACTGAAATCCCCGGACTGCACTTTCTCACTCACCTAAAACCTTAACAACAAGCTTCACAGTTAAAAAAGAATAAATAAAGAAAATCAATATTCTATCCACAAATTATTGAGACCAAAGTTTATGAGAAAGTTCAGATTAGCGTCTAAGTTAAAAAAACTAATTTGAAATTTTTAGTTGTTTAATAAATATTTTTAGTTTTTTTCATAGAAAAAATTTAATTAGTTAAAAATAAATCTAAAAAAATATTAAAAACAGTGATTTGGGCCACAAGTCCACTGCTGAAAATAAAAGTATATCTCGAGAATAAAAAAAGGTAGGCTCAGTGGCGTTAAAAACTTACGCAGGTTATGAGATCCAAGTGGTCGCAGAACTCCCCGACTACGACTTCAGTCTCCCTGCCAATCGTAAACACCCACGGGCGTGTCTCCTTAGGAGATAACATTAATTTCCCCACCGCGATACTCTTCACTTATTTCCCACCTACTCTCGTCGCTGTCGCAGCGTAGTGCATTCGCGCTGGCCTAGTAAGCCCTACGTTATGGGTTCGGGCCTAGGTGGTGTCGCGTAGTCCAAATTATATTATCTTGATATTTTCACTTTTCCCCCAGCGGAATTCTGCGATTATCACATTATTATAGTATGACCCTGAACGGGGCCTTTTTTTTTTCTTTTCTATGTTTAATACCTAGTTTACTGTGGGCCAGTAACCTCCCTATCCGGAATAAAAATCATCTACATTAACTACTTAATTAACTAATAATTTTAATTCTTCTAATACTAGTAATAATATTGTACCAGCTTCATTAAATTTTAGCCTTTCCTTCATCTCATGAAGGACTCAAATTTTAATTCACCTTAAAAGACCTTAAATCTTAATACCTACCTATCTTAATCACTATTAAATCCTACTGAGCATATTTACATTGACAACGAAATATCTTGCTGATAGGAGTTAAAACCAGCAGGTCCAGGAACTCCACTTCCAAAATAAAATAGCAGTTGAGATCCAAGTGGTATTTGTCTTTCAAGCCTGAAGCTCTGAATAGATTCCAGTTTCAAAATTCTGTAAAAAAACCAATATTTTCTTATAATGCCATAATAAAAATTTAATGTTTTATCAAACCAAGAAGTATTGAAAAGTAGAGTTCTTTATAAACTTGCTTATCACTAATATAAAAAGGGGAAAAGAAACTAATTTTACCCTTTATATATATATATTAAGCCAATAAGTTCACATTTATTTTGCACAGCATGACAAAATAATTTCCAAAAGACCTTTAGAGATGAACAGCTTATAGATAGTTATTGAGAACATTCTCAGATTTATAAAAACTCTTATCGTACAATATCTATTACAATAAAGCAATTTTTTGTATGTACACATTCTGATAATCTACAAATCTATATACTTATAAATATATAATTTAAAAACATGGAATGCAAATTAATAAGTTAAGAAACAATTTATGTATCTAAATAGTCTATTTTGGAATAATTTTCACTGCCATCATCTCTAATAACACTGATAAAAGTGATTTCAAACACGATACAAATTAGAAAATTAAATGCACGTGGCATCTATATTGACACAAATTTAAAACTCTAAACTTCTCATTACTCCAGAGGTTCTTTGAATGAATTCAGGAATACAATGGAGTTCACATACATACAAAAATTAATAATTCTTGAAAATATATATACACTCAATTGCAAGAATATATACACTCAGTTGCAAAAAGTATGCACCATTATGTTATTCCTAAAGAGTGAAATTGTTTTATTTTATATCTTCAGAGAGAGTAGAAATATAATCTAAATATCAAAGCCAGTTCAAAATATTGATTAATAGCAATTGAAATTCAAAATGTTCCTTAAATAAGCTTTTTATTTAATGAGATATTCAAGATAAAAAAATGCTCCAATATTTGCTATTGTTTCAATATTTACTTGACATGTGGATACTGATTAAACAATATTTTGATCTGGTTTGAAATTTTGAATATATCTTTGCTCTCGATAGACATAAAGAAATTTCACCCAGTAGGAATAACATATACATATATAGCAATTGAGTGTACACATAGAACATTATAAATAGAATTTTAAAAAAATTATATTTTAAGGCTATTAAGATTATACATGAAAAATACCTATTAGTGTTTAGCATTTAAATTAAAATATATAATTATACTAAATACATTCTTTTAAATTATGAACACAAAAATTTTAAGAATATTTGTTCTTTATTTCTTTATAATGTATAAAATGCAGTGTATTTTATAAAGTTTACTCAAAACACAATTTGATAAGGAATTCAATAGATCCTTTTGTATGATTTACAAGTTCATTTTTAGAATCTTTTATAATGTGGAACGTTTTTGAATCCATCTTTTAACATTTAGACATGGATAATTTGTTGCCTATTGATACCTGGCAATAAGAACATTGTAAAATATATTTAATAGGAAAATGGACAATTTTTCCACCATTGAATACTATGCATGAATTTACTATGGAGGAATCATGTGTAACTGATTTATCAATCCAGTAGTAAAAAAATGTTTAATTTGGATTAACATATTAAAAAAATTTCATTATAATTTTCTTTCAAATTTCTTTAAAGAAATAAAATGGAAAATATTATACTGGAAATGAAAATACATTTTTATTTTTCAACTATGTAGATTTGGAATTGATATTTGTGTCATGTATTTTATACTTTCTAAAGGATATAAAAATCTAAATAGTGCGTACAAATTACAATTCTAAATATTAATTTAATTAGCAAATACTTAAGACTTTCACAAGAGTCCATTTACTTCCTTTGTCCATCTAAAATATTAACTGAAACACGAATCTTAAATTATTCCGAAACAAAATGTTTTTATTTATACATACGAAAGTGCTCGTAAGTGCCATAAGTATTGCTAATTCAATACACTCAGTTCAGTAGAGTTTGATCTGAAATATGGTCAATTCATATATAACTTGGATTAAAACACTATCTTATAACAGAAATAGAATAATGTTCACTATGTAAGGGTGTTAAATAAAATCTAAAGGCAATAATTTAAGACTAACGAATGAAACTTACTTGTGGATTAATTTCAACGAACTTGTAATCAATCTTTAATGGCGCCTTTTCAATCACGTGCAACTGAATGTCCAATCAGATGACACTAGTGCATTGTAGTATGACGAGGCGAAAAAAAAGATGGTTTGAAATTTCATTATGCTATAGCTTTCAAAAGCTGACTTTTGGTATTGAATATAAAATTTTATTGCTCTACTGAAATATTTTTCAGGTGCTTCAAAATAGATATTTTTGTGAAAAGAGATAAAATTCTTTTTTTCTGTTTATTTTATGGTATATTAAATTAATAATATATATTTTTTGTAAATAAAATATTCAAAATATTTTTACAAGAAACTTAGGTATTTCTAAGTATTTCTAATTTTTAGATGTCATTACAGAACAACTGATTTTGTAGAATTTCGCAATTTTCATCATCTTAATTTTACAGTAGTATATTCTTATAATACACATTGGAATGAAAAAAAACAATTTTTAATTAACGGACCTTAGTTAAAATAAACAAATCACATTTATTTAGAAAAATATTAATGTAATGTCTTTAAAGGCAAAGTGTTATTTTGAAATAAACATTCATATTTTTCAAAAGTCCATAGTAATCATACATGGTTTGCTTTACTTATTTCACTGACACATTGAATTGCTTTCTGTTTGTCATCAGAAATATGCCTCTTCATAGGAAGTCCTGTTACTTTAACATCATTCCATTCAATCATATCAATATAATCCTTGGCATCAAAGTTTATACGTTGAAATAAAAACTTTTTGATGCCACCTTCATTTTCAGCCCTTGCTTTTAGATTCCGGGGTAATCCAAGCTCTCTCTTACATGACTGCGATCATCTGATATCATACAAAGGACGAGATTTTCAGAAGCAGATTTCTGGCACTGGAAAATGTATATAAGATAGCATAATAGCATTTTTCAATGACAACAACCAGAATTTAAACATTACTGTAATTGGAATGGGTGGAACTGCCGTGAACACTGGATTGAATAATGATGTGGTTCGTTTATTTGAAAAGGAATTAAGAAGGCCACTGCAGTGGTTGATTTGTCTATTTCATGGAAATGAACTGCGCCTACGTCCTAATTTGGAGGAGAAATAGGTAAACAACTAGAAAACTGCTATGAACTTCCAGTAATTGAATTATCACCTATTGAAAATGGCATTCCATTACTAGAAATTAAGGATGATTTAAGTGTGGACCCAAAATATTTGTTAGAAATGTCTAATGCAATCTCTGTTGGAAGGTGCTCTTCTGATTTGTCTATGAGAAAACCAGGAAAACTTTGTTATTCATGATAGCTTACATTAGCAAACCGAATACTTCACTTGTATGTGGGAACAGAATGTACTGCAAAAAAAATCTCCGAATACTGACTGAGTACATTTTGTAAGTATATGCATCTGTTTCGTTTCACATAAAGCGGAAACTATCTTATATCCATGGATCGAAGCACTTGTGGAAACTTGTAAGCTATTCACGTTACCTCCATCAGACTCTTAAAAATGTAATTGACCCAGTCATTCAAAGAAATTCGTACTTTGCTGCTTCTGAAAATCTCCTCCTATGTATGATATCAGTTGATCGCAGCCACGTAAGACAGCTTGGATTACGCCGGATTCTAAAAGCAAGGACTGAAAAATGAAGGGGGCATTGGAAAGTTTTAAGTTCAACGTATAAACTTTGATGCCAAGGATTATATTGATATGATTGTACGTAAAGATGTTAAAGTAACAGAACGAGGCATATTTCTGATTATAAACTAGGAAGCAAAATAATCTGATCAGGAGAGTCAACGTACTGACTTCAGCAATTTTCCATGTCACACACAAGCAGTAGAAAGGATTGTTAAATTCGTTACCGAGTCACCCTTACCCGTCCGTGGCACTTCTGCAAGAGTTGCATTGATAAAAACGAAAATACATTCTCAAAAGATAATGCCAAAATTTAATAATAAAAAACAAAACAAAACACAATTCAATGTGTCAGTGAAATAAGTAATGGAAACCATGTGTGATTACTATGGACTTTTGAAAAACATGAATTTCTTTTTTTTCAAAATAACGTTTAACATCCCCAATCTCAAAGAACTTTTTAATCTTATGCACAGTAAGTGTGCGTTTAAATTTTCTTCTACACCCACTTTTGATTATATTCCTAAATCTGAAAAAGTTAAACCTCTGAATCAGGCTGATGAGCTTAAAGCAGGGTGTTTAACCTTTTGCAGCATCTGGGCCACATGGTAAATTTTTTCAAGGCAGGCGGGCCGCATAAAAAAGTCAACTACATTCAAAAGTTTAGTTTTATTATGAAAATGAAAAATACATTGTATATGTAATGTATAAAATATTATAATCTTGGTATGCAATGTGATGTGGTAATTTTGAACGAAATTGAACATAATGTGATTTTTTAAATTTGGGTTAGTCTAAAGCGAATTGCTCTCGACTCTAACTTAACTAGCATTAATGATCGAATCAATCTCTCTAACCAATTTTCTATCCTAGGAAACTGTCGTAATCCGGAGGAAAGAAATTCCCGCTGCTAATGATGAATTTCCTGTTAGGCGGGAAACCAAACCTGAGCCATGTTTTTTTTTTTAATGGCGGAAGGGTAAAAAGATACCCTCAAGAAAATGTACAACCTAGTCAAAATTCAATATCCCAAATCAATTTCATGAAACTTTCTCAAAATCTTATCTGAAAACATTACTGCAATTGGATTAATATCGGACCTTTCAAAATTACTTAATTTACTTACGCATTGAATTTTTTTGGAAAAAAAATCCCAAAACCGAACGACGACTTAAAAATTAAAAATTTATGTTCCGATCTTAATATTTCAAATCTTACCCAGTCCATTAATTGTTCACAGGTTAATTCTGATAGTGTTATTCTGATAGTGTGGTTTCTGATAGTGTTTAACATTTTTCCTTTATTTTTCTGTTCCATGAGAGGCAGTTTCCTCTTATTGAAGTTCCACACTTGATACCCTATCAGGGAATGCTGGTGTGGGGCGTTCGTTTTTGCTTCCCATGCTTCAGTCCTCGGTTCGATCCTGCAAAGTGCAGTTCTGTTATCTGTACTCACGGATGTTCAAACCTGCCAATTTAATTTATTAAATATAACTTACTTATTATTTTAAACTTAATTGCCTTATTTTTTATTTCTAACATTTATTTAAACTAATTTTTTTGCCTTTTTTTTTCTTATTGTAAATATTATTTCTCGTATCCTGATTCAATTACAAAAAAAAACAATGTAATATATATTCTTCAATGTACGTACTGAGGATAAAGGGTCTTATTTTTTGATATTTTTTGGTGTCTCATGACATCTACTGTCTATGTCTCTGACATTACATTACATTAATATTTTTCTAAATATGTGTGATTTGTTTATTTTAACTAAGGTCTGTAAATTTAAAATTCTTTTCTTTCATTCAAATTTGTATTATAAGAATATGTTACTGTAAAATTAATACGATGAAATTCGAGAAAAAATTCTACAAAATCAGTTGTTTTATAATGGCATCTAACAATTAGAAATACTTAGAATATGTAAATTTCCTGAAAAATATATTTTGAATATTTTATCTACAAAAATATATATTATTATTTTAATATACTATAGAAGAAATTTAAAAAAATACAAATTTTATCACTATTTCCTCTCTTATAAATAAAGAGTGGTGAAACAAGGACCCATTTTTAAGTAGATATTTAATTTCTCCAGTAATATATAAAATTGAAACTAATTTTCATCTGTTTTTATAAGCTTCTAGGGAGTTAAAAACATACACACAGAATACAATCTTTACATACAAGGAAAATTATGTGAATTTTCACATAATACAATTATACAATTTCACATAATACTTTTCACATAATACAATCTTTACATACAAGGAAAATTATGGGAATTTTCCGCGTAAAAGAAGTTTCACAACAATGAAATAAATATTTTTGAAAAGTCTGTTAAATTTAATCTTCGCCTTCCCTTTCAAATCCATAATTCTGATGCAGATATCTGTTACTTGTGGTTACGAATCGGAGGTACAGTTCCGGGACGATGCAGGGTAAACGATTTCGGTGCGATTCATATCAACCCATAACAGGCCCTGAAACACGTAAACGGAAAGCGTTTCCCCTTCGGAGGTTCGTAAACAACCCGCCAGTGGCCCGACAAAATTCTCCCGTACTTGTCGTTCAACCGGTGCCTCCAGCACTGGCCCGATAAGCTGCCGTCAGTCCTGTGTTTGTTGGGTATATATATATATATATATATATATATATATATATATATATATATATATATATATATATATATATATATATATATATATATATATATATATATATGAACCCCCTTAATGTCCGTTCTTACCATGGGGTTATGAAATTTCCCGTTTTAAAGACAGAATCGGAAAAATAGGCCCCGTAAGCTAAAGGTTAAAGTGAATGAATGTCATTAGGAGTACTTTTGCTGCTATAGAAATATTTCAAAAGAAACACCGGTATTTAAAGAGTGCACATACATAAGTCTGCTACATATGTCTTGCATATTCCAATATATCTATTACAAGTAGATTATTGGATTCGTTAATCTCAATGTTAAGGCTTCAATGTTTTAACCATATTGGATTCACTTACCTCAATGTTAAGGCGACAATGGACCATGAAAAACTTTTTTATTTATTTATTAACCAATCACTATGAAATTCTGTATACTTATACAGTGTTGTTTAGAGATGGAAATTCTAAATTTTAACAAAAAATCAGAATGTAATTAATTTGGATATTAATTAATATCAGTTTGGTAATTACTCTATTTAAAAATGCTCCATGCGCATCAATTTTTGTCTCAGATATCTAATTTTCTTTCTTAAGCTAGCTTTATATAGTTATATTAAAAGTTAGTAGCAATATTTGATTTACAGTCATATTTATAAAAACTAGAAAAGAAATCGATAAAAATAGGTCATTTTATGCAAAATTTTATCAAAAATTCCAATACGTCCATTGTCGCCTTAACTTATGGAGAAAATGTGTCCACGGATTGCTGACTTGAATTTAAAGGTTCTTTTTAAAAGAAAAATTGTACTCTGTGATAGAATTTTTTTTTTTACACCTTGGGACATTTTTCGTATTTTTAAATGCAAACAATATTTTAAAGTTTAAATTATTCGGGAGAAAAAAAATCAGGTCTAGTGTGTTTTAAACGCTCCTAAATTCTTTTGGTGGACAAAATTTATAAAACAAATCATGTTGTAAGGTGCAGAAAACATCAGGCTATCTGCAAATACCATTTTTATTGGAGTATCAGCATTTATCTAGCTGTAAATAGTAGACAACATAGATTTTCTCCATAGGTTAACACTGAGGTGAGTGAATCCCATAGGGTTAGCACACAGGAGCCTTAACCTATGGAGTAAACTTTTCCAATTATTATCGTCTTGGATTATAATTTTTTTTTTATTGGACCCGATAATAAGGGAATTTTTTTTTACTCGGGGATATTTTTCATTCTTTAAAAGCAACACAAATAATACCATTAAATTTAAATTTTCCTGGGAGAAAATGCAGTGTACTGTTTGACGCAAATAATTTTCATTGGTGGACGAAATGTCTAAAATAAAATAGATAGCAGAGTAAAAAAAATCTTTCTTTATTACGGTGTAGAATTAAAAAAGCAAAAACTTTAATTCCAAGTCGGCAATCGTTGCAAACATGTTCCCCATGGGTTAACACTAGATTGAGCGAATTCGGTATGGTTAGCACCCATCAGTCTTAACTCTTCTATTGACTCGTTCGTGATCACACACAAAAATAAATAAATAAAATATATTTTTAAAAGACTGAAATGCAATTTAAAACATTATTTTCCCCCCAGCAATTCAATGAAAGCTAAAAGAAGACAAAAACTGAACATAAGGCTTCCAATCAAACTTTTCAGTTCGACATCCTGAATTGAGAAATCATGAATCCGTACAGTTTCTTCATGAGAAAGGTAAGCTTATACGGCTCATCATGAGCTATTTGATTTAGTCAAGTTTAAACTTTCAAAGTGTTTTTGACGGAATATTTAGCTTTTAAGGGAACGATGAACGTTAATTTTTTTTTTTTTACACCTTTCATCATAGAGATATGAAATCTTGTACATATATACATTTCACTATAAATATATAGAATACTTAAAAAGAAATTTCCAATATCATTACAATTTTAAATTTTTTTAAAAATTTAAAATTTATAACCAAATTTTTAAAATGTTCCTGGCGAAATAAATTTTGAGATATTTCCTCTATTTTGCATTTTAATTACTTAAAACTGTATAACAAACAAATCTGTGCATCAATTATTTAGTCCCTTGAGTAGTTAATTTCTGAAATTTTTTTTTCTGAATTTCATCCCGATTTTCATCAAAATTTCGCCTTTTAATAAGTTATAAATCGAATTTAATTACCTTAATGAAATCGAATTGTAAAATACATGCCCAGTTTTTTTTGTAAACAGATTCTTCCTTATCAATTTCATGAACTTTGAATAAAAATTAAGGAGCATGGAACATTTAAAAATTCTAAAAACTGTTTTGAGAAAAATGTATTTATAGTTTACTAGCTGAAAACCCGTACTTCGCTACGGAGTACATTCAAATTAAATACAACGGTCAATGTATGCAATTAATGCCAAATATATATATATATATTATATGATAAATACGACGATCAATGTATACAATTGATGTAAAATATACATATATATATATATATATTTATAAGAAAATCGTAAAGGATAATTTTATAGATAAAATAACGTAGAAGAAAATATTCAAATTAAATCTAATATAAAGAATACTAAAGAATATAGTACAGTTTGTAAAACATTTTTTTTACTGTATTTTAATATTTTTTTGGATAATGTCCAATCGTCTGCCGCATTAGCAAGGAAAAAAATATTTTTTTGTCTATTTAGTTGTTATGCACGTGACGATAAATTTATTTAAAGTACCAGAAAAAGAAATCACGTGATCAGCATTTAATAAATTAAATTCTAAAAATGAATCTTTAAAAATTCCCCAAAAATCAGGAAATGGAGGTAAAGATTCGAAAAAAATTTCATTTTAAAGGAATTTTTATGATCTTTTTCTTGATATAAATTTTATAACCCTCAAAGTATTATTTTAAATGCAAACGTAAAAAAAGTTTAAAAAAAACAGCTTAAAAATTGAATTTAAAAAAATCTAAGAAGAATTTTTGAAAAATCTTTCTTAGTGCACCCCTACACTATAAGAAGAATCGCCATGCAAAATTTCAGCCCTTTAGGTCCAGCGGTTTGGTCTGTGCGTTGTATGTCAGTCAGTGAATGAGTCACTTATGGAACTGTTTTATATATATAGACAAGTTGAAAACCCACGCTTTGCTACGGAGTATATTCAAATTAAATACAACGGTCAATGTATGCAATTAACGCCAAAAAAATAAATATATATATCTATAATAAATGCGACGATCAATGTATACAATTGATGTAATATATATATATATACATAAAATCGTAAGGGATATTTATTTTTTTGAATAATATCCAATCGTCTGCCGCATTAGAAAGAAAAAAATATTTTTTTGTCTATTTAGTTGTTATGCACGTGACGATAAATTTATTTAAAGTACCAGGAAAAGAAATCACGTGATCGGCATTTAATAAATTAAATTCTACAAATTAATCTTTAAAAATTCACCAAAAATCAGAAAATCGAGCTAAATGTTCGAAAAATATCTCATTTTAAAGGAATTTTTAGGATCTTTGTCGTGATATAAATTTTATAACCCTCAAATTATTATTTTAAATGCAAACTTAAAAAAAGTTACAAAAACAGCTGAAAAATTTAATTTTAAAAATCTAAGAAGAATTTTTCAAAAGTCTCTCTTAGAGCACCCCTACGCTATAAGAAGAATCGCCATGCAAAATGTCAGCCATTTAGGTCCAGCGGTTTGGTCTGTGCGTTGTATGTCAGTCAGTGAGGCAGTTACGGAACTGTTTTATATATATAGATTACTACACTTACCCTTTATAAATTACTTCGTAGAAGCTTCATAAATGATTTTTGACTTGAAAAAAATTATTTTGGTACTATTAATTTACAGAAATATATATATATATATATTTTACAATAACACAATCAATATTACAATATCAAGATTTGCTCAAATAAAGGTCCATCGTCCCCTTAACTTATTTGCTTTTAGATACTACGAGGTAGTAGAACTGAAATAGAAAACTTAAATAAGACTGCGTTAGAAAATAAATAAATAAGAGAAAGTTTCTTTTAAGAGGAAAAAATTTCCTGCCACGTTCGGTTTGCTTCTAATTATGTCATTTTTCCCTTCACAGAATCTCGCAAAACCCTTGAAAATCTTCCCCTTGGGGAAGTACACTTGTATCAAGCTTGACATCTTCTCAGTAATGTGTGTCACGTACCGAAAGAAAATTTAAGGCGAATCACCAAAGGAAAAAATATGAGCCAGCAATATTATTGGGAATAACAATACAGGGTTATCAGGAAAGAATTATCTGATTGCAAAATTTAATATTTTCCATAGTTATAAACAGAAAATTATAATTAATATGTCATTGTAAAGGAAAAATATTAAAATTTTTTTCACAGGTATTCTATATGACTTCCTTTAGTCACCCGTATAATATTACTGCGATATGCCATTTCTTGCCAAGCACGTTGTAATGGTTCACTATTAACTGTTTGTAAAGCATCACAAACACGTTGTTTAAGTTTGGGCAAACTTGTAGGCAAAGGTGGTATAAACACAAGATCTTTGACATATCCCCAAAGGAAGAAAGAAGTCGCATGGGGTTTTAAGTCCGGTGACCTAGGAGGGTAGCTGTGTAGGACCAAATCATCAGCAGCACCTCGACCAAACTTGTAGGCAAAGGTGGTATAAACACAAGATCTTTGACATATCCCCAAAGGAAGAAAGAAGTCACATGGGGTTAAGTCCGGTGACCTAGGAGGGTAGCTGTGTAGGACCAAATCATCAGCAGCACCTCGACCAAACTTGTAGGCAAAGGTGGTATAAACACAAGATCTTTGACATATCCCCAAAGGAAGAAAGAAGTCACATGGGGTTAAGTCCGGTGACCTAGGAGGGTAGCTGTGTAGGACCAAATCATCAGCAGCACCTCGACCAAACTTGTAGGCAAAGGTGGTATAAACACAAGATCTTTGACATATCCCCAAAGGAAGAAAGAAGTCACATGGGGTTAAGTCCGGTGACCTAGGAGGGTAGCTGTGTAGGACCAAATCATCAGCAGCACCTCGACCAAACTTGTAGGCAAAGGTGGTATAAACACAAGATCTTTGACATATCCCCAAAGGAAGAAAGAAGTCACATGGGGTTAAGTCCGGTGACCTAGGAGGGTAGCTGTGTAGGACCAAATCATCAGCAGCACCTCGACCAAACTTGTAGGCAAAGGTGGTATAAACACAAGATCTTTGACATATCCCCAAAGGAAGAAAGAAGTCACATGGGGTTAAGTCCGGTGACCTAGGAGGGTAGCTGTGTAGGACCAAATCATCAGCAGCACCTCGACCAAACTTGTAGGCAAAGGTGGTATAAACACAAGATCTTTGACATATCCCCAAAGGAAGAAAGAAGTCACATGGGGTTAAGTCCGGTGACCTAGGAGGGTAGCTGTGTAGGACCAAATCATCAGCAGCACCTCGACCAAACTTGTAGGCAAAGGTGGTATAAACACAAGATCTTTGACATATCCCCAAAGGAAGAAAGAAGTCACATGGGGTTAAGTCCGGTGACCTAGGAGGGTAGCTGTGTAGGACCAAATCATCAGCAGCACCTCGACCAAACTTGTAGGCAAAGGTGGTATAAACACAAGATCTTTGACATATCCCCAAAGGAAGAAAGAAGTCACATGGGGTTAAGTCCGGTGACCTAGGAGGGTAGCTGTGTAGGACCAAATCATCAGCAGCACCTCGACCAAACTTGTAGGCAAAGGTGGTATAAACACAAGATCTTTGACATATCCCCAAAGGAAGAAAGAAGTCACATGGGGTTAAGTCCGGTGACCTAGGAGGGTAGCTGTGTAGGACCAAATCATCAGCAGCACCTCGACCAAACTTGTAGGCAAAGGTGGTATAAACACAAGATCTTTGACATATCCCCAAAGGAAGAAAGAAGTCACATGGGGTTAAGTCCGGTGACCTAGGAGGGTAGCTGTGTAGGACCAAATCATCAGCAGCACCTCGACCAAACTTGTAGGCAAAGGTGGTATAAACACAAGATCTTTGACATATCCCCAAAGGAAGAAAGAAGTCACATGGGGTTAAGTCCGGTGACCTAGGAGGGTAGCTGTGTAGGACCAAATCATCAGCAGCACCTCGACCAAACTTGTAGGCAAAGGTGGTATAAACACAAGATCTTTGACATATCCCCAAAGGAAGAAAGAAGTCACATGGGGTTAAGTCCGGTGACCTAGGAGGGTAGCTGTGTAGGACCAAATCATCAGCAGCACCTCGACCAAACTTGTAGGCAAAGGTGGTATAAACACAAGATCTTTGACATATCCCCAAAGGAAGAAAGAAGTCACATGGGGTTAAGTCCGGTGACCTAGGAGGGTAGCTGTGTAGGACCAAATCATCAGCAGCACCTCGACCAAACTTGTAGGCAAAGGTGGTATAAACACAAGATCTTTGACATATCCCCAAAGGAAGAAAGAAGTCACATGGGGTTAAGTCCGGTGACCTAGGAGGGTAGCTGTGTAGGACCAAATCATCAGCAGCACCTCGACCAAACTTGTAGGCAAAGGTGGTATAAACACAAGATCTTTGACATATCCCCAAAGGAAGAAAGAAGTCACATGGGGTTAAGTCCGGTGACCTAGGAGGGTAGCTGTGTAGGACCAAATCATCAGCAGCACCTCGACCAAACTTGTAGGCAAAGGTGGTATAAACACAAGATCTTTGACATATCCCCAAAGGAAGAAAGAAGTCACATGGGGTTAAGTCCGGTGACCTAGGAGGGTAGCTGTGTAGGACCAAATCATCAGCAGCACCTCGACCAAACTTGTAGGCAAAGGTGGTATAAACACAAGATCTTTGACATATCCCCAAAGGAAGAAAGAAGTCACATGGGGTTAAGTCCGGTGACCTAGGAGGGTAGCTGTGTAGGACCAAATCATCAGCAGCACCTCGACCAAACTTGTAGGCAAAGGTGGTATAAACACAAGATCTTTGACATATCCCCAAAGGAAGAAAGAAGTCACATGGGGTTAAGTCCGGTGACCTAGGAGGGTAGCTGTGTAGGACCAAATCATCAGCAGCACCTCGACCAAACTTGTAGGCAAAGGTGGTATAAACACAAGATCTTTGACATATCCCCAAAGGAAGAAAGAAGTCACATGGGGTTAAGTCCGGTGACCTAGGAGGGTAGCTGTGTAGGACCAAATCATCAGCAGCACCTCGACCAAACTTGTAGGCAAAGGTGGTATAAACACAAGATCTTTGACATATCCCCAAAGGAAGAAAGAAGTCACATGGGGTTAAGTCCGGTGACCTAGGAGGGTAGCTGTGTAGGACCAAATCATCAGCTGCACCTCGACCAAACTTGTAGGCAAAGGTGGTATAAACACAAGATCTTTGACATATCCCCAAAGGAAGAAAGAAGTCGCATGGGGTTAAGTCCGGTGACCTAGGAGGGTAGCTGTGTAGGACCAAATCATCAGCAGCACCTCGACCAAACTTGTAGGCAAAGGTGGTATAAACACAAGATCTTTGACATATCCCCAAAGGAAGAAAGAAGTCACATGGGGTTAAGTCCGGTGACCTAGGAGGGTAGCTGTGTAGGACCAAATCATCAGCAGCACCTCGACCAAACTTGTAGGCAAAGGTGGTATAAACACAAGATCTTTGACATATCCCCAAAGGAGGAAAGAAGTCGCACGGGGTTAAGTCCGGTGACCTAGGAGGGTAGCTGTGTAGGACCAAATCATCAGCTGCACTACGACCAAACTTGTAGGCAAAGGTGGTATAAACACAAGATCTTTGACATATCCCCAAAGGAAGAAAGAAGTCACATGGGGTTAAGTCCGGTGACTTAGGAGGGTAGCTGCGTATGCGATTGCTCGTAGTGCAGCTGATGATTTGGTCTTACACAGCTACCCTCCTGGGTCACCGGACTTAACCCCATGTGACTTCTTCCTTTGGGGATATGTCAAAGATCTTGTGTTCATACCACCTTTGCCTACAAGTTTGCCCAAACTTAAACAACGTATTTGAGATGCTTTATAAACAGTTAATAGTGAACCATTACAACGTGTTTGGCAAGAAATGGCATATCGGCATTATATCGGCATTATTTTGCATTATACGGCTGACTAACGGAAGTCATATTGAACACCTGTGAAAAAAAATTTAAATATTTCCTTTACAATGACATATTAATTATAAATTTCTGTTTGCAATTATGGAAAATATTAAATTTTGTAATCGGATGATTCTTTCCTGATAACCCTGTACATTTATTTTAAATGTTAAATCCACTCACAACATGAGTGCTTGATGAGAATGAAATTGGAATCTAATACCGCGAACTTGATTGCTTATACTAATTTTCATTTTTCTACGTTTGTCAGGTCATAAAATATCATTAAGATCTTTATGAAATATCTTTAAGATTTTTCGCTGTTTCAGTATTCTTTAACTTTATAGCAAAGCAGACCTTTAGGAACTTCAAGTAAAATTCGCTTCATTTTTTTAAAATTACAAGCACCTAAAAGAGGGCCAGGGCAGAATTTTTTTATTTAATACTAGCTGAAAACCCGCACTTCGCTACGGAGTACATTCAAATTAAATACAACGGTCAATGTAATACAATTAATGCCAAAAAATATATATATATTTATAATAAATACGACGATCAATATATACAATTGATGTAGAAAAAAATATATATATTTATAAAAAAAATCGTGAGGGATATTTTTATAGACAAAATAATGTCCAATCGTCTGCCGCATTAGCAAGAAAAAAAATATTTTTTTGTCTATTTAGTTGTTATGCACGTGACGATAAATTTATTTAAAGTACCAGAAAAAGAAATCACGTGATCAGCATTTAATAAATTAAATTCTAAAAATTGATCTTTAAAAATTCACCAAAAACCCGAAAATGGACGTAAAGATTCGAAAAAGATTTCATTTTAAAGGAATTTTTAGGATCTTTCTCGTGATATAAATTTTATAACCCTCAAATTATTATTTTATATGCAAACTTAAAAAAAGTGACTAAAACAGCTTAAAAACTTCATTAAAAAAAATATAAGAAGAATTTTTCAAAAATCTCTCTTAGTGCACCCCTACACTATAAGAAGAATCGCCATGCAAAATTTCAGCCTTTTAGGTCCAGCGATTTGGTCTGTGCGTTGTATGTCAGTCAGTGAGTCAGTTACGGAACTGTTATATATATAGCTGAAAACCCGCGATTCGCTACGGAGTACATTCAAATTAAATACAACGGTCACTGAGAGTACTATTGAACTCTCAGTATAAAATAACACAAATCGAATGTTACTATTCTCTACTGGCTGTGCTTAACTTGCTGCATTTTATCATTTTAAGTCTGTTTACCTCGAATTGGAGTTTTTCATGATTTCCATCCTTTTAAAGAATATATCTAAAATTCCATATAAGGTATCTCTGTAAGATTTTTTACAGCTTTATGTTGTTCCTTTTATACCGAAAGTCTTTACATTTTATTTATATTCACAGTATTTTCACAGTATTTCCAATTTAGGCAAAAAATTCTGAAAGTATTTTTCCTGAAGCAAAAACTAGAGCCCCACGAAAAATATGTATATTGTTCCTTTTTCCTGGTTTCTTTAGGATTGAATAAAATATCTCCAGAAACTGCCCACAAAATAAAAATTTATTATTCTGTAAATTCTTCAGATGCATACATAAATTCAAACAGAAAACACGTAACAACTTTGGTCTATACATGCCTAACGCAGTTCCAACGGTTCTCAGTAGAAATTGAACACTGAGCAGAATCGGATATGATGACCGGAGTGCCTTGACCAGCTGGTTTTAACTCCTGTACGCAAGATGTTATGTAATCAAAGATAATGTGCTCAGTAGTTACCATATTGGTAAACCGGAAGAAGCTGGGGCGGTTGGCGACTTTTTGGCGATTTTTTTGAAAAGTCGCCAAATTTGCGTTTCTGAGTCCGCCATTTTTTTTAAACCCCTCATATTCTGTTGTTTTGCTGTTTTTAAAGGTTTAAAACACCAGAACAACGAAATATGAAGGAGAAAAAAAAAAGGAGAACTCAGAAATTCTGGCGACCTTTCAAAAAAATCGCAACATGAAAAGTGTAAGGTATCCGACTACGTTTCATGAAAAATAGTTTAATAATTACTTTTAAATTTTAAGTTTTGGTTCGAACTATCGGAAATGTGTAATGAAAAATACATTTTAATGATTACATTTTGAATAAAATGTAAGTTCTACAGAAAAAGCAATTAAAATTTACATTTGCATTGAAATTCTGATTATAGTACAGAAAAACATAAAAGTAGATTTAGAAACAGAAATTTACAATCTAAAGAATTTTTTTAATCCTACGCCCTTCTAAAATATAAAAAAATTTCATAATTTGTAGCCAGAAAAGGGGGTACATCATAACAGGAAGTAAAAAAATCGCCAAGTTGGCGGCAGCCCCAACTTCTTCCGATTAACCAAAATGGTAAGGCTAGGTTAAAGATAAAAGTTACTATTACAATCATTGTACAAAAATTTTAAGTTTAACACCTTCAATAATTGAACACTGAGTTCAATTTCAAATATATTTATAGACTTCCAAAGCGCCCTCTATCGGTCAACCAGCTAGATATCACTAGAAGCTTCTAAAAAGTCTAGACGGCAAGTTGGCGACCATTTGGCGTCATGTCGCCAAAGGTGGCGAAATATCGCCAAATTTGGTGACCAAAATAAGACACCAAATCCATCGCCAATTTGGCGATAACTCTCATATTTGACTAGATTACCATAGACTTGTAAAATTCGTAACAATTTTTTTTTTTGCCTTATCAAGCGATTATGAAAAATAAATCACACAAATTTATTTTAAAAAATTATAAATTTCTTTAATGTATTCGGAAGATTATTATCAAACCTTTCCAATATCGTAACCAATGCCCAAATTTGAAAAATAAATAAGTAACCTATTGGTCCTGAAGATATACGGTAAACTAGACATGATTCAAATTTCGAATTTTAAGTTTTTTAAACAACTATTCGAATTTTTCAAGTATTTTTCACACGAATAAAGAGCTTTGTACGATGATAAATTTTGTGGAAAAAAAAAGACAATGATCAGAAAATGTGAGTAAGTGAAGAAAAATAAAATTTTCTGTCAGAGTCCGCTTTGTATAAGTGTTCGTTTTCCAAATTCTAACATTTTATCAAAAAAGAATTTTAACTCTGCAATTGGCCTATTGGAAAAGCCATTACTTGACATCAATAACACAATTCTGCAATGGTTTCGTCATTGTTTATGATCAATTCTATTTTGTTGCTATGATTCAGGAAAGCGTCACTGGAGTCGATCAATACAGTAGCTGAAAACTATTCAAAATATGAGTAATTCCCGATAGGAGTCTACACAAAACGTAATTTAAAATGGGTGAAGACTTTGTAGCTTGGTATCGGAAAAGTGCAAGTCCCAAATCCTCTTAGGCCTATATATATTTGCATGCATTGTCCAAAACAGAATACTTTTCAAAGGATAATGTTTATCTCTTTCTGAGGATTGGTAAATGAAACTGAATCGTACAGTGGAATAGCTGTTCTTTCAATTACACGATTAAACGACACTAGCTTTTATATTGACTAAAAACTTCCAACCGTATCAGCAGAATTTGCCGTCGAGGCCTGTGTTTAAAAGCTAATGGTTGCCCGTAGAATACTCGAAGTATCGTTATTCAAGCTGAACATTTTTAAGAAAGATATATTCACTAAACCAGAACACGCAATTTAACATAACATACATATATTAACAAAACACACAAATATTAACAAATAGTATTACAAAGGATTTAAGCGGGGCTAAGCCTGGCTGCTACTGTAGCTGTTATGTAGCAGTGCTACATTATAATCATCCTTTCAAAACTAAACCATTTTCGTAGACACTGTTCCTTTTCGCGCCATCTTGGCGACAACCCAACAACTTTCTACCACATTTGGCGGAATTCGCCTAGTATAATTTTAGTTTTAGTATCTTACATACTGAGTTAAGGATGAGGTGTTTACTAAAATCAAAATTAGAAATCGTTATAAGGAAATGGTACAGGTTTTCTTTTGACATATTTAGAGGGATACTGCTAAAATATTCAACAAATATGAGAGACGATAGGGCCAGAGTGACGAGATTAACACTAATTTAGGCATATTGTAAAAAACACATAGTGGAGGAAAACCCACCAAGAGGAGAGGCATTGACGATCACGCACAACACTGATGAGACGCACATTATGTTATTTATTTATTCCGGATAACAAAGATATTCCTCAGGACACATACAGAAGATTTAAGACATCGAAGAAGGTACAAGGCAATGCATAGTTGGACGACAATGCATAGTGTTTCCCAATAACGGAATAGGACAGCGGCGGCATATATGTTGAAGAGACGAGCGAAGGCACAGAAGACAGGAGAAAAGCAGGACCACACAGACATGAGGGCAAGGCAAAGAAGCGAGGAAGAGAGCGAGTCTTTGTTCAACCTTTATATACTATGAGGGCGCTAGCTCTTTAGAATTATTTTAATTGGTTAGGAACTGATATCTGACTGACCATGGGGTATATGAGTCAAAGTTGTATGATTTTTCGAAAGGGGATTGAGATGACGGGATTCTGAATCATGTCAAAAAATAACTTTACCGCGAGTGCATTGAAGAGAATAGAATAGTCGGTTATTTCACATTTGAAATAGGAATTTAGAATACGCGTTAGCTTTTCAAAGGCAGTTAATAATGGTGGGGCGTTTTTATTACCTCCCCCCACATATATATATATATATATATATATATATATATATATATATATATATGTGTGTGTGTGTGTGTGTGTAAGTAAGTAATAATAACGCCCCATCTTTAATACTGTCTTTTCCCTTATGTAGTTACTTCCGATCTGCGTGGTGCCTACCCCTCGCTGGGCATATTGCATCATAGCTGATCACGTGGACAAACGAAACTCTCCTTTGTTCTGGTGTGAAGGTTGAATTGCGCGTCACTTAGTGTAGTGGATATGGGGTAAATAGGTCGCTAAGCACTTTATCCTGTATTGGTTGTGAATATATGAATAATTTTTCCTTTTCATACTTCTTTTAAATGTCACCCATCGAAGGATCAGTAGTGTACATAATGTGTACAAGTTAATAAACATATTATTCCCATAAATTTCCTTTTTTGACTGGATTTGGTACTGTTCAAGGCTTTGTTCAAGCCTACAACTTTTTAACCCAACAAGCCACCGGTAACCGTAAATTCCCGTTCTTCTGTATATATATATATATATATATATGTGTGTGTGTGTGTGTGTGTGTGTGTGTGTGTGATGACACGGACCTTGCTTCATCTACTTGAAGGCGAAATGGATGAAATTGTAGCCCTGCCGTGCTTCACGGTAGTTAATAATCAGTTCCCGCAACAGCTCCAACCTCGGACACACACATCACACCGCAATTCTCAAAACACCTTTATTCAATCTGAAGACTACATGTTTACTTGGCAACAGAATATCGATGAGTTCAACATTTACATGACGCAGCGCCTTAAATACACAATCTCGTCATGTGATCTTGATAGTTGTGTTTAATTGGTTAAAACTTAAAAGTGACGTGATAATGCTCAGACATATTTAATTTAGGTACCCACGCCACAAAGGTTGGTTTCAAAAGCAAAAGAGAAGCCATTTTAAGGTTTTTCGCTCAAGGGTTTTTAGAACTTAGAATTTAGGTTAATTTAGGGTTTTAATTTTGGTTTCCTTTAGCTTTAAATATTATATATACACTGAAGTGCCACTGAATTAGGGATACCTACCTAGTAACGAGTTGGGCCTCCTCTGGCCTTGATAACGGCTGCCACACGACGAGGCATAGATTTAACAAGTTTTTGGAAACGTTCCACGGTAATGGCTTGCCAAATATTGGCTAAAGCTGTCCATAATTCAGTAAGGTTCTTTGGTGCTGTGTGATGACCTTTCACGCCTTGTTCCAAAACATCCCAAAGATGCTCAATAGGATTTAAGTCTGGGCTTCTAGGTGGCCAATTTATGACAGAGAAGTCAGAGGAATGCTCATCCAACCAGCCAGTAGCCAACCGGGACTTGTGAGAGGTACAGTTGTCTTGCTGGAAAACTCCATTACCGTGCGGATAACAGAACAGCATAAACGGATGGAGGTGATCACCCAGCAACTATACGTATCGAATTGCATTGAGGGAGGTTGGTACACGCACCAAAGATCCCAAACTGTGCCACGAAAAAACACCCCAGACCATGATTGAGCCACCATGCCCTTGTACATTTCCAGCCAGGCATGCAGGATCCATGGCTTCATGAGCCTGACGCCATATTCTCAGCCTCCCGTCGGCGTTAAGTAGTCGGAATCGAGACTCATCATTCCATGCTACTCGTTTCCAGTCCTCTACACTCCAGTCTCTGTGCTCTCTTGCCCAGGCAAGACGTGCAGCCCGATGGCGAGTATAGAGCAATGGTACTCTCGTAGGTCGACGGCTCCCGAAACCCATACGGTGAAGCGAGCGTTGCACAGTCCGTTTACTGACTGTACGACTGGCACCGTCATTAAACTGGGTGGTAATTTGAGCTAACGTTTGGCTTCGCTGGCTACGTACAATACGCCTGAGCCGTCTCTCACCACGCACTGTCAAGGCTAATTGTCCTTTGCAGTTTGCCCGATCGCTAGTTTTTTTTTCCACCATCCATGTATTCTTGGTATACTCTTGACACTGTCGACCTTGAAAATCCTAGCTGTCTGACGATTTCGGAAATTGAATGGCCCATGCATCGCGCACCTACGATTTGTCCGCGATCGAAGGCGTCTAAATCAGGCAGTTTACCCATACTGGCAATTCCAACAACTAATTCAGAACAACCACAGTACGCGCTATATATGCAGTTACCACAGCGCCCTCACTTGCGCATACATGATGCGCAGCGCTACACAATTTGCATAGGCTTTGCTATCCCTAATTCAGTGGCACTTCAGTGTGTGTATATATATATATATATATATATATATATATATATATATATATATATATATATATATATATATATATATATATATATATATATATATATATATGTCTGTGTGTGTGTGTGTAATATTATATATATATATGTATGTATGTATGTATTCAGATTTTACTAATTTTTCAAACGTTTCAGGTTTAGCATGATTATCTAGTAGAGGAACATAAAGATAATTTTATACTTATTTTTGTAGTATGCTTATTTGTTTAAATTATTTTGAAAATTCCTGCAAAGGATTGTCAATTTTCAAAAGTAAATAACAATCGGTTTTATAATTGATCCACTTTGAATATGATAGAAGTTTCCTCTTGCAGCATAAATTAATGATCAATATGAATCCAAGGAATCGAAGGATCCAAGAAAAATTAATAAAATAATTGAATGTTAATTAAAACAAATAAATTAATTTCCGTACTTCCGAACTTTTCCTAATAAAGAATATTTATTAATAGATATTGCGAGTAATCTTTTAGAACAATGAAGAAAGTTTACTTTCGGTCAGACTGAAAATTATTGCTAATTTATTTTTTTATTTTATTTTTTTTTTTAGAAATGATAGCATATTCAAATGTTTTCTTCATTACGGTGCTCTAAAGTGCTAAATAGCTCTCCTTTAGGCGTACTATAAAATTACCGTACATCTTCGAATGCGGCGCTTATCGATGCAAGTGCGCATGCGCTAACAGAAAATGTCCAAATTCAAAGCACCAGTTGATGCGAAAATATTTCTGAATATTTACACATTATAGACTAAAAGCAAAAAGAAAAAGATGCAAAAGAGAGACAAAAAGAACGTTCCCCTACGCTTGTAGGGGAACGTACTTAATGGTAAAGTTCTTTTTTACTACATGTAAACTACGCCTAGAGCAGCGACGGAATGATTTGTGTAAGAATCTGCAATACGAGTTGCAGATGAGTGCCTCTCTGTTAGAATGCAAGCTATGACTTAAAGACATCGTAACTTCCTTTAATTTTTTTTCTATATATGTATTGTAGCAATGTCAGTTGTTATCCAGTCATAAAATACCATGAAAAAACTTCTATTTCGGATTAAGTTTCAGTAAGAACAGACAGTCTACATTTGCCAATTTTGTAATATGCCATCTGACCGGAGCAACTGTAGACGAGTTCCACAGATGGCAATTGGAAAAGGAATGCGGCTCCAGTTTACAGTGGTACCACAAGGGTAGGAATCCGACTTGGCAAGGTGCCCCACACAATTTTGACCGAGTACTTCCAGGGACGACATCTGGGGGAGGCTCGTACCTTCTCCCACCCTGTTTGACCTCGTAGAAGGACTTTCCTGTCTAGAGATTTAAAGCGCCCATATCCGTTCTAGACACGAAGGTATTTAATGGCGTTTGTTGTTGCTGTTGCTTATGCCTTTTGACCGACAGCAACATCAGATCAAGTCCTATTTAGGCTATTGGGCTGAAGGGGGGGGGGGTGCATTTCCGGTTTTGAATTAGCACCACAAGGGTCGGAGTCCGACTTGGATACGAACCGGTCCCGTAATTTTGAACCCAAGTGACGAGTCCGGAACACTTGACCTCGCACCTCCAGAGGTAAATTTGAGAACTTGGAAGACATTGCAGCCACGATAGATTTTTTCGTGCACCAGCCGCAATTAATGTACGCGGCGGCGGATTTGTCAGCGACGGGCATCGGACCAGTGACGTTCAGATCTCTGGTTCGCTGCCTTTGCCAACTGGACCACCCTGACCAATGGCGTTTGTGAGGCGTTGTCAGGATTGTAACTAAGTAGCTGTTGTACACAATTAACAGCTAAGTTGTGTTAATAGCTGAAGTGAAAATAGCGTTTGTGTGGATTCGAACCGAGCACTCCCCCCTCCCGAATCCAAAGCCCAACGAGCTACCGCTAGGCTACTTCGGGCACAATTATTAATTGGAAGGGAAAATGATAATTCGGAACTCCTTTTGGAAAACCTCTTTTGCTCGGTTGAATAAGTTAGCCTATCAAGAAAGAAACTAGGTTAATAAATTCCGACCGCCCTCTAACATTATCATTGAATCTAAGCTATTTGTTGAAAATTTGAGTTCAATTACTGTCAATGCAACACAATAAGAAAGAAAGGAAGAGTATGTAGAATAAAAAAATTTTGAACTGAAAAAAAAAATTTCCAACTGGAATTCTGCCAGGCCAAATAAATATTCTGCTTGCGACAACATAATTCGTTTCCATTTGAAAATACTATTTTCTTTAAGTATTATATGAAACTACTTTTATGCGTTTGAGGATAAATTCTTCCTTAAGGGGGAATTTCTTGGAATAAACAGAAATGAATCGAATTTTCTTCCTTAGGAATGTTGTCAGATCACGTTTGTGCCTGTGAGATATAGACAGGTTAAAAATGCTTGAAAAGTATGAAAATCTGCTCGAGATGTCTGAGTGACGTTGAAACTGGCTGATAAATTGGGACAGATTCAAAATTTTTTTCATTGCTGATATTATATTTAAATTAAATTGCCTGATTAATCGCTCACAAAGATACATGCTTGCATACGCTAAAAAAACTATTATTGCTGGTATTGCATTTAAATTAAATTGCTTGATTAATCACTCACAGAGATACATGCTTGCATAGGAAAAAAATTATTATTGCTAGCATTACATTTAAATTAAATTGCTTGATAAATCCCTCATAGAGATACATGCTTGCATAGGAAAACAATCTATTATTGCTGGTATTGGATTTAAATTGAACTGTTTCATTAATCACTCAACATACTTACTTGAATAGGAAAAAAAATTATTACTGCTGGTATTGCATTTAAATTAAATTGCCTGATTAATCGCTCACAAAGATACATGCTTGCATACGCTAAAAAAATTACTATTGCTGGTATTGCATTTAAATTAAATTGCTTGATTAATCACTCACAGAGATACATGCTTACATAGGAAAAAATTATTATTCCTAGCGTTACATTTAAATTAAATTGATTGATAAATCCCTCATAGAGATACATGCTTGCATAGGAAAAAAATCTATTATTGCTGGTATAGCATTTAAATGGAACTGTTTCATTAATCACTCAACATACTTACTTGAATTGGAAAAAAATTATTACTGCTGGTATTGCATTTAAATTAAATTGCTTGATTAATCGTTCACAGAGATACATACTTGCATAATGAAAAAAATTATTATTGCTGGTATTGCATTTAAGTTAAATTGCTCGATTAATCGTTCACAAAGATACATGCTTGCTTAGTGAAAAAAATTATTATTGCTGATATTGCATTCAAATTAAATTGCTTGATTAATCGTTCACAGAGATACATGCTTGCATAGTGAAAAAAATTATTATTGCTGGTATTGCATTTAAATTAAATTGCTTGATTAATCACTCACAGAGATACATACCTGCAAAAGCTAAAAAATCTATTATTGCTGGCATTTCATTTAAGTTAAATTTCTTGATTAATCGTTCACAGAGATGCATATTTGCATAGTGAAAAAATTATTATTTCTGGTATTGCATTTAAATTAAATTGCTTGATTAATCGTTCACAGAGATGCATGCTTGATTAGGGAAAAAAATTTATTATTGATGATATTGCATTTAAATTAAATTGCTTGATTAATCGTTCACAGAGATACATGCTTATATAGTAAAAAAAATATTATTGCTGGTATTACATTTAAATTAAATTTCTTGATTAATCACTCACAGAGACACATACTTGCATAGGCTAAAAAATTTATTATTGCTGGTATTGCATTTAAGTTAAATTGCTTGATTAATCGCTCACAGAGATGCATGCTTGCATAGGGAAAAAATTATTATTGCTGGTATTACATTTAAATTAAATTGCTTGATTATTCGTTCACAGAGAGGCATGCTTGCATAGGGAAAAAAAATTATTATTGCTGGTATTGCATTTAAATTAAATTGCTTCATTAATCGTTCACCGAGATACATGCTTATATAGTGAAAAAAATTATTATTGCTGGTATTACATTTAAATTAAATTGCTTGATTAATCGTTCACAGAGATGCATAGTTGCATATTAAAATTATTATTGCTAGTATTAAATTTAAATTAAATTACTTGATTAATCACTCACAGAGATATTCCCTATGCTTGCATAGAGAAAAATATTATTGTTGGTATTACATTTAAATTAAATTGCTTGATTAATCGTTCACAGAGATACATGCTTACATAGTGAAAAAAATTATTATTGCTGTTATAAAATTTAAATTAAATTGCTTAATTAATCACAGAGATACATACTTGCATTGGCAAAAAAATCTATTATTGCTGGTATTGCATTTAAATTAAATTGCTTGATTAATCATTCACAGAGATGCATACTTGCATAGGGAAACATAATTATTGCTGGTATTACATTTAAGTGAAATTGCTCGATTAATCATTCACAGAGATATATGGTTGCATAGGCTATTCCTTTATTCAATAATGCAATCATTTACAAATAATGAAGGACGAGAGAAATTAGCCCCAAAAAATTAAGCTGGTTGCTTTAGTTATTAAAGATGTATTTACTTTCTAAAATGCAAATATTTTTCGTGTTGCAAAATTTTACTAAGACATACAAATGTATATTGTGCTTGGTAAGCTGTGCTGTGTTACGTATGGATGATACGTTATGGTAAATATTTATAAAATGGTTTGAAAAAGCACTTTTTTTAATCATTTATAGCAGCAAAATACTACATAACAAAAGATATTGAATTCATGATTTATGTTACGTAGAATTCGTGTTTTGAAAAAAAAAAGAAAAGAAGACTGTCATATACTAGAAGGTAACCCGTCATTTTGACGTCATAATACTAATAATGACGTCATAATGGAAAAAGTATATGAGAGTTAAAAAATATCCCGAATTATCTAACAATATTGCATTTAATCCACACCTTGTAAAAGCAAAATCTTTCATTATTTTTTATTTATTTAGTTTTTCATGCGATTGGAGTAGTAGACTGCCATCCAACCCGTCATTTTGACGTCATAATACTAATAATGACGTCATAATGGAAAAAGTATATGAAAGTTAAAAAATATCCCGAATTATCTAACAATATTGCATTTAATCCACACCTTGTAAAAGAAAACCCTTTCATTATTTTTTATTTAGTTAGTTTTTTATGCGATTGGAGTAGTAGACTGGCATCCAGTTTTATACAGCTCACTACGCGATATGAATACTTGAGCTATTTGATTCATTCACATTCAAGTTTGTTTACTTTCAGAATTCATCGCAAAAGTAAACAGATTTTTAAAAACTGTTAAATATACAGCTAAAAACATCCAATTTTTTTAGTTCTGAATGTTTTATAGAAAAATAGGCTGAACAAACGTAATTTGATGGAGAAGATATTAGTTTTTAGGTAACAAAAAATTCTGATCCACATCTGAAATTGAAATTAAGCCTAACCGGCCGTTTGTTTACTGAGGGCTTCAATTGAAAGATGAGTACAGCCCGGAAGTGTTATACAGAGACAACGGCTATTATATATATAATTTTTGAACGCATTATCGCAATAGAATAAGAATACTCAGCGTTACATTTATTAAATTTTGTACCGATATTCGAAGCAATATTAACTGTCAACAGGATTAATATTCATTTAAGGTATCCGACTACGTTTAAAACATCGATTTTGGCGAAAATTCTGAAATTGTTATTATTTTTTTTTCTTAAAGATTGTAAATTTATGTTTCTAAATCTGGTTTTATTTTTTCGATGCGATCATTAGAAATGAAATGAGAGTGATTTAAAGATGAGCTGCAGCTATGAATTTCAATGCAAGTTGAAAACTTTAATCGTGTTTTCTGAAGAACTTATTTTTCATCAAAAATGTAAACGACTCTTGCGATAACTCAAAATCTAACCATGATATATCTATGAAATTTTTCAAGTATGTTTTTCCTAATACTAAGAATGTAATGGACTACAGGTTTAGTTCTAGGTATATTATTTGTTGATTTATAGTTGCATTTATAAAATATCTCATGGAAAATTACTAAAATTTTACATGTAATTGCATATAATTACCTGTATTTTTTTTTAGATTTTAACATATCGATTAGCTTGCAGTTCATTACACTTAGAAGGTACTTACGTACATATGACAAAAAAAGTTAATGTTATATGCATAATATTTTTTTTCGGAGCTAGTGCCGTTTTTCTAAAAATTTGCTAAATTTCAACCCAAAAATCATTTTTGTAAAAATTTGCATAGTTAATGACTATTTTTTCATCATATTCGAGCTTTGGTGTTATATTCCTTCGAAAAATAAGATAGAAATTTTCGCAAGTACAATTTTAAAATAAAAGGGCTCCGAACGTAGTCGGATACCTTAAGGGCCTGTTCACATAGGAGTCCGTTGCGTTGCGTTCAGAAAAAGATGACGTTGAGACGAAAATAAACCAATCATAGGCCTCCAAACGATTAGCAATGAAATTTTTAACGCCTATGATTGGTTTATTTTCGTCTCAACGTCATCTTTTCCTTAACGCAACGCAACGGACTCCTATGTGAACAGGCCCTAACAGCAGTATTAATAGCTGAAGTGGAAAATTTGAGAAAAAAAATGTAAAATGGATGTAAAAAAAGAAAAAAAATTCTGAAGTTCTAAATTTCGATTATATTTAGTCCTAGAATATACAAGAATTAAATCATCAGTTCACAAAAGTTACATTTTTTTTTCCTGCGGTAGTTTTCGGATTTAACAACATACAAGACGTCAAAACTTTATCATTTTAATGTGTTTCGATCTTCAAAGATTATTCTTTAAACCCGGTTAGATAAATCCCCACAAACCCGAAAAGATATTACTACTTCTCACACGCAGGTCAGGTGGAGGTCATGACTGCTTAGATGTCCGCTGTCCATACGCGACGGATAGTGTATAAGTCCAATCCGATCACCGAGTCTTCTCTAGGGACAAAAAGGAAAAAAAAAAAAAATCACGTGCTCTGATTTGGTTCAATTTATATTCTTCTTTGCGGAATCCGGGACGTTTCGCAGCATTCTATTTACGAAATCAGGAAGTGGACAGATTTAAATATGCTCAGGCTTTATGATGCCGCTAAAAAAGAAGAACCCTAAAACTTCCTGAATGGAGATGAAACAATCCTAACCATGCTCTTCATTCTCAAAAACGGTAATCAACTATAAGGAACCTTTGATCAAGAAAGTGGAAAAATTAGAGTAACGTAATTTTTCCTTTTAAAAAAAACTACAGAAGCTTTAGATGCTCCCTTGTTATTATACCAACCATTTTTTTTTTTTTTTTTACAACGTAATTGGAAAGAGAGAACGTATGAACCATTGTTACATAAAGGTGAGTTATATCAACATTTATACACTAAACTGAGAAATGACCCAATTACTCTCTATTTTGAGGAGAGATTATCAATCAAATCTGAAACCGATGTGTGCGAGAAAGATTTTGCAATTCATCTCCTTTTAATAGTCTTTTAAATTACTCCACTTCATCTGTGCACATTCAACATAATTTTCAGCTGGATAAAAACATGAAAACAGCTCATTTATTCTTTAAAATAAATTAATAGTACAAATATATCCTAGAAATCTATCTTACTTCCCTCCCGCTTGAGATCTCAGACCTTTTTATTCAGACGACGTTTCTTAGAATTGCCTTCCCCACAAAATAAATTCCCTCGGGTCGCGACAAATTGTTCCAGATTACAATCAAACTCTTTGGCCTTTCGGCCAACTATTTAAGGGAGGCAATACGGGTTCTGTGGCATAAGATCTTAATGAGAGCACTCAATATATGTTTTAAAATGAAATGTAAGTTAAAGTGTTAATCACTGGAAATCTAGGGTGCCCTCCAATGCGGCGTTTAAAACGTAATACAAACTTGTGTGTGTGTATATAATCTACACACACACACACATATATATATATATATATATATATATATATATACAATGGAATCTCGATCGATCGTTTTCGGAATCATCGTTTTCACGTATGTGTCGTTTATTTCATCCAGTCCCGACGATCATATTGCTTTATTATGTTCCCGCATTTATCGTTCAGTTTAGTCGGTCCCTTGAAAAACGATAGATCGAGATTCCACTGTATATATATATCAGGGGTTTCCAACTTACAAGTGTCCAAGGGCCGCAATCGAAAACACCTGTCTAGTGGCGGGCCGCAATTTAATCAGGACCATACCCAGGACATTTTTTCTTGAGGGAGGGGGATTTGGAGAATGTGTGTATAGTATGTACTATGAAATTTTTAAAAATTCGAGGATGAACCTCCAACAACGACCTTGATTATAACTGGCCAATTTTCGTTAAATTACACAGACACACACAAAAAAAGTCAAATAAGAAGTGGGTATTTAAATAAGAAGTGGGATGGGGTATGAAATAGAACATGAGTGGACACCCTACTTTTCATGGAATTCGAGGAACATCAATGTTTTTTGTAAATGAACAGCATTTGAAAACAATAAAGATTTTTACAAAAACATTTTTCGCTAACTAAGAATATCTAAATTGATGCTGCAAATTATTTTCCTAGAAGTCTTCGCGGGCCGCAAAAAAAGGCACCGCGGGCCGCATGCGGCCCCCGGGCCGCCAGTTGGAAATCCCTGATATATATATATATATATATATATATATATATATATATACAGAGGGTCCTTTGCACATTATGGAAACGATTTTGTAATTTATTTTTGTCGTTTGCATTTTGAGATAAAAATTTGGCAACCTCAGAATAATCGTCTGCTACTGTTTTGTTTTGACTGGAATGCAAGATAAAAGATTTATTTTGAAAATGACTCCTAAAATTGATAGATCTCTCGAAGGTTACGTAACTGCGCTTTCCGAGGAGAAATATTCTTATCAACAAATTATAAAGCGGCATAAAAATCGCGGTTATGACATTTCAAAAAAGGATATTTATAATATATTAAATTTGAAAGGAAAAAAAGGTCTAACTGAAAGTAAAAATGAAAACATGACCGCAAAACCTCATCCTAAGACTGTTCGAACGCAGGTAAATATCAAGAAAGTGAAGTCTCTCATCCTAAGGGCCTGTTCACATAGGAGTCCGTTGCGTTGCGTTAAGGAAAAGATGACGTTGAGACGAAAATAAACCAATCATATGCCTCCAAACGATTAGCAATGAAATTTTTAACTCCCATGATTGGTTTATTTTCGTCTCAACTTCATCTTTTCCTTATCGCAACGCAACGCAACGGACTCCTATGTGAACAGGCCCTAAAAAAAACTCCGCCGACTTCAAGTGACTGTAATAAAAAAGGGATCAATTTTCTATTGCTCAACTGACGGGAATGATCGTATTAAACGGCTTCGTTAGTGTATAGAAAAGTTCCCAAAAGGATTCATGATAGTTCCATGATTTTGTTACAAAGGCAAATTAAAAATCAAAAAAGTTTCAAGTAAAGCCAAAATTAATTCACTCTACTATCAGCAGAATATTTTAGAACCACTATTTGAAGGAGAAATTCCAGCCTCATATGGAAAATACATTGATAAAGTTGAGCTTCATATGGACAAAGCCTCTAGTCACACGTCTAAATAAATTACCGCTCGCTTATTTAGCAAAGAAAGAATCAGAAACAAGAATAAAGTGTATCCCATTTAATGAAATTGATGGAAAATCATCTGAAGCTTCTCCAGTGGACTTTTGCACTTTCGGTTTATTAAAACGAGCCTTAGGAAAACGGCATCCAAGAACACTGAATGGACTTTAGAAAACAATCCAAGTGGAATGAGGGTAAAATTGACATGACAGTATTAAGAAAAAGTTTACTCTCATGGAAAAATTCGAGCTAGAACTATTGTTAAGAACCATTGCTATTAGATAGAAGCAAATCGCCGCAACAAATACGGCATTTATACATAAAACTTAGCTATCGAAGTTGTTTCCATAAAATGCGAACGCCCTTCTGTATATATATATATATATATATATATATATATATATATATATATATATATATATATATATATGTGTGTGTGTGTGTGTGTGTGTGTGTGTGTAACATGCCAACACAGTCCCATGTTAACGGAGACCAGAGTCGACATGTCACACCTCAGGAATCTGTAGTCGTGACTAAGAATTTAGGAATCTTTACATTTAAACAATACGTTTATTATCTAATTCTTAACATCGATGACGGCGGTTTACTAGGCAACAGAGCCACGCCAAAATCTGCTCTTCGAGTTATGCTGGAACTTATATAAACTTCATTCCCTCACGTGGCTAAAGAGCGTGATTTAATAGCTGATTGGTTAAAAGTTTAGTGTTTATGTGCAAATCTGAATTTTTTAGACCCCACGCCGCGTCGCGTCTAATTTCGTCAAAAAGTCAGCCATCTTGAATGATTTTGCTGAAGGCTGTAACAATGGAACACGAATACACAAGGGAAAATTAAGTACTTAATAAGATTAAAAAGGGGTATGTAATTTTGAATAGTAGAGTGAGGAATTAATGGTTTTTAAAAGTTAAGAGTGTTGAGAAATTACTAGTTTTTTAATATTATATATATACTAGCTGAAAACTCACGCTTCGCTACGGAGTACATTGAAATTAAATACAACGGTCAATGTATGTAATTAATTCCAAAAAAAAAATATATATATATATATATATTTATAATAAATACGACGATCAATGTATACAATTGATGTAAAAAAATATATTTATAAAAAAATCGTAAGGGATATTTTTATAGATAAAATTAAGTCCAATCGTCTGCCGCATTAGCAAGAAAAATTATTTTTTTGTCTATTTTTGTTTTTGCACGTGACGATAAATTTATTTAAAGTACCAGAAAAAGAAATTACGTGATCGGCATTTAATAAATTAAATTCTAAAAATTAATCTTTAAAAATTCACCAAAAATTAGGAAATGGAGGTAAAAATTCGAAAAAATTTCATTTTGAAGGAATTTTTATGATCTTTCTCGTGATATAAATTTTATAACCCTCAATGCATTATTTTAAATGCAAACGTAAAAAAAGTTTAAAAAACAGCTTAAAAATTTAATTTAAAAAAATCTAAGAAGAATTTTTGAAAAATCTTTCTTAGTGCACCCCTACACTATTAGAAGAATCGCCATGCAAAATTTCAGCCCTTTAGGTCCAGCGGTTTGGTCTGTGCGTTGTATGTCAGTCAGTCAGTGAATGAATGAATGAATGAGTCAGTTACGGAACTGTTTTATATATATAGATATATATATATATATATGTGTGTGTGTGTGTGTGTGTGTGTGTATGTGTGTGTAAATGTTCGTTTATTCAGAATCTTAAACCTCCGAAAATTCTTCACCGATTGCTTAGAAATTTTGACACAAGGTTGCATTCGAATACGCGCGTGTTTTTATATACCTATTATATACTAGATGTCACATCTGTGACAGGTAAAAACATGTTTTTCTTAAAAAAAAGCGCCATCTGTTGGGTGTAAAAGCAACACACGCTATATTAAATATGTTTCGGCAATGGGAGCGTCATCTATTGAACGTAACAGCCACACACGCAATACTAAACATCGCTCATGCCGGACAGCGTGCTTCTTGACAGCTTTTCTCGATCGAAGCCAGCGTAGGAAATAAATACTTGCTTGAAATACTCTACTTTGAGGCGACACGCAAAGACGTTGAAATTAAATACAAATATGCGTGTCCAGCTGCAAAACGATCGATCAGCTGAGATATTCTCACATCAATTGCTGGAAATTAGAAACGGAAAAGTGCCAGTTGATCTGACCTCAGGACGAATTTCATTGCCTCATAACTTCTGCAATTTAGAGACGTCAAAAGAAGAATTGGTTGAAAGAGTATTTCCCAATATTCAGACCAATTATAAGAATCACGAATGGCTGAGTGAACGAACTATTTTTGCAGCCAAGAACAATGACGTCTACGAACTTAACAATATTATTCAGTCTAACATTCAACGAGAGGCAGTCACATACAAGTCCGCCGATATTGTTGCGGAAACAGATGAAGCGGTTCATTATCAAACAGAATTTTTGAATTCACTCGATCTGCCAGGTACATCACCGCCCGTACTGCAATTGAAAATCGGCGTGCCAATTATCATGTTGCGAAATATCAATCAGCTAAAGCTTCGCAACGGCATGTGGTTTGCAGTAAAAAAATTATTGAGCAACGTCGTAGAAGCAACAATCTTGACAGGACCATTCAAAGGTGAAGATGTCCTCATTCCTCGCATTCCTATGATTCCAACGGATATGCCATTTCAATTTAGGAGATTGAAATTCCCAATTCTACTGGCGTTTGCAATCACCATCAACAAAGCTCTGGGCCAATACTTAGAATTGTGTGGTTTATATCTAGACACGGATTGCTTCTCACATGGACAATTAAATGTCGCGCGTTCTAGAGTCGGTAAACCAGACAATCTCTATATCTTCACAGACAATGGAACAACAAAATATATTGTACACCGACAAGCATTGTAAAATTAAACATATTAGAAACGTGTGCGTTCTCTATTCTTTCTTTTCCTTTAACAAGACTCTGCCACAACAATGCATGGCCGGGTACGGCTAGTATATAGTATATATCTATATATATAAAACAGTTCCGTAACTGACTCATTCATTCACTGACTGACTGACTGACTGACATACAACGCACAGACCAAACCGCTGGACGTAAAGGGCTGAAATTTTGCATGGCGATTCTTCTAATAGTGTAGGGGTGCACTAAGAAAGATTTTTCAAAAATTCTTCTTAGATTTTTTTAAATTAAATTTTCAAGCTGTTTTTTAAGCTTTTTTTACGTTTACATTTAAAATAATAATCTGAGGGTTATAAAATTTATATCACGAGAAAGATCATAAAAATTCCTTCAAAATGAAATTTTTTTTAAATTTTTACCTCCATTTTCTGATTTTTGGTGAATTTTTAAAGATTAATTTTTAGAATTTAATTTATTGAATGCTGATCACGTGATTTCTTTTTATGGTACTTTCAATAAATTTATCGTCCCGTGCGTAACAACTAAATAGACAAAAAAAAATATTTTTTTCTCTTTCTAATGCAGCAGACGATTGGATATTATCCAAAAAAATGCATATCCCTTACGATTTTTTTATAAATATATATATATAGATAGATATATATTTTACATCAATTGTATACATTGATCATCGCATTTATTATAAATATAAATAGTTATTTTTTGGCATAAATTGCATACGTTGACCGTTGTATTTAATTTGAATGTACTCCGTAGCGAAGCGCGGGTTTTCAGCTAGTATATAGTATATATCAATAGATATAAAACAGTTCCGTAACTGAGTCATTGACTGACTGACTGACTGACATACAACGCAAAGACCAAACCGCTGGACATAAAGGGTTGAAATTTTGCATGGC
>OU015495.1:197196128-197231128 GCA_907164885.2 Dolomedes plantarius
CCAGTCGCCGAGAAGACCGCCACATTATAAGAAATGCACGCGTACAGCCAACTGCTTCATCGGCCGCCATCCAGGCACAGGTAGCACCTTCACTAGGGGCCTCTGTGTCTTCTCGAACCATACGAAGGCGCCTGGCTGAAGGACAGTTGTTATCGCGGCGCCCATTACGTGTGATGCTCTTGACGCCCACGCATCGACACCTCCGTTTGGAGTTTTGCCGCGCACGAGGAAACTGGACTGCAGCGGAATGGAACCAGGTCGTCTTTAGCGACGATTCCAGATTCAATCTCGGCAGTGATGACAATCGTGTTCGTGTGTGGAGATCTCGTGGTGAACGCTTCAATCCTGCCTTTGCTGTACAACGACACATCGCTCCCACAGCTGGTGTGATGGTATGGGGTGCCATTGCCTACAATACACGGTCACCCCTAGTATTGTTCCGTGGCACCATGACAGCCCAGCGGTATGTTCATGAAATCCTGCAACCACATGTGTTGCCACTCATGCAACGGCTCCCAGGAGCCATTTTTCAACAAGACAATGCTCGGCCTCATACGGCAAGGGTGTCACAAGACTGTCTCCGCACTGTTACTACCCTTCCTTGGCCTGCCCGATCCCCAGATTTGTCTCCAATCGAGCATATCTGGGATCATTTGGGACGACGAGTTGGGCCTCCCACGAGTTTGAACGAACTAGAGGCTATGTTACAGCAAATATGGAACGAAATGTCTCAAGACATCATACAGAACTTGTATGACTCAATGCCCGATCGTATCGCATCGTGTATTCGCGCTAGAGGGGGTCCAACGGTGTATTAACTCCTCCGTTCTTTTGCCTTTTTCTCTGAAATAAATTATCCTTTTTCTTTGATTTTCTTATCATTAACTTATATCAAAGTAGTCATTACGTATGTAAAATTTCGTATCATTTTGACGACTCCTTCTTGGTGAGCTAATTTTTTTGTCCATGAGTGTATATATATATATATATATATATATATGTGTGTGTGTGTGTGTGTGTGTGTGTGTGTGTGTGTGTGTGTGTGTGTGTGTGTGTGTAATGCATATTAAGGTGATAACCTAAAATTGCTCAAATCAGTGTTTTCCGAGTGGCAACAGTTTGTGAGCTGTAGCATCGAGAGCGAGCTGATGGGCCAATCACAGCTTGCCTCCTTTAGTATCATTGGTACTAGGCTTTGTGATTAGATAAAGCTTTGTGCCGGCTCTGAGCTAGGTGAGAGTGTCAAAACGACTTTGTACGATGTAAGTGCTGGATGAACTTGTTTCCCGCTTGGAATTTTGTAAATATGTACATAGTTTTGCTTAATCAAGAAATAATAAATGTATTTAATTAAAGACATTGCTTGTGGTGTTAATGACCCATTCTGATTTAAGAGCATGTTAACCGAATGGTAGCACACACACACACACACACACACACACATATATATATATATATATATATATATATATATATATATATATATATATATATATATATATATATATATATATATATATATATATATATATATACTAGCTGAAAACCCGCACTTCGCTACGGAGTACATTCCAATTAAATTCAACGGTCAATGTATACAATTGATGTAAAAAAACAAAAAAAGTATATCTATAAAAAAATCAGAACGGATATTTTTATAAACAAAATAATGTAGAAGAAAATGTTCAAATTAAATCTAATAGAATACTAAAGAATATAGTACAGTTAATATAGTACAGTTTGAGGAATATATCTTTTACTGTATTTTAATATTTTTTTGGATAATGTCCAATCGTCTGCCGCATTAGCTAGAAAAAATTTTTCTTTTGTCTATTTAGTTGTTATGCACGTGACGATAAATTTCTTTAAAGTACCAGAAAAAGAAATCACGTGATCGGCATTTAATAAATTAAATTCTAAAAATTAATCTTTAAAAATTCACCAAAAATCAAAAAATGGAAGTAAAGATTCGAAAAAGATCTCATTTTAAAGAAGTTTTTATAGTCTTTCTCGTTATATAAATTTTATAACCCTCAAATTATTATTTTAAATGCAAACTTTAAAAAAGTTACTAAAACAGCTTAAAAATTTAATTTTAAAAATTCTAAGAAGAATTTTTCAAAAATCTTTCTTAGTGCACCCCTATACTATAAGAAGAATCGCCATGCAAAATTTCAGCCCTTTCGGTCCAGCGGTTTGGTCTGTGCGTTGTATGTCAGTCAGTCAGTCAGTTACGGAACTGTTATATATATAGCTGAAAACCCGCGATTCGCTACGGAGTACATTCAAGTAAATACAACGGTCAGTGTATGCAATTGATGCCAAAAAAAAAAAATATATATATATTTATAGTAAATATGACGATCAATGTATACAATTGATGTAGAAAAAAATATATATTTATAAATAAATCGTAAGGGATATTTTTAAAGACAAAATGATATCCAATCGTCTGCCGCATTAGGAAGAAATTTTTTTTGTCTATTTAGTTGTTACACACTTGACGATAATTTTATTTAAAGTACCAGAAAAAGAAATCAATGATCGGCAGTTAATAAATTAAATTCTAAAAATGAATCTTTAAAAATTCACCGAAAATCAGAAAATGGAGGTAAAGATTCGAAAAAGATGTCATTTTAAGGGAATTTTTATGGTCTTTCTCGTGATATAAATTTTATAACCCTCAATGTATTATTTTAAATGCAAACGTAAAAAAAGTTTAAAAAACAGCTTAAAAATTTAATTAAAAAAAATCTAAGAAGAAATTTTGAAAAATCTTTCTTAGTGCACCCCTACACTATAAGAAGAATAGCCATGAAAAATTTCAGCCCTTTAGGTCCAGCGGTTTGGTCTGTGTGTTGTATGTCAGTCAGTCAGTAAATGAATGAGTCAGTTACGGAACTGTTTTATATATATATATATATATATATATATATATATATATATATATATATATATATATATATAAGGATAACATATGGACAATAATTTCCCCAATCTATTATTTCCAAAAAACAAAAGTGAAAGAAGTGGAATTTTAATACTCGGCAAAGCGCAAAAAGTAGTAATGTTCAATGAAACAAAAATATTTGAAATTTTAAACTTGGATCTACCCGAAAGAAAACGAAAAACCTTAACTTTGCTCTACCTATACTGGTTAGTTTTGAGCTTTAACTATATATGTATATTATATATATATATATATACACACACATACATATACACAAACACACATAGACATATGGAGAGGGGTAAATGTTTCTCTGTGGAAGAAGTGAAAATAGCCCAACATTTGAATGATGACATGATGTTTAGGTCGCATCTTCGTGTTTCACTGCCGATTTTCAGTGGTTTATATAAATTTTACGAAAAAAAAATTATTGAAAGTAATGTTACTGCCCTTTCTCTGAGCGCTAGAAAAAAGTTATTCTGGTGCAACCCAAAACTCATTTATCATGTCATAGAAATATGATGGTTAAAGTAAACGATACTCCAGAATTCTGATTTCTGAGAGGGAGAAAAAAAGGTTCTAATGCATGAAAGAGATCCTGAGACATCTTTTCCTGTGAACAACTCCATTTGTAAATGTCTGAAAATCTGTCTTCGAAGAAGAGAATCAATCATCTTACACTCTTAGATATCGTATGCATCTAAAGAATTGTGAATTAAGTTAAATATTTATTATCCCCATATCACACAACTTAGTACCTTTTGCTTTAAGAATACTGTTCCAATGCACAACCCCAAACATGTAAATATGAACTCATTGTAACCTTAAAAATTTTAATGCAGATTTACATTAGGTATTAGAAATACATTACGTGTTATTCAGTTCAAATAGAGACAACAACAGAAAAAAGCTTGTTACAGTAGGCGGACATCACTGGCAACGGTTTTGTAAACGGGACTTTATTCGAGAAGGAAAGCAGTTGTATAAACGGTAGATTTTAATTTTTCTATATCAATGAAGCCAAACATCATTATCGTACGTCATAACTAGTTTCTGAAGTAAATTCCATAAATCCTAATTAACCAGTTAATCCTGACGAAACACCGTTCCTCCTAGCTGCGAAAGGGGAGGGGGGAGTTTAGAATCCCCTGCGGGGAAAAAATACTTCTAGAAAAGCAATTCCTGGGTAAATTTCCAAATTTCCACCAACTTATCTATCTTATGCTTGCACTACTGCCTCAAACTGCTAGAAGTAAAAGCTAAACGGAGCCTGGGTTAAAATAAAAGGAATTTTTTAAAGACTTAACGTTCTTATTTCTAACTTACGAATCTAAATAGTAACTTAAAAAATCCCTCAACGGGGCTCACGTTTTGATCCTCACTATTTTACCCGGGTCGTCTGTACGTTTCGTCTACAAGCAGTCTCTCCACACCAACGACGACAGCAACGAAAGACAGACACATTTTAGGAGTGGATCGGGACCGCGAATTGCTCATCACAGATCCGTTGTCTGCAGTCTCATGAGTACTGTAGCGCCATCTATTGCATAGAATAATTTTATGTTGTTTTGTAAACTTTCGGACCACGTGTTTCATGCGTAGTACATTACAAAATTGATGATCAAAATAATTTCAATTGTACATATTATAATAAAATCTTTTCGCGTCATTTCAATTTGAAAAGACATTTAAAATCTGTTCATAGCCATAATGAACTACAAAAAGTAGAGATTTTGAAAAAATTTAATAATTTTAGCGGTAAGTGATGTCATTGTAGTGATTAAAAACTAATGATGCGTATTTAATTAATGATGTATTGAGTTAATGTACTTCAATTAACTTGTACTGAATCGAAAATTATTTTTCTATTCAGTACAAGTGACTCGATGAATGCAACATTTACTCCACGACAGAGTGAGTTAGTTCATAAAAACCTGAACAACATTCTGGATGTTTATAATAAAAATATTGAAAAAGCAAAGGAGTGAAAAGTAAATGGAAATTCATACGTTAATATCAGAAAGAAAACAATGAAACAAAAAGGATATTTTTCTACTAAAAGGAAGAAGTGCAGTAGTTCTAGACTCAAAAATCCTACAGTTAACGAATCAGAAAGTATTAAAGAGGGTTTGCTCTCAAAGAGTGAAGTTATATGTATCAATACAGATTTTGACCACTCATATAACAAATAAATATCTGTTTGAATATGTAAGGTATACATAAGATTCGATTCACAAGAATCGAACTTTTGAGTGAATGAATTAAAGAAGCTGCTTGAGATATGCTGATTTCGGCATACGCGCTTGGTATAAATACCAAGCAGCTTGATTAAAAGGGGGGTTTAAAAAGGTTTTGTTAAGGTTGTCAGATAAGCGAGTTAAGGGAGCTACGAGGAAAGCAGCTCCAGGTGCTATCCTGCGCTAGTGCTTAGGGGGCCCAAAGTTTACGTGGCAGTACTGCTGGTTTGACTCTCTGCTGGTTTGTGAGTATTTGCAAAGTGTAATTCTATTGAATGTTAATATATATTCCGTACAAGTAGTACGTATGCTTCTTGCTGTAAAAGCAAAGCCTACATGTGCAAGAATATTCAATAAACATTGTTTCATGTATAAACTGTGTTTGTATCAAATTCATTTAGAGTGCCAATTCAAATTATATACACCCAAGTCTGGGTAGAAGTGAGCTAAAACTCTATAAATATTAAAAAAAAATTAAAAATTATGTCTCCATAGTTATTTTGATTTCTTTAATTAATTTTTCTGTTTCTATCTAATTGACTTTGAATTTAAAAATTAAATGAAAATCTATGTAAAGAAAACCTTGCCTAAGTCTTTAAAACTTTTTAAATGAAGTATTTAATTTTAAAAATTAAATGAAAATCTATGTAAAGAAAACTTTGCCTAAGGCTTTAAACCTTTTTAAATGAAGTATTTAATTTTTAACATCTATCTGATGTGCTGACTCCTTTCTCTTTATATAAAAGTAAAAATCGTATTAAATAACCTTTCTAAGCATTGTCATTTCATCTGATTTCTTGTTGCTGCATAGGTATATAAAAAAGTGTTTTTCTAAGGTGGATCTAGAAAAAAAATAACAGGACTTAGTACCCATCTTTAAGTACAGAAATTCCTCTAAAATTTTATTTTAGATTTACCACATACTTTTCAGTTCATCCTGATACATTTTAAAATTTTATTGCATTTGCAACCTTAGCTACAACTGTTACAACAAATATCAATCATTCGTTATGATTTTCTGACAAGGCCATTCCAACAATGAAAGCTACTTAATAGCTTCGCCGTATCACTGTTAAGCAATTATATTTATTGTTCACAAAATTTATAATTCATATTGTTTACTAATTTTACTTACATAGTTCAAACAGATCCAACAACAGTGTTTTTTAGAAAAAATACTAACTTTTTTTCTTATACAGCTTATAAAAAAAATTCAGAATTTTCATTTCAAGATGTCTGGTAGATGACAAAAAAAGAGAAAATCTTTTATATTATTCAACAAATTTGTGCAGTTACTTGTACCTAAGGCAGTGTGTCTAAAAAATCATAAGTTATAATCATATAATCTATATAGTTATTATGAAATAAAATTATAAATTTATTTACCTCAGTTTGTACATAATTTGATAACTTAAAAATATATATTTTCTGGAATTTTGGGCCAGAATCCAATTAAAGTTCTAAATATTATACATTAAAAAATGCAAATTAAAAATCCTTAACTAGCACCAGTTGTTTAAAGTCAATTTTAATTTTTGTATTTTCTAAATTTAAGTATGTGTTGAATACTTAACATTTACACAATTAAATGAAAAATAGTATTAAAAAAGTTGGTAATTTTTTCCTGTTTATTCATATTCATATCTTTCGTGCTAAGCGATTGTTAATTATTCTCTCCAGTAGATGGCGATAGCAGCGTAACCTAGAATAGGTAAAACTGTAACCGACTTCATGAGCAATTCGCGGTCCCGATCCACTCCTCATATTTTGCCACCTGTCTCTGTGGCTCACATAAAAAGCCTTCACACGGCTAGGAGAAGAGGCCATTCATTCGCGCATGCGCATAATCTTCTCTTTCTATTCTGATTGGCTGTCGAGCATGGCGGCAGAGACAAAAGTTGAACTTTTTCCAACTTGAAACCGCAGAGACCAGAGACGGAGACGAACCGGGGGAGTGAAAATTTGTTTGTAATACGCATGCGCAACAACGAAGATACATGATTTTCGTCTCCGTCGCCGCTGGTGTGGAATAAGCTTTAGTCAGTGGAAGAGAACCTACCTTTCCCCGTCAGGTTTGCCATCGATGATGATTAGGGATTGCAGATCCTTACTAAATATTCAAAACCAGGTTTCGGTTCTCAAGTTTTTCTAGAGCTGGGTACGGGGGTATTTCCCAGGTTTCAATAATCCATGAACCTGAAAAAATCTGACATAAATATTAGTGAAAAAACTATATTTATTAATTATGTAAAGAACTTTATATTATTCTGTAAGTAAAATATAAATTTCTTTTAAATTTCTTTTAAGTTAATTTAAGGACATGGGTACTAAAACTGGAATTCTAGTCGTCCCACCCCCCACTTTTTTTTTTTCCTCTGTGGAGATTTTATGTTTTTAGTTTCAATTTGCCCTTAGATTAAGAATTCGTCGCAGACAAAATTGCACAATTTTATATAATATAAAATAAGATTTATTTTTGCTGTTTATAACTGCAGTAAATAAAATTGCTTTTGAAAACTTTATATGAAGTAAATCTTAACATTGGTTTGACTCTCTGCTGGTTTGTGAGTATTTGCAAAGAGTATTTCTATTGAATGTTAATATACACTCAAGAGCCAAAACATTATGACCACCTGTCAATAACGAGTTGGCCCACCTTTGGCGCGCAACACAGCTTCAACCCGCCTTGGCATGGATGTTACAAGTCCTTGGTAGATGGCCGGAGACAGATTGTACCAGATGTTTAAGCAACGGTCACGCAAATCCGAGATATTGCGAATTGGTGGTCTTTGAACTCTGAGCTGCCGTCCCATGACATCCCAAATGTGCTCTATCGGATTGAGATCCGGTGAGTTAGGCGGCCAGGACAATAACTGGAATTCAGCATCATGTTCCTGGAACCACTCCAACACAATTTTAGCCTTGTGACACGGGGCGTTGTCCTGTTGGAACATTCCATTTCCAGCTGGAAAAACAGAGGCCATGTAAGGGTGCAACTGGTCCGCAATGATGTTCAGATACCCTGTAGCACTCATGGTCTGCTCTACCACAACCACGGGTCCCAGAGACGCCCAAGAGAACGTCCCCCAAAGCATAATACCGCTACCACCGGCCTGTGTATGACCTACTGTACATTGAGGGAGCAACAGTTCGCCTGGAAGACGGCGTATCCTGACACGACCATCGTGATGAATGACAAACCGTGATTCATTTCACCAGGCAACTCTCTCCCACTGATCCATGGACCAATCGCGATGTTCCCGGGCCCAGCGCAGGCGCAGTTGGCGATGACGCTTGGTCAGTAAAGGCACACGAGTGGGACGTTTGCTGCGTAGCCCCATATCCAACAGTGTCCGCTGAAAAGTGTGCTGCGATACTATTCTACTTGGCCCTGCATTGTATTGGGCTGTCAGCTCAGCCACTGTCTGGCTCCGGTTTTGCTTCACCATGCGAGACAGTCTCCGACGACCTTTCTCTTTGATAGCGTGTGGACGTCCAACACCATGTCGTCTACTGCTGGTTTCACCGTCATTCATCCACTTTGCATAAGTACTAACAACTGTAGGTCGCGAACAACCCACGAGTCGTGCAGTTTCGGAAATACTTGTTCCGAGCCTTCGAGCCATTACAATCTGCCCTCTATCAAAGTCGCTTAGATCTGCAGCCTTTCCCATCACACACAGAAGTAAGTGAAAGAATGATTCTTCAGACTCTCCAGCAGCAGTTAAATACCACTTCCACCTGATCACGTGCCTTCCACGTCATCCAGGCGAATTCATTGCAAAATTTAGGGGTGGTCATAATGTTTTGGCTCTTGAGTGTATATATTTCGTACAAGTAGTACGTATGCTTATTGCTGTAAAAGCAAATTCTATATGTGCAACGAATTCAATAAACATTGGTTCATGTATAAACTGTGTAAACTCATGTATAACTTGTATCAAATTAATTTAGAGTGCCACTTCAAATTATATACACCCAAGTCTGGGTAGAAGTGAGCTATATACTCTACAAATGCAAATGACACCCGATGACATATCTTTTGATAGGGAATTCTAAGATGGTAGAGGAGGATCTAGAAGTTAATACTGTGGATACGCGGCAAAACTGTTTATCCTCATTAAAATGTTGTTTTCGAAATCTAAGATTTACTACTTTTGAATAATTCTGCAAACACTGGAACCGGGTTTGCGGTTCCAATAATTTCTTCCGGGTACCCGACTACCCGATTCTGCAATCCCTCGATATGAGGAATACTCATTATGCAATTTGAAATAATTTGAAAATTTGCAACAGAAGAACAAACTGAAATGAAATGGCATAGAATCTTTAAAAAAAAGGGCAATATCTCACAAGTTGCCATTGTATTTCATTCCTTCGTTGGGTTTATAAGAAGGAATATCAATGAAATAGAGCAGATAATTGAGCCAAAATTATTAATGTAAGGGAGAAAAATCAGACAAATACAAAAAGCCACCACGGATAAATCGCTTTCAAAAACATCTCTGCTATAATATACATCTTCCCCTCACGTTTTGTCTAGGGAAACCAAAATGACTGCTTTCGAGCACGCCACTAGCATTTGGCTAAGACTTCATTGAAAAGCAAAACGTGTTTTTCAGCTTTTGCAATCTGTTTTCACTCCAGATCAATTTCCAGTATCTTGAAAACGTTTAACAATGATTGTTGAGAGAGAGAGAGAAAAAAAATGTCCAAATTACCCATGCCGAGACCACATGAATTTAACAATGAAAATAAAAAGTTGCTCTATAACTTTTCTGGGTGCAACTAATCTTAAAGTATTATACAGTCTTTTGTTTTAAATTTATAGATCAAAGTCTAACCTACTATAGAGTCAACAACTAAATCTTTTAGAGTATTCACTGAAAAATTACGATCAGCTTTTGTTCAGACTATGTTATTTACATTTAAATTAAAGCCTCTGAACACTCGAATAAAGTTTCAAGTATACAGCGATAGCTTTAGCTACCCAGTGATATCGGGGCCTTTTACATCTAGACCATTATTGTTTATGTAAAGGACAAAATCAAACCCCAACACATTTAAATTAATTTCCAATGGCACATCACTTACAAATTCCTATCATGTATTAATTTTTACTGGAATATTAAGGACACAAATAAAGTTTTAGATAAAAGACGTAGATTGTGTGAGAGAGCATCAGTCATCTTTTGCCACACGAGGTCCAATTAAACAGGGATCCTCTACTTAAAGCTGATTCTGGACATGCATGCTAACATTGGGATTCGAACTCCGGTACAAGTAACATATAGTTTACTAGCTGAAAACCCGCGCTTCGCTACGGAGTACATTCAAATTAAATACAACGGTCAATGTATGCAATTCATGCCAAAAAAAAATAAATATATATATTTATAATAAATGCGACGATCAATGTATACAATTGATGTAAAAAATATACATACATATATATATATATATATATATATATATATATATATATATATATATATATATATATATATATATTTATATATATTTATAAAAAATTCGTAAGGGATATTTATTTTTTTTTGATAATATCCAATCGTCTGCCGCATTAGGAAGAAAAAAAAAATTTTTTTTTGTCTATTTAGTTGTTGTGCACGTGACGATAAATTTATTTAAAGTACCAGAAAAAGAAATCACGTGATCGGCATTTAATAAATTAAATTCTAAAAATGAATCTTTAAAAATTCACCAAAATTCATAAAATCGAGGTAAAGACTCGAAAAATATCTTATTTTAAAGGAATTTTTATGATCATTCTCGTGATATAAATTTTATAAACCTCAAATTATTATTTTAAATGCAAGCTTAAAAAAAGTTACAAAAACAGCTTAAAAATTTAATTTTAAAAAATCTAAGAAGAATTTTTCAAAAATATTTCTTAGTGCACCCCTACAACATAAGAAGAATCGCCGTGAAAATTTCAGCCCTTTAGGTCCAGCGGTTTGGTATGTGCGTTGTATATCAGTGAGTCAGTGAGTCAGTTACGGAACTGTTTTATATATACAGATAATCATTTTCCGAGTCATCTCGTGATCAAGGACAAAACTGAAGCGATCTGAGAATAATGCCGCTAAAGGAAGAGAATAATTTAATATGGCGAACACGTGATGACACGGGCCTGAGTCAAAGGAGATGTACGATTGCTTAAATTCACGGTAGCATATGTTTCCTCCAGTTTAGTAACAATGCAGTTCCGCAAGGTTAATCAGAGAGTTTAGAATTCTATATGGAACCAACAAGGAGGAATAATGTCCATTTTATGCATATGGAGGTTTAACCATAAACTGCCTTCGTGCGTGTGATCTTACATTTTTTTATCATTGTGTGTATCTAGTTTTGACAGTTCTGAATTCAGTGGAACCTCGCTTAACGAGCACCTCGCATAACGAGTACTTCTCTTAGCGAGCAAAATAAATCGTAAAAAAATGGCTCGCTTAACGAGCAACATTTTGCATAACGAGTGATAGCGCATATAGATTGGTGCAGAGTTCTCTGCCTGCAGACCCCCGACTCCTGTCATCACATTAGTCACGGTAACATTAGACACGGTATTTAGAACCACCCCCATTCCCGCCCCCAAGATTTCTTTGATCTGGTGTCTCCCCCGACCCCGCTCGACACCATTTGACCCGCTGACCCCCCGCCCTTTCTTTGATGGACCGCCAGAGGAGGCGATCCACGCATACTACAGAGTACAGAGTGAACATAAATCACTGGATTCCCCAAGGCACAGGCAGAGAACTCTGCACCAATGTATATGCACCATGACGTGGAAGGAAGTCCCCTCTTCACGTCACTAGGATCTTCACGTCACCAGGATCATCAACGGCCGAAAAATAAGTATTTAAGGGTAGTCATGGATGGTTCGAGAAGCAAATATCATGGGACTGGAGGATAACAATGATATTGAGGAGCTTGTGGAAGAGCTCAACCAAGAGCTGACCACCGAACAGCAAATAAAATTGCAGTGTCTTTCACAGCAAGCAGTTGTAGAGGAGAGTTTGTCAGTGGAGAAGGACGAAGAAACAATCTTCTGGCGCAATAAAAGAAATGATGAAAGCATGAGAAACTGTTGCATCGTAAGTTACAAAGCATCACCCTTATAAAACGGTAGCTATGCGCGCTATAAATTTATTCAATGACAATGCGGTGACACATTTTCAGCAAATTTAGAAGCGCCGAGAAAAAAAAATGTCGCTAGATAGCTTTCTAGTAAAAAAATTAGATATGTGTCGTAAATTCGTAAATAATAAACTACATATGGATGATTTTGCTCTTTAATAATTTGTGTATAAGTAATTTTTTTTTAAATAATAAACGTTACATCTAAAAAATTTTGAGTATTTTTTGGCATGGAACGCATTATCGTATTTTACATTAATTTATATGGGAAAAAATGTTTCGCTTAACGAGTGTTTCGCCTGACGAGTAAGACTCTAGAACGAATTATGCTCGTTATGCGAGGTTCCACTGTACTTTGAGACACGTTGAAGATGAAAGTAGGAGTTAAAATTGTTGAAGTTCATGGGGGGGCTCGGTGTTTGCAGTTTTTTAAACATACTTTGAACATTAATTAAAGGCTTCTGGGCTAAAATATCCGCAGCTGTCTTTTTAGGAATATCTATCTTTTATAGTAATTTAGGTAGATCTCTTTTCAAGTTTAACAGCAATCGCATTCAATCTTCTTTGATTGCGTGTATTGGTTCTATATAAAAGTTGTGGACTTCTAATATGATTTCGAAACTTCAAAAATGCAGTTCAGCAAAAAATAGGGGTTTTCCTCATAAATACAAATATTCATCGTGTTCTGAGCTATTCTAAAAGTTTCAAATGTCTAGCTAGTCGGGAAGTTAGTTAAAAATAGATTGCACAAACACACAAACACACACACAAACAAGAAAGCAAGTTAATAAAAACATGGCAATAAGAAACCTCTATTATTATGTTCGCTACTTCTCGAAAGGTATTGTTGACATTCTTCAATTTCTAGTCACTCTGACATTACATTCTCTAGTAAATTTAATTCCCAAAATAATATCTCAAGTACAGTTGAGTTTCTAATCATATACACTTAGATTAAACTTAACTACTATATCCTTTAACACCTTCTGTTAAACAGTTATATTGCAGACTACTAATTACAGATTAAGCAACTGCCAGTAATTTTATTTTACTTTGGTTAAAAACTGAAATCACTCATGATGTAAGCTTTGAAGAATTCCTAACTTTTAAAAAATGTAATACTATTATATTCATTTGAATCATTGACTTCTTTAACTAATAATACTTGAACTAATTCTGATTAATAATTAAGAAATTCCTTTCCTATTAAAATAAACTAAAAGGCCAATTCTCCAAATAACACCGTGAATGCATAATGACATTATAAAGGAGTCACAGAACATCTCCGAGAAGTTACGACCAAATCCCTGTGAAATTGATATGCTCGCCCGTGGAAATATGACTGTGAAGTCATAGCTGAGGATGAATATTTTCTGAGACTTGTGACTAATTTGGGGTCACAGTAACATTTACTACATTTGGTCATAAATCCGTCTCTGTATAGTTACAAAGAAAAGTCCACCAGTCTATATATATAAAACAGTTCCGTAACTGACTCATTCATTCACTGACTGACTGACTGACTGACATACAACGCACAGACCAAACCGCTGGACCTAAAGGGCTGAAATTTTGCATGGCGATTCTTCTAATAGTGTAGGGGTGCAGTAAGAAAGATTTTTCAAAAATTCTTCTTACATTTTTTTAAATTAAATTTTTAAGCTGTTTTTTAAACTTTTTTTACGTTTGCATTTAAAATAATACATTGAGGGTTATAAAATTTATATCACGAGAAATATCATAAAAATTCCTTTAAAATGAGATCTTTTTCGAATCTTTACCTCCATTTTCTGATTTTTGGGGAATTTTTAAAGATAAATTTTTAGAATTTAATTTATTAAATGTTGATCACGTGATTTCTTTTTCTGATAATTTAAATAAATTTATCGTCACGTGCATAACAACTAAATAGACAAAAAAATATTTTTTTTCTTTCTAATGCAGCAGACGATTGGATATTATCAAAAAAAAAATAAATATCCCTTACGATTTTTTTATAAATATATATATATATATTTATTTTACATCAATTGTATACATTGATCGTCGCATTTATTATAAATATATATATTTATCTTTTTGGCATTAATTACATACATTGACCGTTGTATTTAATTTGAATGTACTCCGTAGGGAAGCGCGGGTTTTCAGCTAGTAAAGTATAAAAGAGGTAATTAACCGATCAGTGTTGTAACTGATACCTATGTGCCTCGCTCTAAATTCATTGAACAGTCAGTGTGACTGTCTGTTCTATTATGGTACCGTTAATTGAATTTTACGTTTAAAATACTTAATAAATTCCCATTAAAACTGTCTTAAGATACCAACTCTTTTGTTAGTTAAAATATAATTTTAGTTTTCAAGAGAATAATTTTAAAACTAACCGAAAACTGTGATTAGAGGCTCAATATTATATAGCAATATCAATATTATAAAGCAAACTATTATAAATCAAGCTAAGATTTAATTACATATCAAAGCTTATTACTTAAGTCATAATAAAATAATCTCTGAATTTTAAAAAAAATATTCTCCTTTATGATTAAAATTAAGTGTTGATATATTAATATGAAATAAAAAATATGAGTCTTTAATTTTAGTTAACTCCAAAGAAAGAATTGTGTGTGTGTGTTTAGACGTACTTATGACTTTTCATTAATTTTTTGGACCTATTAAAAAAGTTATTATTGAAAGTCAAACTTGAAAAAATAAATTAGCTTGTTTTAATTCAGCCTGGAATTATCAATTGCATTCAGTTAAGATTACAAACTAATTTTTTTCCCTGGAAATAAGCCAAATAAAAGAGAGAATGTTTAAAAAGTAATGGGAACTAGCCACAAATTATTAATTTTTGTGTTAAGTAAATATAGCTTGAATGTTAAGTAATAATAGCTAAAATAAGACGATGTCAAAACTTTTAAACCGATCTAGAGCAGTAATTAGGGTAATATGATATTTTTATTCATGCATTTCAAGAATTTATATATATATATATATATATATATATATTTACTGATTAGGATTTCCCTTTAAGGGGACAGTGGACTTTCAAAATTGCGAAATTTGTCCAAAAATTCGATTTTTTTATTTTATTGAATTGTGAAACTACGGACGAGTAGGAATGTGTTGCAAAAATAATTTTTAATTTCTGTGATTACTTTCCTAGTTATAGGCATTTGTATTTAATTTAGATATTATGTGGTTACTAATAGTAATAACTTTAAATGAGTTTTTCTCAAAATAAAAATTTTCATGTCATACGAATATTCAAACTGCTCCATGCGCATTTCAGATTATCGTATTGCTTTGAAATTTAAGTTTTATATACTTAACTGTATATCAAATAAATCTTATTGAAAAAAATTATGCTTCGTAGCTCAGAATTTCTAAATTTTGTACTTGAAAAGATGATTTATACGTATTTTGCGTAATAAAAAGGGGTGGTTTTACTATTATTATTTTTTCTCTTTATATTTTTAATGAATTCTTAAAATAAGCAATAAGTTTCATTGTTAGTTCTATAAGGTATCCTGTAGATAAAAATTACCATATTATATGCAAAAGAAATGCGCAAGGAACATTTTTAATGAGGTCAATTTTTGATATAATTAATAATTCATAATTCATTAATTATAAATATTTCATCTTTAAATTTTAACTACTTTTATATATCTATGGTACTAATCACATATTCAAATTTCAAGCAAATCCATTCAAAACAAAAAAAGTTACGTTTGAAGGTCCACTGTCCCCTTAAATGTTTACTACTTTTCATATTATTTCTTAGAATGGACTCTAATGTTGCCTTTAAAGCACACTTTAAATACTAAACATTTTTATAAACATTATTATATAAACATTATATATATATATATATGTACAGTAAAACCTTGTTAATCCGGGCTAACTGGGACCATAGGCAATCCAGACAATCAAAAATACTATACAAATATATACTTTAAGTCCATTACCACCTTCAAAATTTAACCATAGGCAATCCAGACAATCAAACACAACTATACAAATATATACTTTAAGTCCATTACCACCTTCAAAATTTAACCATAGGCAATCCAGACAATCAAACACAACTATACAAATATATACTTTAAGTCCATTACCACCTTCAAAATTTAACCATAGGCAATCCAGACAATCAAACACAACTATACAAATATATACTTTAAGTCCATTACCACCTTCAAAATTTAACCATAGGCAATCCAGACAATCAAACACAACTATACAAATATATACTTTAAGTCCATTACCACCTTCAAAATTTAACCATAGGCAATCCAGACAATCAAACACAACTATACAAATATATATTTTAAGTCCATTACCACCTTCAAAATTTAACCATATTCAATCCAGACAATCAAACACAGCTATACAAATATATATTTTAAGTCCATTACCACCTTCAAAATTTAACCATAGGCAATCCAGACAATCAAACACAACTATACAAATATATATTTTAAGTCCATTACCACCTTCAAAATTTAATTGCGAAATCGATTACGAATGTTTGAAATATAATTTGCTGTTTACCGATATTTCTTTACAGTGAAGATTTAGAGTACATTTCATCTGGATGTTTTACTAAAACAAACAAACAAAAACATTCCTGTCAACGAAACTGGATATTACTTCGACACAAACTCTGTCGGCCATCCCCCCGCCCCCCCCCCTCCGAACCAGTTCCACTCACTTATAATGAAAGAAAATATTAGATCTTCTTCGTGCGACTGATGATTTTTTTTTTTTTTCCTTTTTTACGAGCTCTTTCTTTTCTTCCTGTCAGTGTTTCACCCGGTTTTCTCTCTCGCCGGACGTTTTCCCCGACTCGCCCACAGATGGCGCTGCTTGGAGCGCGTCTGTCTCTCTCCGCGTTCTCCTCTCATTCTCCGAAAATCCTCACATCAATGTCTGATGTCGAAGATCCAGAAGTAGTCCACTTCCTACCTATGCACCCACTGTGAGCTCGCCGCGAAGGGTTAGTAGCATCACTGGACATTTCCTCGATGAAGTAAGTGTCAACTTTTCTCGCTTTTTTTTTGCACTGTGGGTAGCCCAAACTATGGCTCGCTATTTCCATTATACACAGCTTGTGTATATTTCCCCCCCCCACACCAATACTATCCTCTGAAGTTGGGGGGGAAGGCAGCAAGGGGCGTAATAGGGGAGGTCTGTAGAAAGTGCCGTACGGTAGTCATCTGTGTGTATGAGGTTGGAAAATTAAATTTTACTCAAGCGTTTCAAAGGTCGGCTTTATGATAGTTATTTACTGGGTGCTATTCTAACCGGAAAAATAACTGATAGTTGAAGCTATAAATTTAAGTAGGGTGTATATATATATATATATATATATATATATATATATATATATATATATATATATATATATATATAATATTGATAGCTGTGTTTATATTGTCTTGCGAGCTATTACTGTGTAAAAACGTAAGTGGATGAACAAATATTATTTCATTCATGTATCTGTAATAATGACTATTCTTCCTATCATGAATAGATTTTTCCTTAAATTACATACTGTATGAAAAATAAAAAATAAATAAAACATTACGATGCTATAAATTCCAAAACAGGAGTAGAAATACCTTTATTTATGGCGTAGAGTAATGTCCGAAACGCAATTGTAGATGTAAACTTCCCTTTCCCTGAATTTATTTATGTAAATCAGTGTTTATTAATTTCCTTAAATTTTGATCCATTGTTTACGAATGTCTATATGTTTTAACACTTAGACATGATGGATGTGTATATGTGTACATAGTAATCAACTTGCAAAATTACCTGAATATGATATGATTAAAATCAAGTTATGAATATATCACGGAAGACATATATATATATATATATATATATACAGTAAAACCTTTTTAATCCGGGATAACTGGGACCATAGGCTATTCAGACAATCAAAAGTCAGGGTAATACGGGTAATTAGCAAATCAAAATCCTTAACTAAGCAGGCTTGCGGTTTATTACGATAAAAAAACTATGCTTTGTAACAGAATTACATAGTATTGTTTACAAGACAATAAAAAATATAAAAATAACTTTTCACATCATTTCTTAATAAAGAATTGGTATGTCTAGTAAAGCTTTCTTAAACTCAACAAAAAGCATTTAATTACCATTATTAATTGTACAATCTATGCAGGCACTGTACATTGAATTAAACTAAAAAGCGGATATTTGGCGTCCTTGAAGTTACCTTCTCGCTATCATAGTTAAAAATTATTATCTGTCGTGAACATTAAATAAAAATAATGTCTACAAATCTGATCCGGATAAACGAGGTTTTACTATGTGTATATATATATATATATATATATATATATATATATATATATATATATATATATATATATATATATATATATATATATATAACGACAATTTTGTAAGACTTTCAATTTTCAGATTTGATCTTCATTAGCGATAGGAATTTCATTTAATAAAAATCCGAAAACTCTTGAAATTTCAATCACAGCGGGAAAAAATAAATATATTTCTCTATTGTTACAAGAGCTGTTGATGTTATACATTTGATTCTGCTATTGTAGAACGCTTTGTCTATTATTAAACTTTTGAAACTGCGTCTGTTTAGGAGCAGTTTCATCCGAATCTATGTTGAAACCTTAGATATCTGAAACTGGACTGATGAGATGAAATTCAGTGAATATCTGTGTTTAAAATTTGAAAATAAAGAGCTAGACACTGTAATAGAGGAGCAAGTGAATAAGCAAAATCTAAATTATTAGGCACTTGCGAATTTGGTTTTTTAAGAAAAATTCTGTCTATTCGAATTCGTTTCCTTTTAGACAGTTTGTTGCCGTGTTACGGAATTGGATGTTCGGGACGTAATGATTTACAGGAAGCTTGTGAAAAATTGTGTGAGAAGTTGTGTTTCTTGTTAGAGACAAAAGTCGAGATTAGAAAATTTAGTGAACCTAATAGCACTTTAGTATGTTAAGGTTACTCAGGAATGAATGTTTTCTTTTTCATTTAATCCATCTGAGTTATACATACACACACACACACACACACACACACACACACACACACATATATATATATATATATATATATATATATATATATATATATATATATATATATATATATATATATATATCTTTATAATTGGGTTTCCTTAGGTCATGTAGTGTGTTATTCACTAGGAGTGTGTTGCTTTCTAATACTGCTTTTATTTAAAAGTTCTAACCGGAAGTTGTATAAGTAGTAGACCGGTAGTTGTAAGCTTATCTTTTTATGTGTAGAGTCAAGATAGTTGATTTTTCCTCGTGATAGTGGGTAATATAATTAATATGTGTTTAACACGTTATCCATTTTCCGAGGTCAAAAATTTAGATGTTGGAACATAGGCATCCCCGTATGTCGTCATATGAAAAGGCGGTTTGAAGGAGAGTAACACACACCGTATCTAATTTTTAGTCTGGTTGTACTTTATGTGGATTACTGATTAAGGTGTCGGTGCATGGTGTCAAGGAAATTGACTTAGTTATCGGAATGTGTGCTGTTAGCACAATTGAGTTTCCCTCCCATGTCTGTTGCAGCCTATAAAGAAATAGCTTTGTCTGTACGAAATCGGGTACTTTTTAGCTAGCACAGAATTACGTCCCAAGAAATTCAAGTGGTTAAGGGCAGGATATAGATTTTGGGAGACTTTTTCCTTTTCTTCGACAGATTCGTCTATTCTGGTGATTGGATGCACTGATTTGTTTTTAAAATTAATCCAATCCAGGCGTTTATCCACTATGGGAAGAATTATCCTCAGTTTGTTACTATGAAGTTACTATAAGTTCAGATCTAAGAAATTAATCCCTTATAGTGTGTTACAATACTACAAATTACTTTAAGTTTTGCAAATTATGATAATAGTGTTTACCTTTAATTAAAATACAATTGGCTAGCTCGCAAATCAAACCCGAAGCGTTCTAACTTTTCGGACTATAACATAACTGAGGTACTTTCTTTACTAACACTCCTCGCACTTCTCCCATGACAGAGACTGGGATGTCACTGAATGACAGTTCCTTCCATCGCCTGGATAGTTCAGTTGATAGAGAACCAAACAGGTTTGTTGACGGCTAGCAGACAGATTTTACAATGGCACCCGACCATTAGGAATAACTATAATGTTCGTAAGGTGATATATAGCAAACGATCACATAAGGGGGAATATAAATCAATGTAAAATGAATGTTTATGAACAGTGCCTTGTGATGTTGCTCTTAAAATGTAAGGGGTGCAAATGTTAGGAATGGTGTTCGAAAAATGAGAGTTTCTCACATCGCCAGGATAGTTCAAAAAGTGGAATGCTAACTTTGATCTTTTGGAAACCTTACTTCACTTTTGGCCTCGGCTGAATATCCTTTCAAGCTGTGACTTGCATTCTTGGCTCTTGCATTTCTTACATTCCCAAAATTAAAAAAAAATATATCATCAAATGGTGCCTGTCTTTTACCCTCGTGTTACAAAGCGTAATCATATAATGCTCCTGATACTGACCAATCAATGAAGCTGCACAATTAGAATATGAATTGATCTTGGCCTGTAATAAAATATGATTATTACTTCTTACGTATGGGGAAATATTATTCTCTATCTTAAACAAAAAGTATTGTTAATGCATCCGCGCACCTTTGAAAGGGAATAAAGGGTAAAGAGTGAATATTACTTTAAAGTTAAATAAATAACTTTAAAGTTAAATAAAATATAAATTATTTTACTTTAAAGTTAAGTAAAAACTAACTTTAAAGTTAAAAAGGGGTTGAAAAGGGTAGGTTAAAAGGTTAAAAAGGGTAATTTTTAGGTTTTACTTTGAAGTTAAGTAAATAACTTTATACTATGTTTCTTACCCTAAACTGCCTTTTATAAAGGGGCCACGTAAGTTTCAGCAAATTTTTGTTTTGTTTCAGAAGGACGGAATATATTGCAAAATATTGTTTCGGTTTGAAGTAATTTCTCGGGAATAATATTTTGAACACAGAAAGTACTGAAAACATAAATAAACAGCTACTTATCTTTTATGAAAAGTACATCCATACCTAGATGCACGACCTAGATACGTTCCGGAAAAGTTGGCCGTAAAGCGAAAAGCCGTATAACGAATCAATTATTTTGATACAAACCCATACAAATTTAACTGGATTTGTTCCAATTTTTTTTAATAAATAATATAGTTTTTTGTTCCTAAAGCATTTTATTCTTTTTATTTCCTGTAAAAATTCTTACATTAAAATAAAAGTACAAAACAATGTAATAATAAACAGAAATTCAAAAAATAAACATATAAACAAAAAACAAAAGAAAGCTCATATGCTCATACGCATACTTATAATAAATAACATAAAATAAAATGTTTAAAAACTGTTTTAATGTAATGACGAACATTAACATGAAGAATCACTCAGCTAGAATCACTTCCATCACCACTTTTGTAGCCGTATAACGAAACATTGTAGGCCGTAAATTGAAAAAGTGCCTTAATTAAAAAAGGCCGTTATAGTGAAATGCCGTATAAATAGCGGTCGTATAGCGAGGTATAGGCGTATCGAGTTTCTGTTCAGTTGTTTTTCAAAATTATTAATTTATTGATTAAATATTTAAAAATACAAAATTTTCCGTCATAATGTTTTAAAATTATTTTAGCCGAATTATTTTAAATATGTATGGAGTATATTTTAATAATAATAAAAAATTGTGATGATTTAAAGGAAAATGTGCTCATGTAATTCAGCCCAGAAAATAAATAATTTTGAAGAACAACTGAATTGAAACTCAATACCCTCCATCAAGGATAAGTAGCTCTTTTATTTGTGTTTTCAATTCTTTTACGCAGAAAGCATTTTTAATACGATTTCCGGTGCTGATGCTGAAATTTCGTTTATGAGATATTATCAGTGATAGGGTATTTTTCCACCCTGGATATAAACCTTAAAATTTTGTTCCCTCACAGTGGCGTAGCTAGGGGGGTGCGGTGATTGCGGTCCGCACCGGGCGGCACATATTTTGGGGCGCATATTTTTATTTAGTATTAGTTGTAAAAAACCACTTGTTCAATTCATAAGTTTACTATTCGATTTCTTATTTATTTTTATTTATAAATATAAAAATATAAAATGAAACATATTTTATGGAATTTTTTTTATAAATTAGGTATATGTTTTGTCTCATAGGTAGGGAAACTGCGACCTCCGTAAGTTTCTTGTGGTCTTTATAAAAGTTGCATTTATAGGTATATCAACTTAAGCGGCCTCCTTTATTACTGTCTAATTTAAATATGGCATCCAATGGTAAAAAAGTTCCCCACCTATAGTTTGCCCCAATTACAATTATTTATTTATGTTTATTAATATATAAAAACCACCAATCGATTGACTTAGAAAGGGTGTCAAATTGGAGACCGCCCCGGGCGGCAAAAGTTCTAGCTACGCCACTGTTCCCTCGGTTTATGCTACGCTGTATTAAATAACAATTACAGTTAATAACTACTAGTCCTGTGTGTTTTCTGAAGAGCCTAGGGCCTCTTTGCATTCCGGATACCTGAGCATCAGATTCGTTACTTGCACCACGTCCCTAACTGTGTGAAACAGCCAGTGTAGGAGGCACTTTGATACACCTGCATAATGGGCCGACTTAATTCCTTGCCATGGTAGCAAGAAGAGTGATTGTAAGCGGATTAACTCTCATAGCTTCATTTCCTAGCATTCTCAAATCATGGCATAAGTCAGGCAGGAATGTTTGCGTCATTATGTTGCGAGAGAAGTTTTCGTTGTTACATTTTGACGTGAAAGTTGCAGCTCAAGGGCTTCCCGAATATTTCGCAAATATCCTTCATGAAGATGTTCAGTAGATATCCCTAAAACTAGCATATATACTAAGGCATTCGAAAACAATTTCAGTTAATTTGAATGAATAGTTTACCATAATATATGTTGTATTTGAAATCAAACTTGCGTTCAATGTCAGTGAGTTTAAACTTGAATTTTTAAGGGTTTTTTTTCGTATACTGTTTCTTACAAATAGGCTTAAAAGGAAAATGAATTAACTGTGAATCAAAAATGTGTCAGTCCATCAAATAACACACAAGTTAGTTATAGAACTTAATATTAAAACTTCTGTAGTCAAGTGTAAATAATGATAATGTAATCAATGAAATTGACAATGTCGGCACTGTTGACAATTAGACATTATTATAAAATGCAAATACATAAAGTTTTTTTACTTTCCTGTTTTGGAATTTCGTTTCAACTTTAAATGAACATATACCAACGGGGGGGGGGGGGAGTAGGGGCAATCGCCTTCCCCCCCCCCCCCCCCCCCAAAAAAAAAGGACCGGCTTATTTTTGTTTCATAGCCTAAAGTTATATAATCGTAGACCTAATACTAAATGATTTTAAATTTAAAACGAGAGAATGTTTATTTCTTATATATATATATATATATATATATATATATATATATATATAACCCTAAGAGCCGACATTGCCCCTCAAATCTCTGAACTGGAGCCGCCCCTGGCATATACACACATGCACATGCGCATATATATATATAATAAAACTTCGCCGTAGCATCATATCCTCCATATGCGCACTCTTACTTTTATTTTAATATAAAATGCTATTCAGCAGATTAACGTGTAAATAATTTTACTACGCTAAATATTTTTATACTAAAGATTTATTTGTGAAAATACAGTATAAAACAGCTCAAAAACATTTAGCAGTATGATTGTGATTTATCACTGGACCAAATAAACGTCAAAATGCTAAAATATGTTCATGTTTTTAGGACATATTACCATTCCTCTCTTTTCAAATTTAATTCCATTCCTGTAGAAGTATCGTACAGAAGCTTAACAGTACCTATCTTTAGTTAACTTATTTTGTGTAATATTTCACGGTCTTTAGTGTTGCATTATTTTTTCATTATCTTTTGTATTATTGTTCTATATTTAATAATTCCTTTGGTTTTTTGGAGTAAATATTTTACGCTTTTTCTGGGGCATATTAATATATATATACTCTAAATATATAATTAACAAAGATACTTTCAAAAATGTAATGTCTTATTGTAATGATTACAAGATTACTAGCAAGGTGTAATCACTTATCAATTTGATTTAACTATCATTTATTAAGTTTACACAGATAGCCTCATCTTGTCCTACGTGTTATCTGTCTTTTCACTTTATATGCTGCTAGCTGAATACCCGTGCTTCGCTACGGAGTAGATTCAAATTAAATACAACGGTCAATGTATGCAATTAATGCCAAATATATATATATATATATATATATATTTATTTATAAAAAAAATCGTAACGGATATTTTTATAGACAATGTAAATAATGTAGAAGAAAATATTCAAATTAAATGCAACGGTGAATGTATGCAATTAATTTGTTTGTTTAATATCCATAAAACATACTAAGTATTTTGAATTAAATTCTTAAAAACTTCAATCTCAATTAATCTTGTAGTTAAATTTTATCTTTTACCGTATTGCAATATTTTTTGTCAATTTATTTCGTTGTTATGCACGTGACAGAAAATTAATTTAAAGTATCACAAATAGAAAAGAAACTACGTGATCAACATTTAATAAATTAAATTCTAAAAATTAATCTTTAAAACTTTACCAAAAAATCAGAAAATGGAGGAAAAGATTCGAAAAAAATTTCATTTTAAAGGAATTTTTATTATCTTTCTCGTGATATAAATTTTATAACCCTCAGATTATTATTTTAAACGCAAACTTGAAAAGATATTGCAAAAACAGCTTAAAAATTTAATTTAAAAAAATCTAAGAAGAATTTTTCTAAAGTCTTTCTTAGTGAACCACTACATTACAAGAAGAATTGCCATGAAAAATTTCAGCACTTTTGGTCTGTGCGTTATCTGTCAGTCAGTCAGTCACGAAACTGTTTTATATGTATAGATAAGTAAGACGTCTCATGCTTATGTCAATTTGCTGGGGTATATATATATATATATATATATATATATATATATATATATATATATATATATATATATATATATATATATATATATATATATATAATTATTTATAAAAAAATCGTAACGGATATTTTTATAGACAAAGTAATGTAGAAGAAAATATTCAAATCAAATGCAACGGTCAATGTATGGAATTAATTTGTTTGTTTAATATCCATAAAACATACGATTTTGAATTAAATTCTTCAAAACTTCCGTGTCATTAAACATTTCTGCCACTGCGTTGTACGAAGCAGTTTGAGTCAAATTTAAGTAATCACTTAGTGTAAATTTTGTGTAATCACGTGTAAATTTTGTGTAATCACTTTTATCGGTTTGACTTACCTATCGAACTAATGTATCAAATTAAAACTAATTTATGAAATTTTCTCCGTGAACCTAATCTTTTCGTACTTGTTACCTGTCTTTTAACTCTGTATGCTAGAAGTAAGACCTCCCGTACCTGTGTCAGTTCACTGGGTGTCTCAAAATATTTCTGCCACTGCGTTGTACGAAGCAGTTTGAGTCAAATTTAAGTAATCACTTAGTGTAAATTTTGTGTAATCACGTGTAAATTTTGTGTAATCACCTTTATCTGTTTGACTTAACTATCATGTATCAAATTTGCTCCGTGAGCCTCATCTTTTCATACGTGTTACCTGTCTTTTAACTCTGTATGCTAGAAGTAAGACCTCCCGTACCTGTGTCAGTTCACTGGGTGTCTTAAAATATTTCTGCCACAGCGGTGTACGAAGCAGTTCGAGTCAAATTTAAGTATTCACTTAGTGTAAATTTTGTGTAATCACTTTTATCGGTATGACTTAACTATCATGTATCAAATTTGCTCCGTGAGCCTCATCTTTTCATACGTGTTACCTGTCTTTTAACTCTGTATGCTAGAAGTAAGACCTCCCGTACCTGTGTCAGTTCACTGGGTGTCTTAAAATATTTCTGCCACAGCGGTGTACGAAGCAGTTCGAGTCAAATTTAAGTATTCACTTAGTGTAAATTTTGTGCAATCACGTGTAAATTTTGTGTAATCACCTTTATCTGTTTGACTTAACTATCATGTATCAAATTTGCTCCGTGAGCCTCATCTTTTCATACGTGTTACCCGTCTTTTAACTCTGTATGCTAGAAGTAAGACCTCCCGTACCTGTGTCAGTTCACTGGGTGTCTCAAAATATTTCTGCCACTGCGGTGTACGAAGCAGTTCGAGTCGCGTGCCTCCTGTCCCATACACCACCTGTTTCCGGAGCGCCAGCTGTCTAGGCGGAACAATGAAATCGGAATACGATTTCACCTGGACCCGAGCGGGTAAGGTTGAGGACGACCATGAATCAAAGACACGGTTCATCGCCGTCACTGCATTCCCTTCTTTACACTTGACATACACTGTTTGCTTTCTACTTGGGCACGTAAACACAAATGTGGAGCAAGACCTCAACTATATGGATACTTTGACTTTAATATATCAAAAAATTTTTTTTTTTTCTCTCCTTCCGACCGTTCGAAAAACCTACGTATTAACTTACTTCAGAAAGAATAAGAAACCCCTGAAAACATGTAAATAATAATTTCCTAATTATTTAAAAGACATTTGCATACCGGAATAATGTCTTCCAGAAGCTTACACGTGGAAGCGCGTCCTTTTTTTAAGTACATTCATCCGCAGTTGTTGTGTTTTATACTGTTTGTGTTCTATTTGTGTTCACATACTATTTGTGCCCATAAACACATTATATTGAGCAAGACTTGAACTATATGAATACTTGGACTTCAATACGTCAAACATTTTTTTTTTTTTCCTTTCGACCTTTCGATCATCCTGTATTAACTTACTTCAGAAATAAGAGGCAACCCCTGTAAACTTGTAAATAATATTCCTTAATTATTTAAAGACATTTGCATGCGGGAATAATGTCTTCCAGAGGTTTGCACGCAGAAGCGCGCCCTTTAAGTGCCTTTGTCCGTAGTTGTTGCTCATATACTATTTGTGTTTACATACTATTTGGTTATATTTGTGCCCATAAACACATTATATTGAGCAAGACTTGAACTGTATGAATACTTTGACTTCAATGCGTAAAACATATTTTTTCCACTTTCGATCACCTTAGAATTTCACTCCATATTAGCTTACTTCAGAAAAAAGAGAAAACCCCTGTAAACTTGTAAATAATATTCCTAATTATTTAAAGACATTTACATACCGGAATAATGTCTTCCAGAAGCTTACACGTGGAAGCACGTCCTTTTTTTAAGTACATTCATCCGCAGTTGTTGTGTTTTATACTGTTTGTGTTCTATTTGTGTTCACATACTATTTGTGCCCATAAACACATTATATTGAGCAAGACTTGAACTATATGATTACTTGGACTTCAATACGTCAAACATATTTTTTTTTTCCTTTCGACCTTTCGATCATCCTGTATTAACTTACTTCAGAAATAAGAGGCAACCCCTGTAAACTAGTAAATAATATTCCTTAATTATTTAAAGACATTTGCATGCAGGAATAATGTCTTCCAGAGGTTTGCACGCAGAAGCGCGCCCTTTAAGTGCCTTTGTCCGTAGTTGTTGCTCATATACTATTTGTGTTCACATACTATTTGGTTATATTTGTGCCCATAAACACATTATATTGAGCAAGACTTGAACTGTATGAATACTTTGACTTCAATGCGTAAAACATATTTTTTCCACTTTCGATCACCTTAGAATTTCACTCCATATTAGCTTACTTCAGAAAAAAGAGAAAACCCCTGTAAACTTGTAAATAATATTCCTAATTATTTAAAGACATTTGCATACAGGAATAATGTCTTCCAGAGGTTTACACGTGGAAGAGCGTCCTTTAAGTGCATTTGACCGTAGTTGTTGCTCATATACTATTTGTGTTCGCATACTATTTGGTTCTATTTGTGCTCTCATACTATTTGTGCCCATAAACACATTATATTGAGCAAGACTTGAACTATATGAATACTTCTTTACACTCACTTCAATGCGTAAAACATATTTTTTCCCCTTTCGATCACCCTAGAATTTCACTCCATATTAACTTACTTCAGAAAGAAGAGACAACCCCTGTAAACATGTAAATAATATTCCTAATTATTTAAAGACATTTGCATACAGGAATAATGTCTTCCAGAGGTTTACACGTGGAAGCGCGTCCTTTAAGTGTATTTTACCGTAGTTGTTGCTCATATACTATTTGTGTTCTATTTTTGTTCACAAACTATTTGGTTCTATGTGTACCCATAAACACATTATAAGGAGCAGGTCTTGAACTATATAAATACTTTGAGTTCAATACGTCAAACATACGTTTTCCCCCTTTCGATCACCCTAGAATCCCCCGTATTAACTTACTTCAGAAAGAAGAGGCAACCCCTGTAAACATGTAAATAATATCCCTTAATTATTTAAAGACGTACAGGAATAACGTCTTCCAGAAGCTTTCACGTGGACTCGCGTCCTTGTTTAAGTACATTTGTCTGTAGTTGTTCACATACTATTTGTGTTCTATTTGTATTCACAAACTATTTGGTTGTATTTGTGTTCATATACTATTTGTGTTCTATTTGGGCCCGTAAACACGTAATATGGAGCAAGACTTGAACTACACGAACACTTTGATTTTAATACGTCAAACACATTTTTTTTCCCTTTCGATCACCCAATAATCCCGCGTATTAACTTACTTAGGATAGAAAAAGCAAATCCTAAAAATATGTTAGTAATATTTCCTAATTATTTTAGATATCTATATGTAGGGAATTACATGTCTTCCATAGCACACATTTGGGGATGTGTGTCTTTGCTTAAATACATTTGTTTGTAACTGGTTGTTTATATACTACATTGATACATTCAAAAGATTAAGTGGGACATATCAAATTAAGGAAACAAGGGACCTTAAGCTTCAAATTTTTTAATTTTCAATTTTTAACTCTATATACAAAATGAGAATAATTTGTATTCTTTTTTTTACTGCATTTAAAACCCTTAGAATCCAGAATAAGGATTTTTTGGCGCAAAAATGCCTTTTAAAATTTGTTTTCAAAAATACTAGCATTTTTCAAAATTCTCCATGCGCATTCCAAATCATTTAAAAACCTTAGATTTTTTAACATAAGTTTACCGTACATATATTAATATAATTGTGCTATGAATTTCTTTTTATGAATCTAAAGCCATAAGTAATTATTTTTTAAATTTGGCTGTTGTTTTTTTAGATTTTTTTTTAGGTTTTTGCTTTATTTCATGGTCTACAAATTTGAAATATATTTGTGGTTTCAAAGAATTATGCACAGGTTTGTGTAAATCAATTCAATTAACAATCTTGGGAAATTTGAAATAATTCAAACGAAAAGTAATGCAAGTGGAGCATTTTGAAAAATGCTATAATTTTTGAAAACTTTTTTGATAAAAAGTTCTTATTCTTAAATAAAATACTTATTTGTGAATTCTAAGTGTCTTCCATAAAGTAATAAAGAATATTAATTATCCTCATTTAGTATAAAGAGTAAATTATTGAAAACTTAAAACAAACGAAGTTAAACGTCGCTTGTCCCCTTAAGTTAGAATATTACACAGACTAAACAAAATGTAATAAGACATGATTTCAGCTATGATAAAACTATTAGTCTTTTTACGTATTTATGCAGCACTTGTCTCAAGTGTTCCTTAATATCTTGCGATTTATTCAGCTATATGCGTGTTTGTGTGGGTATGCAGTTCTGCGTTAATTTATTTAATTATGTATATGAATACAGTAGCAAGTTTAAAATAAAATAAAAATAATTTTCACTGTGTGAATAATCGCTCACGAATGTAAGGTTTAAAAAAAAAAGGAAAAGATAAACCGATATGTCCGGTTTTATACCAGTTTCAAGGAAAGGGTCCCGAACTTTTTTGCGAAATTCCCGATGTCCCTGCGGTGGTTCACACGTTAGGCTGGTTGGCTTTGTTAGAGGAGAACTAAATGTTAAAAATTAATGATGTGTTGACTGTGGTGACTGGTATGTGAAACATGGAAAACCGCTAAAAGTAACACAAAAGAAGAATTGACAAAACTGCTTCAGCATTTTAAGGATCAAAACATTAATACCGATTATAAGCCTATTTCTTGAGAATTGAATTGAATTGAAAATTTGTGAGACTTTGATATGTGAAACATGGAAAACCGCTAAAAGTAACACAAAAGAAGAATTGACAAAACTGGTTCAGCATTTTAACGATCAGAACATTAATACCGATTATAAGCCTATTTCTTGAGAATTGAATTGAATTGAATTGAAAATTTGTGAGACTTTGATATGTAAAACATGGAAAACCGCTAAAAGTAACACAAAAGAAGAATTGACAAAACTGCTTTAGCATTTTAAGGATCAGAACATTAATACCGATTATAAGCCTATTTCTTGAGAATTGAATTGAAAATTTGTGAGACTTTGATATGTAAAACATGGAAAACCGCTAAAAGTAACACAAAAGAAGAATTGACAAAACTGCTTTAGCATTTTAAGGATCAGAACATTAATACCGATTATAAGCCTATTTCTTGAGAATATTTTCTTCCTACGACGGATTTTAAAACTCTCATCAAACTAATGGTCTTCATTTTAAATTTTTAAAAAACTGTTCTGTATAAAAGGTAGACTGGTTAAATCAATTACAAAAGGCAATAAACACTGATTATAGGTTTGCTAAATGTTTTTCGCTTGAAAAAAATTATCAACGACAGGCAATTCCTTAAAAATGTTCTTTAAAGGTATAAGTTAAGAAACCCGAAATCAGATGATAAATGTCTAAGGTTTAATTTTCTTTTCGCAGCTTAGTATTATATAGGAATATTATTCATAAAATTATTTTATATTGTCCAGGTTTAATTTATACACACACACACACACACACACACACACACACACATATATATATATATATATATATAAATACAGGGATCGATATATATATATATATATATATATATATATATGTGTGTGTGTGTGTGTGTGTACATAATTTAAGCTTATATGCATGTTCTTAATATAGTACAATATCTAAATACACTTACGTATTTAGATCACACACAATCCCGACTTATATGCATTTATACTTCCGCTGGAAGGATGCAGCATATTGTTATTACGCTAATAGACCCTAACCATTAAATTAGTCTCGATTAAACGGTGTCTGTTACTCGTCTTTAACCTCTCAAGGCCCAGGGCCGAGTCAATAACTGTTTGCTAACATCAGTCAACTGAATAGGTGAAAGCTTGTTCGGATGGCAATTTACTTTACGAAACAGGAATAGTTCTTGTACACAGCGTTTTTTAAGATAAAAATTTGTTTGCCAATACGGCACTCACGTTCCAGCAGTGATGCATGTCATCGCAGCCATAAAGAAAACATGACCATTTATTTGATTAGAATTAAGCAAATAGGAGACATCCACGATTTGCAATGTTCCCAGAGAAGAGTGCTTTTGATTTTTTGATTTTTACTCCTCGTATGAACGCTAGATATTTAGTGTCAGTTCTAGTTTGGGATTTCTTTCATTCAATATGGACTCCCCGTATTAAAAACTTACACCAATAGGAATAGATTGTTTATTGAATAGTTTTATTTTGTCTTGTTACCGGACAGGATCGTAAGAGTAAAACACTGTTCACGCATAAGGACCTGTTCCCATAGAATCCGTCAGCGTCAGAGTTACTCGTGTTGAAATATATTTAACCAATTACGAACCTCCAAACGATTAGCCAAGAAATTATTAGGCCTGTGATTGGTTTAAAATATGTCAATACGATTAACGGTGACGGAATCTATGTGAACAGGCCCTAAGAGTAACGATGGAGTAAGAGACTGACTATAAGAACAAAAGGAAAAAATTTCACTCTATTCTTACCAATGGCGGCTCCAAGGGGGGAGGGGGCATTAGGAGTAATTGCCCCCTTCCCCCCCCCCCCCAAAAAAAAAAAATGCCCGACGAATTTTTTTTTTTTCATAGCCTAAAATTATAAAATCCTAGACCGACTACCAAATGAGTTTAAATTTAAAATCAGAGGATGTTTATTTCATATATATATATTTATATATATAACCCTAAGAGCTGACGTTGCCCCCCCCCTCCCAAATCTCTGGACTGGAGCCGCCACTGATTCTTATCCATTGCAGCCGAATGTCTTTTATCCCTCTGCATTTCGTCTGTATGAAATCACTCTTTTTCTTAGAACTTTTTCGAATTTTAAGTTCAATTTCAACTTAAAAGAACATGAACTGGCCCCGCGGGACACAGAAATATAATTCGCAGGTCCTAATGGTGTTATAGACCTCTAGTCTGTATGGTTATTGCTAACCACACGCAAGTTAGTTCTTTTTACTAAATATCCTTAATTAACAATCTACGCTGTTAAGAAACTGACATTTCCATTTGAAGGCACGCAAAATAGGCCGTAAATCACTAATACCTGTCATGAACAACCGCGATGAACGGAGCTTTTGTACACATTTAGAACAACACGTGTTTACAAACACGACTGCCGTGCCGTCCTAGCCGGTTATCGTCACGTGCGGTGACGTCACATGGAAGGAAGAACTGAAACCAACGCCCGAGGTCTAATCGCTTGGGTAAATCGGAGACCAAGGATGCGTCTCAGGTATTTTTAAATCCAAACGTTCGGAAAATAACGGCCCTTGTCGGTCAATCACTTTCAGTCATGGGAAAATGCATGGCACGTGACTGTGAAAGAGAGAAAGTCAGTCACAGAGTTGACACATGCCTTACGGATGGGTAAATTTTTCTTTGACATACGCTGCCCGGCGATATGCTTAAAATAAGAATATCTCATCTACCCAGGGCCTTTTTATTGCATGGGCAAATCGGGACTTTGCCCAGGGCCCCCTGATGCTAGGGGGCCCCAAAACCACCTTGGTGTATGCACCTAGTTCTTCTAATAGTATGTATTTTGATAAATGTCCGTAAGAGGGGGCCCCCAAATAGCATCTGCCCAGGGGCCCCCAGCGTTCATAATCGGGCCCTGCATCTACCGGGTTTTGGACAATATTATATCATGGTCGTTCACGCCGAATATGGTACTATTATTGATGTATTTTCTAGAATGGGGGGTATAATCTTCTCATTTATTCCGTTAATCGTTAACATATGTGAATTTCTGTAGCTTTAATCTCTGAATTCAGTCCATGCATGAGTATGTTACATGTTTAATGCGAATACCCTTTATTATAACTGTATACGCGCAGTAATCGTACTTAAAGTCGTTAGCTAATCATAGCAGATAAAATATATGCTTCAAAAGCCGGTGACAAAAGTGACATGAATCAAACCGCGGTATCCCAATTAATCAAACGCAATATACAGAGGCTGTTCACACATTTTTTAGACGATGTATATTGTATTCACAAAACTAAATTACATAAAATTTTTGTGTTTTAAATGTTCTATTTGACATCCCTTATTCTGAACTATCTTTCGACACCGCAATTTCCAGGATAATAATGCCTTTTGAAGTGTCAGAAGAGGTATTCTATCCCATTCCTCCTGAACAGCTTTCCAGAGTCCTGTAAGGGTTTTGGGACGACGTTTGGATAATGCAGATTTTAAAAGTCCGAAAGCACAAAAATCCATAGGTGATACATCGGGAGATTTAGTAGGGATATCAGTGAAGGGTATGGCCTTGATACCAGTTTTTTGTTCCATTTCTTTTAGGAAATTTACAGTGGATTTTGATGTGTGACTGTTAGCTTCGTCCTGATGGAGTCTCACAGATTGATGGCACTGTGGGTAAAGCGATGGTATTTCATTCAGAAAAATTGGCGATAAAATATGTTCCTGATAGTATTTGGAGTTAATCTTGACATTTTTTTCCACTCTCTTTATTTTTAAATTGCCATTATAAGAAAAACCAGCAACAATCATGAATCCCTTAGAAAAACTTTATTTCGATTCTTTGAACCATGTACTTAAATTTTTTTCTCCCCTTTTATGATAATAAATGGCTCTTTTTTTGTTGTAATCATTTAAAAATACACCCATGATTCATCTATTGTGACAATTGTTTTCCATTTTTCTTTGGATAAGTGTTTCTCGTATAGAATTCTGCAGCGTGTCCTGCGTTCAGCGATATGATTTGGAAGAAGACGATGCACATTGCGTTTTTTCGCTTTCTTAAGATTTAAATCAACGTTTATCATTTTGTTTACAGTGGACACCGAGCATTTTAAGGATTTTGCAACTGTCCTTTGACTAGGGGGATTTTCTTTTAACATTAAACAACGTACCTTTGCAATAGTCGAAGATGTCCGTTTTTTCCTTGGATACTTGTTTGGAATTTTTGTCCCACTTGAGGATCCAATTTGACGTTTTTTTCCTTTCTTGTTGACGATATTACCTATCGACGCTTTAGATATCACAAAACCATGACTCTCACATCGTTTTTGGATAACGGAGTATGCATATTTCTCCTCGGAAAGAGCATAAATGTAGCCTTCGAACCACTGCTTTGTTAAAAACTCCATTTTGAATAAAAACAAAACTTTCAAGCCGGAGACGATAA
>OU015495.1:197238628-197300551 GCA_907164885.2 Dolomedes plantarius
TATGAAAAATCGAGGTCTTTTTTCTTCTGGAGATCGAGCTGTGTAAGAAAGGGACTGAATAAACATCAGGAACTTTAAATCAAGACTTCTTGTTTCCGTCATGAAGTCCTACTTTTAGGATAAAAACAAAAGGTAAGCCAAATCCTCTCACACAACCTTATTTGCAATATATAATTAAGGCAAGGAATGTAGTAAATTTATTCGTGTCATTTCATTTTTACCATGTTTTTATTAACTTGCTTTCTTGTTTGTTTGTGTGTTTGCGTGTGTGTTTGTCCAGCACAAATCTTGCAATCGATTTTTAACTAACTAGCTAGACATTTGAAACTTTTAGAATCTCTCAGAACCCGATGGCAATGCATTTTTTAAACACTTTTAACCATCTTTAAGCGGAATTAAATTAATTTTCAGTTATTTTCAGTTAATTTTGTTTTGTAGACTGGTGCAGCCATCTATCGGCCGGAACTTGAACGAAAAGTTAAACGCAAGTTAATTTCCAATTAACATCATTTTCTTTCAAGTTGATGGGATAATTCATCAAAAAAAATTTTAAAAAGTATTTATTGATACATAGAATTGTCAAGTTTATATGATTCAACAGAAAATTTGATTTAAAAACATGGTATATAAAAAGTTCTTTTTATCTTGTAATTATTATCCATTGTTTTTAATATTTTTTGAAAATATTTCCTCTAAATATGTATAATATATAAATTGTGTTGTAGGCTCTACCTATCTCACCAGTATTTATTGCTTATTAAGTTAATTTTAATATAATGTCTAAGGGAGAGCTATTTGCTACAAGCTCTTTAATTTGATTCTACCTGCAACATAACTCGAGGTTAATCCTTCTCGCTTGCAGTTTTTGCGAGATTGACAGGTGTATATCCAGCAACAAAGTTGAGTTGTTGGAAAGCATGCCCGTTGAAGTCACTGCGGAAAATATACCCATAAATTTAGCAGGATGATTTTCCTCATTAACTTTAATATTCTATGCACATTCGATGCATACAGTTTTCACAATGACTCACTAGAAAGTGATTAAATCAAAAAAAAAAATTACATGGAGGGGAAAATGCCCTATTTCACTCTTCATTTACTGCTCTTCATGTTAACGTGCCCAGTCCGTATGTCATCTGCCCCATAACGGCTTGATATTAGTTTGCCGGTAAATAGCTGTCCGTCCGCTCGAATCACAAACTTTATAGGCCCACGCCCCTCCTAAAACCATTGGGATGCGTCAACACGCACGAAAATGCGACTCAGAGTTGAGTCATCGTGCCCGCCCGGGTGCCGTTAACAGCGACATTCTCACAGAGACACTCTCGTACGCGTGTGAGAATAACCTCTAATTCCACCATGGAAGTCGAATTTATTATTCGTCAGGGACTAAAGGATATCAATCTTATTTCTTGACACATTGAATACAGAATTATGATTCTTAAAAAAAAAAAGGTAAATCATCGAAAGGGAGTCGCATAACCGTAAGAAACTGTGCCTAAAAACCGGCAAGTGCTATCTGGGAGAGAAAATAACTGTGTGACACTAAGATTTTCAGTCTGTACTGTACGCAGTTATAAATCTCGTGGCTTATTTTCAGTTCATTAAGGCTGCTATGTACTAAGAAAAAAAAATCGTATTTCCCTCTTCCTCTTCCTGCAGACTCTTGTGGTGGGAGGAGTCCAGTTGACAGTTCGAGAATTCCACCCCCCTTAGGATTGACATTTTGAGGGACTGTAAGGGTTCTCTCTCTATAGGGGGGTTAAGTGCTGCTCCCCAAATTTTTTATTTAAAATATATTTTTGTCAACTATTTACAGGTACATAAATGCTGATAATCAAATAAAATTGGTGTTGTCAGATAGCCCGAACTTTTCTGCAAAGCGCTACGGGATTCATTTTATAAATTTCGTCCACCGAAGGAATTTATGAGCGTTTAAAACACACTATGCCAGATTTTCCTCCCGAATAATTTAAATTTTAAAATATTAATTGCATTTAAAAGAAAAACGAAAAATGTACACAAATGTAAAATTTTTTTCCTCTATGACGGAGTACATTATTTAGAAAAAAATCTTTGAATCCAAGTCGGCAATCCGTGGACAAATTTTCTCCATAGGTTAACATTGAAGTGAGCGAATCAAATGAGGTTAGCACATAGCACCCTTAACCAAGTGCATTTGTAAACTATAGCCTTGAAGAAAAAAACTGTACAGATTGGATACTCTAAAATTTTAACGTAGGATTTCGTTCCTCCATAGCGATCCTCTGGAAAGCAAAATTTCAGACGCTAAAACCGTCCGTCCGTACCTCGCGAGCAGAGCCCGACTTTGACCGAATGGGGCCCTGGGCAAATCAGATTTTGGGGGCCCCCTCCAAGGACAGATCCAGAGGGGAGTACATGCCCCCCCCCCCTCCCGGACCTGATTTCCACATGAACATGTGGGACACTCAACCAGGTTCCCCATAAGTTGGGACCGGAAATTCAAAAAATTTTCGACCAACAAGTCAAAAATTTGAAAAATAATTGTAATAATAATAATAATAAGAGTTAATTTATTAATTTACTTTTAATGTTAATAAATAAATTCATGAAATTTTCTTTTGAAATTTAAAATAAATAAGTCTGAAGTTATTACACCCCCCCCCCAAAAAAAAAAAAATAAATAAATAAATAAACGAGAAACTCTTATGGATGTAAGTATGCTTTTGCTATAGTGGGTGCACTGTGCCTCACCCAGAATTTTTTTCTGTATCTCCCACTGCCCCGATTTGCTGTATAAACCAAAAAACCACATTTTTAAAAATATGTAAAATTTAATATTAAATTAGGTGGGCCCCATAATTTTGGGGGCCCTGGGCAAGTGCCCCACTTGCCCGTGCGGAAATCTGGGCCTGCTCGCGAGCTATAATTTTGGCAGCGCGTCAAACCCAGTCTGTATTGCTTGAACAAGGAGTAAACAGTTAAGCAGAAAAGTGCCAGAATGCGTCAAAATTTTGACATACATGCATGTATATATATATACATACATATATATAGATACATACATATACATAACACATACATAGATATATACTTACAAAAGAGGTAAGCAACGATAAATAATCCTACTTTAATAATCCGCAGTAGTTTCGTTAGAAGGACAACCTGAATTCTTTTTTTTTTTAATTCCTGAAGAGAGCAGCTTAAATCCGCACAGGATACAAGCTATAAACTCGATTTTCTCGTTAGAATTAATAATTTCATATGTCTTCCATCCTCGTGAAAGCGATTTGAATGTCTAGTTTTTTAAGAAAATATTAAATATGTCGATATTTTACGGGGAGTAAAATCACAATATAAAGCCAACTGTTACACACTAATTTTTGCACTCCATACACAGGGTGTCTCAAAAGACCTTGACACGATTTAAAAATTTATACAAAAAAAGTACACAAGGTGGGAACTAGAAATTTGCACGTGTTACCTTATATACAAGTTGTGCCCATAAAGTAACAGGACAATTTTTCAATAAATAAGAAAAATATTACTCACCTTCAAATAAATTTACCTCCTTCAAAATAATCGCCAAAGGAATCTATACAAATTTTCCCAACGCTTCTTCTAGTCATCGAAATGTTGTTTATAGGCTTTGGAACTAACCGTTCGCAAAATACGCGTAACGTTTGATTTAATATCCGAGACGTTTTCAAATCTCTGTCCTTTCATGGATTTTGCATTTTTTGATTACAAAGGACTTATTGACCACGAATTTGTTCCTGAAAAATCAAACAATTAATCTGTATTTTTACAAGGAGGTGCTTTTTCGATTAAGAAACAGGATAAGGCGAATTGGGAAGGACATGTTTGATTCTGGGCAATGGTTGCTTTTCCACGATAATGCTAGCCCCCATACAGCAATTTCTGTACAACATTATCTTGCTAAGCATTCAATTACAGTGATAAATCACCCACCCTGTTCTCCCGACTTATCACCAGCATTTTTTCCTTTTTCCGAAGCTTAAAGGGAGTGGTCACTTTTACGTACCTTTAAAAGTATCATTTTTAGACCTATGCTGGATTGTATGTACAACTCATGATTTTTGCTTGATTTACATGAATTTTTTTGAGTAACTGCCTATAATACTGTTTATTATATATGCAATATTTCAAGGTAATTAATAAAAAAAAATAAAATGAATTTTTATGCATAAAAAGTGAATATTTTTTTAAAATTGAGCATTTTTCAGTCAACTACTGTGCGCATTGTGTCAAAATAAATTATTAAGGTACATTAATAATTGTTTACTATATGTGATTACAACACTTTAAACAACAAAATCCACCAAAATTTTTGAACCTTAATATATATTAATTTTTTTAAAGAATTTTTTTATAAGCTATTACTCAGTCATTTTTGAAATTTCTAATTAAAAATAGCACGTACTAAAATGTTTTAATATATTTTAGAATAATGTTGCTGGATATTGTTTCCTGTAGTATTGCAATCACATATAGTAAAAAATTATTAATGTACCTTAATAATTTATTTTGACAGAATGCGCACAGTAGTTAACTGCAAAATGCTCGATTTTAAAAAAAAAGTTATTCACTTTTTATGCATAAAAAGTCATTTTTATTAATTACCTTGAAAAATTGCATCTATAATAAACAGTATTATAGACAGTTACTCAAAAAATTTCATGTAAATCAAGCAAAAATCATGAGTAGGACATACAATCGAACATAGGTCTAAAAATGATACTTTTAAAGGTACGTAAAAGTGGCCACTCCCCTTAAGATGGCCATGAAAGGACAGAGATTAGAAAATGTCCCGGATATTAAATCAAACGTTACGCGTATTTTGTGAACGGTTAGTTCCAACGCCTATAAACATTGTTTGGAAACTTGAGGAAACGTTGGAAAAATTGCATAGACTCCTTTAGCAATTATATTGAAGGAGATACATTTATTTGATGGTGAGTAATATTTTTCTTATTTATAAAAATTGTACGGTTACTTTATGGGCGCACCTTGTATAACAGTTTTTTTAGTATAGACAATGAATTTCAGTATCTGCAACTTCAGTATGTGCGTCCAAAAATGGATTCCGTAACACGTGAAATTGCAGGAATTATGCGTCTTTTGAGTTCTTCAACAGTACAACCGACTACCAAGGACACTTCCCGTTTCCTTTTATACCAAACTTTTTAATAAACCAAACCTTTTTATACCAAGCTAAGATGTTGTTAAGACATGGAGGATCTTTTCTGAATTTCGTTTCCACTTGCGTAACAGATTCCTTTTTGCAGTACCATCCAACACATATTGCTTTCTCTAATGGAGTAGCCATTTTGCAACTTTCGCTTTCACTGAACAACCAGCGCCACATGTTCATACTTTTTGACGCAGTATACATAAGAGCATCCTTACAGTATACATAAGGATGCTGTTATGTATACTGTAACACATCCGTGAATTTCCACTTTTTTTTTTGTTTGTTTGTATAAATTTTTAAAATGTGTCAAGATTTTTTTGGACACCCTGTATATCTGTGAGGAGCAAAATGGGATTTCCTAGAAATCACGGTGACTTAGTGAGTATTAAAAAAAAAAAAGGTACTTCGTTATACACTTGACACTTGATTAAACGGCGCAAAATGATAAAATATTTTATGTGTTATGACGTTTTGAAAAATGCGTGCATTTATACGCTTTAAGGAAAATGAACGGAAATGAGACGTAAAGGTCTGACGGGAATCTCAAGGTGACCATCTCTGCGTGAGATTTGGGTTCACTTTTGCGTGGAGAAGAACCGCTGTTGACCGTTATTGTCCATGGGTTGCTGAAAAAGATTTAGAACTGTCTGTAGAATATATATATATATATATATATATATATATATATATATATATATATATATATATATATATATATATTATATATTATATATATATATTATATATATATTATATATATATATTATATATATATATATATATATATATATATTATATATATATATATATATATATATATATATATATATATATTATATATATATTCTACATATGTGTGTGTGTGTGTCCCCCGTCGGTCCGTCCTTTAGAATGTTCGATGCTAATGCTTAAAATTATATACTACAAGATTTGCAGTTCCCCAAAAGTGGTACAAGTTATATATATATATATATATATGTGTGTGTGTGTGTGTGTGTCTGTCTGCAATAATATTACTAACAACCTATAATCACCCATTCTGAACTTTATCTCTGTCCTGGTAACCCCTTTTTCTACTCTTTGGCGAAACGCCTCGCCTTTCCACACACTAACTTCCTCCGCCAATTCTGGCAGCCTGTCTGAGCTAATTGTATTTTGGCGTTTCTACGAGGAGACGCTGGGCTGACTCGAACTGAATAAGATGTGTTGCTTTACTCGTTAATAAATTCGTTTGTTCCTGGAGCTGACTTTATTAGCCCGCCACGATGTAAGCTCCTATTTCATGAGATGTCCATTCCGGACATTTTATATATATATGTGTGTGTGTGTGTGTGTGTACACGGACAACATATCCCATGTCATAGGTTTAAAAAAAGAGGGGCAGTCAAGGAAATTGAGGGAAAATAAGACTTCCTAACTTCTTTAATTTAGTTTAAAAAGCAATCCGCTCCGGATGGGATACATTTTTTTCAAGACAAGATTAAATGATTTCATAGCTTGCCACTATTCAATTAAATGCACACTATGTTCATATCACTGCAAAATCTTAATATTCTTATAATGCATTTAATGTTCTTATTACTGCATTTTATTTCTGTTATCAACGCTACAAAGGGCGCTATTAAGGTAAAAATCTTAATGTTCTTATAACTTTACTGCTTTTTATTTCTATCATCAACACTACAAAGGGTTTGTCTGAATCATATGAAATGAAGTAATTACAAATGATTACTATAAATAATTGCAACTCATTCATCCAGGCTTCAATAAACATGTAACTAAATAAAAATTAATTGAAATTAAAGTAAAAAAAAAATTGACAGCCAACGACATAGACATTTTCTCTCAAAAAGAGTCATCTAAAAATTTTTAGGAAAAAAGACAGAAATGTATTTTCTTGTAGTGAGTATTTTATACATATAAAGAATGAGATGGTTGTAGCCAGCTCAGTGTTTACTTTTGGAAGTTTGCCATCTTCTCTTCAAATATGGAACAAAACTGGAACACCATATATACACGATTCTAAGCGGGTGCAGATAAGTATTGGGTGTCTTTCTCTTAATGCTACGTTGAGAACTTTGAAGCCCAAAGGAATCAAAGGACCATATATATAAAAACATCATTCTTTTAAATTAATGGTCTACATGTATATGAAAAGAAAAGCTGAAAACCCGCGCTTCGCTACGGAGTACAGTCAAATTAAATACAACAGTCAATGTTTGCAATTAATGCCAAAAAAAAAATAAATATATATATTTATAATAAATACGACGATCAATAAATATATATGTTTATAATAAATACGACGATACAATTGATGTAAACTATATATATATATATTTATAAAAAAATTGTAAGGGATATTTTTATAGACAAAATAATGTCCAATCGTCTGCCGCATCAGCAAGAAAAAAAATATTATTTTGTCTCTTTAGTTGTTATGCACGGGACGATAAATTTATTTAAAGTACCAGAAAAAGAAATCACGTGATCCGCATTTAATAAATTAAATTCTAAAAATTAATCTTTGAAAATTCACCAAAAATCAGAAAATCGAGGTAAAGATTCGAAAAAGATTTCATTTTAAAGGAATTTTTAGGATCTTTCTCGTGATATAAATTTTATAACCCTCAAATTATTATTTTAAATGTAAACTTAAAAAAGTTACTAAAACAGCTTAAAAATTTAATTTAAAAAATGTAAGAAGAATTTTTGAAAAATCTCTCTTAGTGCACCCCTACACCATAAGAAGAATCGCCATGCAAAATTTCAGCCCTTTAGTCCAGCGGTTTGGTCTGTGCGTTGTATGTCAGTCAGTGAGTCAGTTACGGAACTGTTTTATATATATAGATTGTATACAGAAAAATGTTATCCCCACTTTTTCAAGAGAATTCAAAATATTTTCGGTGCTATGACTTTGTAATGCTGTCCCTCAAAATTCATCTAAACTTACTTATATAAAACTTTGAGTATTTGAGGGACTAAAAGTACAGAATATTTGCTGAGATGCCACTTCATCCTATCTACCACGTAACACATCAAAAACTTCTCACGTATGTTGTATCTAAATTTTCATCTTGAAAGAATATGATAATTTCTCGCAACGATAAATAAAAAAAAGTGTAGAAACATGCTTGATTATCTGAATTCTTTTATCTGAATGCTGCTTCGCAACTGTTAACTCCAGCTGCTATCCGTCAAAAAGCTGAATAATTCATACAGAATTTGATGGAAAATACCTTTTGGATCAAAATAAACAACGCCACGAGAAACATTCGGTTCTGAAATCAAGTATCATGTTCTCCCGGGCGGCCTATAAATCACCCGCTGGGAAATTCCACTCTTTTGCTCAAAATAGCAATTCATCCTCCTCTATTCAACCGGTTACCTATAGAAACCGTTACCATGGATACAGTCTACCGTAGCCGCTTGAATCGATCAACAATCAACAACTCTAGACGGGGGACGGTAAAACAACTTCCTCCCCGTCATTTACGCTTGGTAGATCCACCCCCTACTGCAAAAGCAGATGATATTGTTAAAAAGAAAAAAAATTTAGGGGTGGGGTGGTAAATGAAATGGCTTTCAGTGTGTTCCTACGCGTTTCGCAATGGAGTTAGTGAGGTGGGCTTTGACCTATTTCGGTGCGGTGCGCAGTGATAGTCTTGTGTTAGCGGTAAAAATAGGTTTATTACTTGTGTGTGTTGGCTTTATTTTCTTGTAGAGATTGGTATATTGGCGGTAAAACGAACCTTAATGTACATTTAAGGCTTTGGTTTTGTGATATCAACGGAGGTCGTACGACGGTAAAAGCTCATCCAACGACCCCAAGAGCAAAAGGAAGTTATTTTAAACAAGATTATATGTGAAAACGTACCTACTAGAGAGCGAGGAGGAGGGGGGGTCAACTTTCTTTTGTATATCTTTTTGCTATTGTTCTTCTTTCTTCTTTCTATAATTGGTCCAATCATGATCGAGTACCGCTGACACGCGACTAAAAGTGCCACATACAGGATTCGTTTGTAAGAGGGTAACGAAGAACGAAAATTGCATTTAATATCGAAACTCTGGAGTTAAAATTTTCTTTTGAGGTCTTCAAGGGAAGGGGAGTTAACCTAAAACTGCTTTTCACTGCGTGACTGCCGTCACTTAGTAGGGAAGTTCTTTATGTGCGATCGACGTCAGCTTGAAGTCCGGAGACAAGGAAATCTACCAGGTATTTTAAATTAGCTTTTCCCGTGAAACAAAAAAAAAAAATCTGAAAAAAATAATAATTTAAAGAAAAAAAAAGAGTTTGTTATCTGCCTAGCCACGACGGTTCCTTTTCGAATGTCCGTCCTTTAGAATGTTCGATGTTAATACTAAAAGTTATAAACTACAAGATTTGAAGTTCCCCACAAGTGTCACAAGGTATTATAGGTTATAAAACGTATCCTACTAGACTTCTTACAGCAAAAATGACTTTCCATAAGAGTTCAAATCCGCTGTTTGGGATGTGTCTATCATATAGTCTACAATAATCTAGAAAAAAAAAGGACCTAGTGCCTTCAGTTTTGCCTTCATCACTTTGTTTGTTGACAGAGAATTATGCATGATTCCAGTAGATTTTTAGATAAGGCTTTAAGAGTTAGATGGCTACAAAGGGCCATTATTGTAGAATGTAGTGCGTAGAATCTACATGTCTCCCGAGATGCAACTGAACCTGTTAGCTAGTGATTTTTAAATGTGGGACAGCCACATAAAAATGGCAGTATCTACGTGGAGATCACGCTTGTCTAATCTGCGAAGAGAAGCTCACCCCCCCCCCTTTAATATTTTGTGATCAGGGAAAATGAACAGCGGACCATTTCAGTATTGACCCGGTCTGTAAAATGTTCAAAATTGCAGCAGCTAGACACAACCTCGTGGGCACTGCTGACTGTAAAGCAAATGAAATCACTAATCATTCCGTATTTACATGAATAACAAAAGAACGTTTCCGTGATTATCTAAAGTTGCGTTAGTATGATTGCAGTAGAAGAGGACAAAAACGACGACGAATTAGCTCCACTTACCTTATTTTCATCTTAAAAGAACTTGACTAACTCGGAGATTGTACTCCGACCTTTTGCTAGTTTTAATCACACCACCGTTGAGTAAAATCATTTACTTTCTTAACTGCTCTTACAAAATCTCTCGGAATAGAGGTAGAAAGTTGGTAATTTGGGATTAATCTATGAAGTTGAACCATATTTTTCATCTGCAGCAGAGAAAAACATGCAAATGATCAGTCTCTCATCCGAAATTGATTTTACTTATTTTGGAGGTATGCTATGCATGTACAAAAAATATAATCAATCCGAATTTGGAAGTAGCTTTTTTTTACCCTATTTCTTCCACCAGATGTATTATTTTCTCAATGCTCGGGAAGTAATTATTAAAAAAACCGAATTTAAAATATTGTAAATAGTTGTTTTAGTTTTCTACTTTTTTGCTTTGGTGAGAATGACTTTTTTCTTTTTAACAGCGATTTTTTAGAAAATTATATTTTCTGTTCCGCAATATACTGAGTCAGTCAAATTGCTTCTGTTACCTATGGAGGTAACATTTCGTACTTGCTTACATTTAAAATTTTCCCCTATCCTCATTGTAAATGAAGACAGTCTGCTCCTCTCAATACCAAACATCTTTTTTAAATGCCTTGAAATAAACATTAAAATTACCTTTAATCCGAAAATGTAACTTAACTATGCTTTATTTGCCAAGAATTATACATCTGAAGACAAAACTTGAAAAACGAATTATAAAAATTTGAAGAATGTGTAAGGTATACATAAGATTCGATTCACAAGAATCGAAATTTTGAGTGAATAAATTAAAGAAGCTGCTTGAGATATGCTAATTTCGGCATACGCGCTTAGTGTAAATACCATGCAGCTTGATTAATAAAAAGGGTTGTTAAGGTTGAATGATAAGCGAAGTAAGGGAGCTACGAGGTAAGCAGCTCCAGGTGCTATCCTGCGCTAGTGCTTAGGGGGCCCAAAGTTTACGTGGCAGTACTGCTGGTTTGACTCTCTGCTGGTTTGTGAGTATTGCAAGGTGTATTTTTATTGAATGCTAATATATATTGTGTACAAGTAGTACGTATGCTTATTGCTGTAAAAGCAAATTCTATATGTGCAACGAATTCAATAAACATTGTTTCATGTATAAACTGTGTTTGTATCAAATTCATTTAAAGTGCCACTTCAAATTATATACACCCAAGTCTGGGTAGAAGTGAAATATACTCTACAAATTTCTTTTATGCAAGCATACAGTAAGAAAATCTTAGGTTAGCTTGAGATTCACTTAATTTATAAAAGCGCATACCCTACACATCTACCTCCCTTTAGAAGATTAACTGCATGCGTTATTTGTTATCTTATAAAACAGAGTTGACGTGCAATACAAACAGCGCGAGAAATAACCGACTTCTGCCGTAAGGAAAGAAATAACCGTTGCTGCAGGAGCACAAAGTGCCAATCTAATTATGAGGTCTTAGGCTCATACTGTAAACATTTAACTGTAAATTAGACCTAATGATAGTCCCACGCAACGGAAACTTACAGAAAGAAAACACTAACAAAAGGGAGAAATAAAGGACGGAAAACCTCTAAAGAGAAGCAGTAAGCGTCTCCAGCGATCCATTTTAGTTGATACAAGATACTTGTCTTGAGGAGAGAAGGAAATCATTCCCAAAGGGGCAAAATAAACGATCGTGGCTGAAGAAGATAACGCCCTTTCGGTACAAACGATTCGTTTCGCAACTGTCTTAAGTCTACTTTTTACTTTCTTTAATAGTACAGAGCATACCAAGAAAATAAAAGAAATTTCGGATTTATTTTTACACTTTAAGTTTTTAAGTAAACAAATACAGTCGGACCTCTATTTAACGAACCTCTATTTTGCGAATTTCTCTATTTTGCGAACTTTTCCTTGGAGCCATGAACATTTTGTGAATTTCTACGGAAAATAAGCTCCAAAGAGCGAAGTGCATTCTCTATTTAACGAACTTTTTCTTGTGATCCAATATTATTTTTTCTCCATATTTCTCAAAATATTTCTGCACATTTCAAACTTATTCTTTCTTTTAACACATTTAACACATTAACTTTCTTTTAACACATTCCGACGCGGGGTTGCAGTTTCAAGAAAATACACTTGAAGGGGTTTTTGGTGACATTGCAAAGATGAGAGACATATTATGAGAGAAATCACTTTTTCAAACAAAAAACTCAGACAAAATTAACAGACTTTATCAGTAATTAAATTTTAGTACGCATGTGGTAATGTAAAAATTACTTCTTATAATAAATGCGATAATGTCATAAAATTCATTAATTTTAATATAATTTTTTTAAATTACATTAAAATTTATGAATTTTAATACAATTGAAAATACAGTGTATTCCCAGAAAATGTTTTGTTTTATTCTTGTTTTCCTTGCAGATTTCTGCTTGATGGGTAAGACATATAAAATAAATAGCATTAATTTACAAAATAAAGGTGTGATCAATTACTTTTATTAATAATATTTAGTGTTTGTGAATTTAAAATCTGTTTTGAACATTCAAAGTATTTTAAAAGGTGAATCTCTATTTAATGAATTTTCCATATAACGAACTTTTTTTCGGGATTTAGCGACTTCGTTAAATAGAGGTCCGACTGTACTTAAATATGTGCGGATGTAAACTATTTTGAAAAAAAAGTCCATTTTACAATGTATATAAGTAAAAATTATTTGGAGTCTGCTACTTTTGAATCTGGGGATAATTTGTATAAGTTTAAGACAGGACGGTGTAAAAATTTTGCGATTAAAAACTACAAAAATTTGAATTTAAAAACTCTTTTAAGTCTATAAAGCATTTTAAAACACCTGTATGAGGGTGAAAGAATGCCGAAAATATTCTGTCGTCATTTTAAAGGTAAGACAATGCTTTTTGTTTATTTGAAACATAAATATGGCGAGTAAAAATTTTCCTAGACTTCTGGTCTCAATATCTATGATTATGGCTCGATAACTCTGTTCACGCGCTCTCTGACATATACGTCATGGTTGATTCTAAGGATACAGGATTTAACCTGCTAGGAGATAATAATTTTCCAGCTCCTTTATTTACAGTCGGAGATTTGTCTCAGAATTGCTATATTGTGAATGAAGGAAGTTTAGCTAAATTTTGTCAAATCAAATGTTTACTTTGACAAGTAAAATAATAAAAAAATGGAGGTTGAATTATTAATAAAAACACGTTAACACCGAGATGTGCTCGATTTCAAGGGGGGAAAAAGGTGCAAGCATAATTTTGCAGCTCAATTTTCTATACAAGTGTCATAATAACTATGTTTAAGTACCTGTCAAAAAATCAGTATCGTTAGCTCGTAATCTTTAACTATAGAGGCTGTTCGCACATTTTTTAGACGATTTTGGTAAGCGGTAATAAAAAATCGTTTGCTGAAAAAGAAATAATTGCAATTGTAGTATGTTTTTAAAAGTCAAAATTATCGTCTACGGCTTGAAAGTTTTGTTTTTATTCAAAATGGCGTTTTTAACAAAGCAGTCGTTCGAAGGCTACATTTATGCTCTTTCCGAAGAGAAATATGCATACTCCGTTATCCAAAAACGATGGGAGAGTCATGGTTTTGTGATATCTAAAGCATCGATAGGTAATATCGTCAACAAGAAAGGAAAAAAACGTCAAATTGGAGCCTCAAGTGGGACAAAAATTCCAAACAAGTATCCAAGGAAAAACGGACATCTTCGACTATTGCAAAGGTATGTTGTTTAATGTTAAAAGAAAATCCCCCTAGTCAAAGGACAGTTGCAAAATCATTAAAATGCTCGGTGTCCACTGTAAACAAAATGATAAACGTTGATTTAAATCTTAAGAAAGCGAAAAAACGCAATGTGCATTGTCATCTTCCAAATCATATCGCTGAACGCAGGACACGCTGCAGAATTCTATATGAAAAACACTTATCCAAAGAAAATTTAAATTTTCCTCAAGCTGATTCTAATAACGTTTTTGTTAGATTTGCTGAGAGATTTTTCTATTTATCAAAAAGAACGTGGAGAGGAATATCTGCTTGGTCAACTGATGTGTCGAAGACATTTAATTCCAATTTCCCGAAGAATGCAACTATTGTTCCATTCTAACAATGCTATTACGCAGAACTAGAGATAATTCGGTCTTCCTTATAGACGGTTTTCATAGTTTTGGTTTACTACTGACTATGTGAAATATATATATGAAATAAAAGGAGCGAAATGGATCGATCACATACTTTTTTTCTAGTTATTTGTCTTTTCTATTTCCTAAATAGCTTCGCTGTTTTTCACTGGTTACTGAAACAACTGTTTTTCCCGAAGAAAGAATGATTTGCTTATTTTGGAGTTTATACGAGTAGTGTATGATCAAAACTAGCAATCTCCATCAGACTTTTTTGTTTTATAAAGGGTGAAGAACTATATCTTGTGCATTGGAAAATATATAAATTTTATTAAATTACCTTTAAAAAAATCCCCACATTATTTTTATTAGTAGGCCATATTTAAAAAGTTTTCGTGTTTAACTGATTGAAATACTATAAAAAAGTATCCATAACTCAGTTTCAAAAAAAAAAAATGTAATCGCTCTTTTTTGATCCTACAGCATTCATTTGTGGTCACAATAACTTTGCTTTCATTTGTCATTTGTTATATTTGTTTACTCAAAATATTTGTTTCGATAAAATTCAACAAAATTCCATTCTCTAACTATAAAATTATTTTCTAAACAAATCTTAGCATATTTACTTTTTCTTTCTCGGTATTTCTTAAATTCCCTGACTATTTCGTATGATTAATAGTATAATATAAGAGAACTTGGTTTATGGACTATGTTTTGAAAGTTTATGTATTTCTAGATAAAGTCTCTCTTACAAAGAAACATGATTAACCTTTAGCTTACGGGGCCTATTTCTCCGATTCCCTTCTTAGAACGGGAAATAGCATAACCCCTTTGTAAGAACGGCCATTAAGGGGGTTATATGTATATATACATTACCCCACCACAGGTCCAGGGTTCGACTCTGCGACTGGTCAAGGTCAACTCAGTATTTCATCCCTTGATTGGGTCGATAAAATGAGGACTAAGCTTTCTTGAAAACTAAACTCTGGGGGTTGACTGAGGGTATTTAATTTGTTACATATATATACATATATATATATATATATATATATATATATATATATATATATATATATATATATATATATATATATATATATATATATATATATATATATATATATAGCTTCAAGCTTCCCTACCACAGGTCCAGGGTTCGACAGGGCAAGGTCAAATAATCAGTCTTTCATCCCTTGAGTGGGTCGATAAAATGAGGACTAGGCTTGCTTGAAAACTAAACTCTGGGGGTTGACTCTGGGGGTTGACTGAGGGTATTTAATTTATTACACACACACACACACACACACACACACACATATATATATATATATATATATATATATATATATATATATATATATATATATATATATATATATATATATATATATATACATATATACACGTATATATATATATATATATATGTGTGTGTGTATATATATGTATATATATATGTGTGTATATATATGTATATATATATATATTTATATGTATATGTATATATATATATATATATATATATATATATATATATATATATATATATATATATATATATATAGCTTCATGTACGATGCTCTCGTTGATAAAGTAATCAAGAAGATGGTGGCGTGGATAAGCGAGGGTCCTAAGAACATGTGGCTGCCACGTTGGAAAAAAAAAACTTTTTTTTTTAAATCGTTCTCATCTCGATAATTAATTTAATCGATAAATAATAAAAAAAAGGAAATCCCACTTTAAAAATTTAAGGCAAGTTGTCATAAAAATTCATAATTCTTACGCAACATCTAGCGTAAAAATTCGTGAATGAAGTTGGTTCCAAGTCCGTTTTGTTCCCGAGTTTCTGAATCAGACAGTCCTTATCTGCCACATCGCTGGCTTTTCATTAGTGGTCAAGTCACGAACAACCATTGTCTTTAGATATGTGACATCGTAAGATCATAGGGTGCTTTCTTCCGAGTGACCGCGCCTTCTGGTGTCATTGAGGCGCCCGATAACCATCATTCCCATGTCTTTAGGCTCGTCTGTAAACCTCCTCATCCTGGGAATTGGTCGACGTCTTGATAGCGACATACCCACGTGAGCCACTAACGAAAATGTAGAGAGGCGGACAATGGTGTGCAGAAAGAGTTAATTATACAAGATTACTGGGACTGTTTATTTTTCTTTCATTCAGCCAATTACGCTTTATACGGTATAATAGTCAACAGGCAACATTGATTCGGCTATACAAAAAAACTTACGATAAACTGTTTTTTAATTATCTTTTTCAGTACCATTTAAGTTAAAAGCGGTGTCACCATGTAAGTAAATCATCCTTTCGCGTCGGTGGATACTGTGTTTTACCAGTCTAATGCATTTTCGACAAGGTGGACAAACTTAAACGCATCATAATACATTACAAAAATCACAGATCCCATACCAACATTGTATAGAAATTTATTAAACTAGCCGCTGCACGACCAGCATGGTCGCATTTAGTTTTATATTTTCTTTTGCAAAACAACTCAACTGAAAGAAACGTATGTAAGGAATGTTACTATTACTGTCATCATAAATATACGTTGTTAAGTGGGTAAGGTATACACAAGATTCGATTAACAAGAATCGAACTTTTTAGTGAATGAATTAAAGAAGCTGCTTTAGATATGCTAATTTCGGCATACGCGCTTAGTATAAATACCATGCAGCGTCATTAATGAAAAAGGTTGTTAAGGTTGAAAAAGGTTTGTTAAGGTTGATAGATAAGCGATAGGGAGCTACGAGGTATGCAGCTCCAGTATTATCCTGCGGTAGTGCTTAGGGGGCCCAAAGTTTACGTGGCAGTACTGCTGGTTTGACTCTCTGCTGGTTTGTGAGTATTTGCAATGTGTATTTCTATTGAATGCTAATATATATTCCGTACAAGTAGTACGTATGCTTATTGCTGTAAAAGCAAATTCTATATGTGCAACGAATTCAATAAACATTGTTTCATGTATAAACTGTGTTTGTATCAAATTCATTTAGAGTGCCAATTCAAATTATATACACCCAAATCTGGATAGAAGTGAGCTATATACTCTATAAGTGGTAGTGCGATCTCAGCCAAAAAAATTATAATCATTGCAAAATTCTCTATAAGGCTGATTCTAAAACATCGTGATTAAGAAAATGTGAATTTCCATTACTTCAGAACAGAGTTAAAGATAAGACTGAGAAACCAATGATTTTAAAAATTACATTCCTCTCTGTATGTAATATTTTTCAAAATTAAGATATCTACTTTTTATCATTTACATCAAATAATAAATTGTTGGAGACAAATTTGTTCACTTAAAAAAGGAGTAAAAATTCCACAAGTACTAAAATATAGTGGGGATTACATTACTCTCTATATATATTATTGTTCACAATTCAGATATCTACACTGAACCATACCAAATAAAAAATTGTTGGAAAAATTTCTTCACTTATAAAATGGAGTAAAAATTCAGCAAGTACTATAAAAAGTGTAGAAAATAAACTCTTACTTACTATTAATGTATTATAATGCAATTATTAATATTTTACTATGATATTCCTCAAACTTTTTGATATACACAGTTGAGTATTTCAGAAATAGGAGATATTACAGTGACAGAATCAAAAGAACGGACTCTAGATAAACCTACATACAACTGTCCATAACTAAACACTGTATTTGACAGGTCTAACATATTTTGTCAAAAGTTTGTCCTCTTACATACATTTAGAAAAACCGATGGAACAAAAGAATAATAAATTAAAATTATTCACCAGTAAAATACAGCAATTAAATTGTACCAAATTACGTGCTATCGTCGAGCGACTACACACACGTGGTTGGCCGCTAATGTTTACATCTGGTAGTTGCAACCGTTGCCATTCGGAGTGTAGAAATATCGCCGATTTTTATGCCGCATACTTACGCGTTTTATAGATTACAATTCATTTATTTGCGGATCCCATATTGCAACAAAGCGTCATATTTAACAATAAGTTTAGTTGCACGCAGCATGTCATACCTCAACTCGTGCATAAACGAAGAGCAAACTTTTGTAGTTATACGCATAGATTCCTAAAACTTATATAGAAATATAAGTTTATATATATATATATATATATATATATATATATATATATATATATATATATATATATATATAAACATAAACATATATATATATATATATATATATATATATATATATTTATATATTTATATATTTATATATAAATAGACAAAAGTATTACACACATATATATATATATATATATATATATATATATATATATATATATATATATATATATATATATATATATATATATATATAAATATATATATATATATATATATACATATATATAAATATACAAGGTAAGCGATTGCACATACCTTCAATCGCTTCTATATAAGTTCTTAAGCTCAATGTGTAAAATTCATGGCAACCGTATTCTGCCCTTCTTTTTCACGTGGTTGCATAAATGACGTTTCATAAAACTGCTTTATAGTCCAGACATGTCTCAGCAAAATAGCGGTGCATTGCAACTCGTGTTTATTAATAAATTTTAGAGTTTGTCCTGCAAAGCATTTTACGGAAGGCAAATAAGGCTATGTGAAAATGCAAGAAATCTTTTTAAGAGTGATGCAAGCAGCACAATAACCTCTCTTAACTTTTACCGCACATAAATCACTTTGGTCTCACGTTTCTCATTTCAGGGTTCGCAATCAATCACCTGTAATTGAGATGTAGTAACTATTTCCAAATCGTACCTGATTTTCACCACACCTAGACCTTTCCAACTGTCCACCCCCACTTCCTAAGAATTCCATAAAAAGATATCGCAAATGCGTTTAACTCATCGTGGGTCGATCTTCAAATAGAAAACGGGCATCGAAACTCTTATGATAAATGATCCGATGCAGTTAAAGAATATAAAACAGGAAACTAGCGTTTTGAAATTGTTTATTTAACAAATTTCTTTTTAGTTTCATATCAGAGGTTTCTATCCGCTCTTCAATAGCCTTCAAAATGTTGAATTCGAGACTTATTGATTCCAGAAAATGTAAGGAATAAGAACGGTTACAAAAATTTGTATAGTCTATAACAGAGGTGGGGGACCTTTTTACCCTTAGAGGCCACATGTAAATTAGGAAGTAATAAAGGTTGCCGCATAAGTTGATGAACCTATAAATGCGACTTTTATATTATTATTATAGTTAGATATAGTTTTAAGAATTTGGTGCATTATGTAGAAAAATAACAAAAAAATTAAGTCCTTATTTATTTATTATTTGGCATAAAAAGTTACAATATAAAATATTTTTGTATTCACATAAGGATAAAAACTTGTTATAACATTAATCATTAATTATTATTTTTTTTTGCAGAAAAAATAATACGTTTTAACGTACATGGAGTCAGTCACAACAATAATAGTAAGAAAATAGTTTTTGTGTAGAGATCATATAACATGTCTGGTAGCATTGCTAAGAAATCCTGAACATTAAATTACATATAAAGTGTAGTTAAAATATCATACAATCAAGGTAAACGAAGCTCGTTTGGATAACTATACAATTGTAGCGACTTTAGACAACAATTTCAAAATGTCAACTTTATTTTGGCCGACACTGTACATACATTCATGCCGTACTTTATTTAATTCTATTGATTTGGAAATTGTTGTAATCTGTATAATTACATATTAATTAATACAAGTGCTAGCTTTTATGAAGGCCGCAAGAGAAGATCAAGGAGGCCGCGAGTTCCCCACCTCTGGTCTATAATATTTTACTGTTTCATTTCCGTCTGATCCAGTGAGCCATAATCATGTCCTAACTTTTCAGTTTTAGATACTATTTCCCAAGTTTTGAGTAACATTGAGAAAAAATGCAACTCAATGAATAACAATTTAAACAGATATCTCTAGTACATCTTGGTCGTTTGATCATCTATAAGGCAGTGTCTCGCAGCATGTCACATCTCAACTCTTGCAGATTTTACTTCTTGTTTGGCGAGGAGTGGCAAAACATTTCATAATTTAACATGGCGTTCAATGAGCATTCTTACAGCTTGTTGAATAAAATGCTCTCAGATTTCGCAAAGTCTTTAGATACGGTATCTAAACAAAGGTATATCACTAAATTAAACATTCAGGTACAGCCCGGAAAGGTTTATTCAGTATGTGACCCGTATTTATTGACAGAGGAAGACTGGAGTTACGATACAAGACGCTGGCCTGAAGTAACTTATCCTGATATCTATACATATCTCAACGTAATAATAATCATTCTCAACGAAAAAATGATTATATTCTCTTAAACCTTGCGAAATATTGAAAAAAAAGTGTTAAAATACCTGTTACATACAACTAATATGAGGAATTTTATATATTTAATAATATTAATGAGTTTAAGAATATTAAATATTATATTCTTAAACTCATTAATATTTATATGAGTTTAAGAATATAATATTTATATTCTTAAACTCAAATTATTTAACTCAAAATGAAGGTATCGTCCAAAAACACATGCAAATATCCTCAGACTTCGTCAAGAAAGGTCACATGAAACGAGCTCCTGTTGTATGGACATTTCTATAAGAATCTACCGGAAAATTGTTACACTTTTTCGGCATTTGTTATTCAGCTTTTATGGCAAGAGTTTCTATATAAACAAACATCGTAACACAAACGAATGATAATATGCCATAATGAATAGGAACGGCTTCTGTTTTCTGCCACCCGACAATCACGTGATCTATAGTAGACTAAAACTGACGTAGCCAGTGACGTTGCGACGTTTCGCCTTATTAGCAAAATTATAATAATGCAAAAAAATTCAACAGTAAGGGCCTGTTCACACAGGAGTCCGTTGCGTAGCGTTAAAGGAAAGATGACGTTGAGACGAAAATAAAATAATCATAGGCGTTAAAAATTTCATTGCTAATCGTTTGGAGGTTTGTCATTGGTTAAATATATTTCAATACTTTAACGCTACGGAACGGACTCCTATGTGAACAGGCCCTTAATCGTAACAAGAACAGAGCAAACTGGATGCACAATTTTCAGATGTCGTGAAGTCTCGTGTGATTGCTAACGATCGTCACATTACCTTTGGAGGCTGAATTTTGATGTATCGTCATACAACGTCACACTTGTTTTCACATACAATCTATTAAGCCAAATCGGAAGAAATTTTCCAGGAAATATCATAAATGGATGACATCAATGATGAGGATACCAGATATTTCTATGACAAAAAGCCATTTAAATGTCATATTTATGTGTGTGCTGAAAGAACCAAGTTACGCTACAAGAAGCCATCATAAACGCATTAGCATTAGCTTTCTTTACATTCGTTTCTTTCAATTGACCTTGTCAAACTTGTTGTTAGAAAAAAAAAATTCGGTATGCAATTTCTATATCAAGAATACAAGATTCGGGATTTTTTAGCATCTTAAATTTTTTGTTTGTACTGACAAGAGCTACTTTATTCCTTTCAAAGTCTCAATCACCAAATTGTTGTTTGCAACTTTTTCTAATCCACTTTGATAATGCTAAATTGTACACAGTCTGATTGTAGGCAGTTTACATCCAGCGACGGGCCGGGGTATAGATTTTTACGAAGCGACTCGCTCGGATGCCGGACTAGTAATTAGTACGGGACGGAGAACTCTCCCCACCTATTAGGACGTGGGTGGATTGTTACGCAGTCGGTTAATTAATGGTGTTCGAAAGAATTTTTTTATATTTTGAAATTAGACCTACCTGAATTGCAGGAATCACACAGAATGATCGAAAAGACATCAAATACTTATGATAATTTAAATTTCGACATATCGCTAGTGTGTGTGTATGAGGGGGGAGGGGGTTAACTGATAGTGTCAGACTATTAGATTGCACTTTATGGGGGGTTATATCCCAAAAAGGGAGAGATGTCGGTTGCAAAAGGGACTTCAAGTACTTTTAAACAGATAAACACAAACACACGCACATCTCTCTCTCTCTCTCTCTCTCTCTCTCTCTCTCTCTCTCTCTCTCTCTATATATATATATATATATATATATATATATATATATATATATATATATATATATATATATATATATATATATATATATATACACATACATACATACATACATACATACATGCATATATACATACATATATACATATATATATACATATATACAGTGCTAGATTTCTAGAAATAGAGGTGCTGCAACGGTAACCTTCCGGGGTGTATGTGTGTGTGGGGGGGGGGTATTCCAAATTATTGATAAAGAGAGGTACCTAAAGAGAGGTGCCGGAACGCCGTTCCGGTGCGTTCCGCCTCAAATCTAGCCCTGTATATATATATATATATATATATATATATATATATATATATATATATATATATATATATATATATATATATACACACACAGTCGAACCTTCATATATCGAAGTAGCAAAATGCCAGAAAAAAATTCGATATATAGAATTGATCTTCGTTTTATCACAATTCTCCTAAAACATTAAAATTAAAGCTCATTTTCGTATACGAAACTCCATTTCTAATTTATATGCGAATCACATTAAATGAAAGTTTATAACTGAAAAATTAATTAATATGAAAGATTGAGTACTATATACCTTTAAAAAAAAACAATGATCCAGACAGTGGTTACAGTGATCACAGTTACATTCTTTAAAAAAAATAAACTACGAATATCTTGCTGAACAGCCAGTTTTGCGGAAAGTTCATCAAAGAAATGCTCGCATTTATTCAGTCCACTAAAACTTCATGAGGGACATTTCCCGCGAATTGAAGTCCACGAAGTATTGTTTCAAACGCCAAAAATTGGGAGATTTTATTCTAAAGTGGAATAAAATCTCCCAATATGTCGTGAAAAAAAAATTTCGATGCATAGAGATTTTTTCGATATATAGAAACAGTTTTCTGTGTAATGAACATGGAGATTTGCTAAGAGTTCGATATATAGAAAATTTCGATATGGGGAAGTTCGATATATGGAGATTCGACTGTATATATATATATATATATATATATATATATATATATATATATATATATATATATATATATATATATATATATATATATATATATATATATATATATATATATATATATATATGTATGTATGTATGAGGGCCGTGGCGGCCTTGTGGTACAGCGCGCTGGTTTTCGATGCTGAGGGTGCTCGGATCGAATCCTGGCGAAGCGCCACTAAAATGCCTCCGTTTGTGTCGTCCCTTCATAGGGGGCAATGTTGGTCCGCCTATATGGCACCCCCATAATAAAGTGGCCAGCAAAAATGCAGTGAATTATAGGCGAATGTCTTCGCGACAAGTGCCTCCGCATTAAAATATATATATATATATATATATATATATATATATATATATATATATATATATATATATATATATATATATATATATATATATGAGGGTGTGGGGGTTGGAGTTACTCAGCCTCAGACGTAAAGTAATTAACGACCATCGTAAAGAACAAATATTTATAGTTTATTGACATTGTATTGATAGTAATGTAGTCCGTGTACGATGGAATCAGTCGGGGAGTCCTAATGTTTCTCCTCAAACAGAGTAGAGGGGGGTCATGACAATGTTTATGCTAGCGGCGCCCTCTTGCGTCGGACATAATATGTGTTTAGAAATAGCATTATTAAAGTTTGCAGTTCATAGTTCAGTTCGGTATTCTAAACACACACACACACACACAAACACACACACATTTATGTGTGTGTGCGTGTAGATTCTTGAGTATGTGAGTATGTGTTTAAAATTTAATTTTCACCTGCTCTCATTCCTTGAATTATCATTGTCAGTATTCCTGTCTAACAGTCGAAAAATAATTTTAAATTATACCCCTCTCCCCCATTAAAAAATCCCATTTAATTGTGTTCTTATGCCATGACCTTGTGCCAAAATTTTCAGATTTTAAAAATATTGTTTTGTAATTTCTTTGTCTTGGGGGAGGGTCGGACTTCTTTACAGAACTTCAGTTTCAAAATCAATCTGATTCACCAGAGAACTTATTCACGCCTAACTCATTTCCCTGAAAATTTTCTCCGTTTTGAAAAATCTTCACCCACTCAGAACAGTTTAAGCCATTCATAAGTTCATTAGCACTCATCGTAGTGTTTACAACACACATGATTCGGTAGTAGGACTTTTTGTTTTTTCTTCTTCCCTCTCTGTTTTGTTTTTCTGCATGCTCTACAAGTCAGTCTTAATCACGCTATTCTTTATTCTGAAACTGAGACGACCGTAAACGAAAACAGATTCAGACGATGAACTCATGCGCTCACACTTTTTTTCCCCAACGGTCCTTGTAAAACGTCTTATTTACTTATTTTTTTTATATATGTCCCCAGCTGAGGCATGAAATAAGGACGGGGAGAGATAGATGAAAAAATGAAGTAAGCTCAGGGCATTAAAACGGTTTGGTGGCTTGATATCATGGCAGGGGATTTCTTATTGTAGGATTCAGTTTAAAATAGCCGACTCAAAAAGGAAGAGAGTAATAAAAAAGATTGAGACAGAAGTTTAAATGATGTTACGAGAAGAAACAGGTGCAAGTATCAGAACTCGACCTTAAAATTTTTATTTTGATCCGCTTATGTCATCTGGTGTATCAGTCGTCAGCGTTTCTTCACTGGAGGCTTGGAAGAAAATAAACTAGTGATCAAGAAAGGAGTAAAAGCTTTTGAAAGACTGGCTTAGTATAACGACCAAAAATTATTTGTTTTGTCAATTAACAAAGCATTTTGCAACCCACCGATGTGCGTTTCGTTGTCCTTAATAAATAAAAATAACTCAAAACCTCGTAAGATATGCAATGTTAGCAAACTTTTTCATTTAATTAAAATCTTATAATATTTAAATTTAGTAATATTTAACACTTTAGTGCAGAAAAAGAAAAATACTTAGGATAAGATAATGTGAAAGTAAGTAATATTTTAAATATGCTCAGTTAAATTTACAAAATTTCTATTAAATATCAGTTACATTTACTAATGTCTATTAAAAGGAATTTATCTTAATTTCTTTAAAGTAACAGTTTAATTAACATTCATGCGTTTAGATCAATATCCCTTGGCACCTAGTCGTGTCAGTTCCACATTTAACATTTTAACTCCTTAAGCCAATTAAGTAAAATTTTATATCGAGTTATCGACTCAAGTTGCGTAATTTGTACTTATCTATACTCTCAAATTCTTCAAACCCATAAATTATTATATAGAAAGAGATAGATGAACCGTCGATGGGTGTTTTTCTCTGAATTATAAAAATGTACCCCTTGTCTATCCATCTTTTCCCTTTTTTCCATGTTTTTATTAACTCGCTTTCGTGATTGTGTGTTTGTGTGTTTGTCTAGTACAAATCTTGCAATCGATTTTAAACTAACTTCCCGACTAGCTAGACATCTGAAATTTTTAGAATAGCTCAGAACACGATGACAATGCATTCTTTTGATACTTTTAGCCATCTTTTAGCAGAACTGAATTCATTTTCAGTTAATTTTGTTTTGTAAACTGGTGCAGCCATCTATCTGCTGGGACGGGAACGAAAAGTTAAACGCAAGTTAACTTTCAATTAACTTCATTTTCTTTAAAGTTGATGGGATAATTCATCAAAAAAAATTTTAAAAAGGTATTTATTAATACATAGAATTGTCAAGTTTATATGATTCAAAAGAAAATTTTAAAACATGGTATATAAATAATTCTTTTTAACTTGTAATTATTATAATTATTAATTATTGTGTAAATGCCATTCGGAATTATGGAACAGTTTTTGCCTCGACCGCGAGGCAGTCTTTCGTGGGATTTAGTATGTGTTATATATATATATATATATATATATATATATATATATATATATATATATATATATATATATATATATATATATATATATATATATATATATATATATATATATACACTCTGTCACAAAAAAATATATGCACCCAGAAGGAAACGAGCTACTATCACGAAACTTAACATGTATGTAGTGTATGAGGAGATAAGCAAATCATTACAAATTCAGAAGAACAGACCATTTTATTAAGAAGATATGGCATAAAAAATGTTACAAATCAGTAAGTAGTAAATCCACCTCTGACAGCTATACAAGCCGAAACACGGAGTGGCATTGAACCAATGAGGTCACCTATGACCTCCTGCGGAAGATCATGCCATAATCTTTACAACTGGGCAGTTAATCCACCAGTATTCCGGGACGGCTGCAGTTGCCTTTCAAGCATGTCCCAGACGTGCTCTATTGGCGAGAGGTCTGGTGACCTGGCAGGCCATGGGATTACGCCATATCCTTCAAGACATTGTTGGGAGAGTCGCGCAGTATATGGGCGAGCGTTGTCTTGTTGATAAATGACACCTGGGCGACTTGATAGAATAGGCAGTACAACTGGAGTTAAAATCTCGTCCACGTAACTGCGTGCCGTCAAAGAGCGTTGAAGGACGACTAGAGGTGATCGTGTGTCCCGACAAATCGCTCCCCACACTGTCACACCTTGTGTAATCGTCGTATGCCTCTCGACAACAAATGCCGGATCGAACCGGTGTCCTGTCTGCCTCCACACGCGTATGCGCTGGTCATCAGCATTGAGACTGAATCGGGATTCATCGCTGAAGATCACACGCCTCCAGTCGTTCACACTCCAGCTAGCCCGAGGTCGGCAAAAATCCAATTGACACTGCCTATGGTGTGGGGTCAGTGGTAGGCGTCATAATGGACGTCGGCTCCTTATACCTACGTTGGACAGTCGTCTCCGAATAGTTTCCCTTGATACCATCGGATGTCTGGAAGCTGGTAAATGGCGTTGAGCCGATTATAGCAACGTAGTTAGTGCGGACGTGGTCGCTCTTATGATTGCGCGATCCTCGCACACATATGTGTTCCTGGGACGCCCTGGCCCTCCGCGACGGTAGACTATCCCTTCCGTGATCCATTGTTGCCAACACCGATCAACTACCATAACGCCTGCTTGACCAACCTGCTTCTCTGAGGCCTACTATACACCCTCTCTCAAAGTCCGACAATTGTTCGTACTGTCGCCGGTTACGTCTCAGAGGCATCTCTAGTCACAATACCGTCCATCCAAGTTGACAGATTTGTTTGAATAACCCTATGGCACTAGCGATCATTCCGTTAAACTTTCCTAGCTTTGCACCCTTGTCTTGTTGGCGTCGAAATTTTAATCATTTGCGTATCTCTTACCAGACTACATTCCTGCCAAGTTTCGTGATAGTAGCTCGATTTCTTCTGGGTGCATATATTTTTTTGTAAAAGAGTGTATGTATATATATAAATAAATAAATATATATATATATATATATATATATATATATATATATATATATATGTGTCATTAAAGGAAAAATAAAGAAGATGCAACAATTGACGGTACAATGAACATTTTCTATGGCGGTCGGTAAAGGTTCAATGAAAAGTGGCCGTTTTGTGGTAGTGGCCGACGAAAGGATATTTCTTCCATAACATTGGCTCTATGGAGTCTTCAATTGGTTTTGAACAAAATATGTCCGTATAGAGGGTGACCGGTTAGAGAAGTTTAATTATATTTAAGTTTACGGTTTATTTTCCTAAGTAGTCCAAAGATTGCCAATAAACTGAAAGAATGTTTAAATTTCGTCATATTTTCTGTTTTTCTAAATTTCGAGTAACGTAAATAAGCTGAAAATTTGGAATTTTATATTTAATATTAAATTTAGCGTATTTAAAAAATATTTGTCGCAATTCTGACTGTTACTGGGAATGTAAAGCTAAGTACATAATAATTGTTGCATTTATATATATATATCTTCCCTTTCATATCATTTAAAAATATATAGGAGAAAAGGAGTTGACACAGGGACATTAATCTTTACATTCACTGATATATTATGATTACAATTCTTTGTTTTTCAGTAAACCTTTTGATTTTATGTCACATTAGGATATAACGCCGTTACGATTAAAGTGTCTACAGCTTTTAAAGTATCTAATAGTGTATCTTAGAGTATCTGTTATCAATATTATACACTGTATCGCAGATGAATATCTTGGTTTTCAGAAACCTGCGAAAAGATTGATGTGCTTTTCAATAATTAATTCCCGTTTATCTTCTGTTCAGCTTGACCGTCACTGAAGTATGAAAGATAAAATTACTAGAATATCTGCTCATTCCCGAAGATTTATCTCTGCATCTATACAGGAAGCACTCTCCTTTATCACTCTGACAAGTTAAGTTTTAAATAACGATGCGAATGTTTCTCTTTTTAACTTAAGACAGATTTTTGATAACTCGCTCACTGACGTCCATGCGGAACACAGATTTATAGATTTGAGCTTGAAAATATAGTCTGATTTGAGAAAGAGCCCATTTCATTTCATTTCACTTAATTTTGTTCAATAGGAAGAAAAGTAGTCTCGTTAAATAGAACTTCGCGTAACAGGAACATGCAGTTTCTAAATATTCACGATAAACAGTGACTGCTAATTTCGAGCTAATTAGCACTCCTTCATCAGACCGAGGAGCATTAGGTGTGATTGTCTCTATAGATAGTTCACAAATGAGGATTAATTGAACTCTTTCTAAAAAATAAGGGGATACAGTAAAAAAATTCTAGATGAAAGTCGTGGAAGGCGGTGGAAAAAGCTGACACGTGAAAGGGGAGACGTCAGTACGAGGAAACAAGGGAGAAGAAATTTTATGACCACCTGTCCACACAAGGAACACACCCGTTAACGAAGCTAAAAAGCAAAGTAGGAAATTTGTACGAAAGGCGGGAAAATGGAATTGAGAAGATGGAAAAAGAGAGAAGAGAATGGAAAAAAAAATAAACGTATTTACCTGCAAATATATTTACAAGCAGTACGTTTTAGGACTTCGCATTTTAGTGCTATAATTTTGCATAAAACCTTTTTCAAATAATTTTCCTAAACTTTACTTCTTCGTTAATCAAATAGAGAAGCTAGTTTTAATATGATTTATTATATGTATGTATCATAACAATATCAATCCCAGTATTCTCTATGTGTCAATGTTCATATTAAAGAATGTTAGCCCCCTTTTTTTTATAAATGTTTAATACAAAGATAAGTTTTCCGTTTGTTAAATTTTCCATTATTTGGAAAATAATATCCATTTATGTACAGCAAAATTATTTACTTATAATATATGATATACAGGCTTATAATATATGATGCATAATATATATAATGTGCCATATTTAGAATGTATTATTTCTTTGTTTTGACTGCGTATCAGAAAAAGGAAAACTTAAACCTTTGCTTTTCACACATTTTACTTTTTCAATTAAAGATACAGGGTGACAATTATTGATCTATATGAAATAAAATATGAAATTAAAAAAAAACTACCGAGTTAAAAAAATTTATTCAAATTTGAAAAGTAACTACAGATAATCGGATTTAGTTTATGACATGTTCGATATGCTTACCATCATTAGCTATGATGTGGCGCAGACGAAGAGCAAAATTCTGCAAAACTCGCTGAAGTGTCGAGACATCAATGCTTTCGATGATCTCCTGAATGCCTTTTTTTGAGCTCATCGGTGGTTTCGGAGTTATTTGCGTAAACTTTGTCTTTAATATTGCCCCACAAAAATGAGTCACTAAGGTTGAGATATGGCGGTCAAGCGATTCCCATTCCAGTGGCCTCTGGGTACCGCAAAGCCAGAATGAGCTCCCTAAAGGGCTCTCTTAGGACTTCAAACAGTCTATTGGTCCGATGGGGTCGTGCTCCGTCCTGCATGAACCCCATCTTTTCGATATCCGGGTCACTTTGGATAATAGGGATGAGATCATTTTCTAAAATATTGACATATCGTTCAGCAATCACTGTGCCTTCAATGATTATTGCACCAATGATTTCCTTTAAGCAGAAATCGTGCTGTTATTGCTCGAATTGTAGGCCTTGACGATGGATATACGCTCAGAAACGCTATATTTCGACATTTCAACGAAACATGAACAACAATACGAGTGCGCCTGCTTAAAAAAAATCCCAACCTGCCCTGCATTCAACCACCAAGTTTTCACTGAATATCACCAATGGTTCAAAAGTTATGAAGTTTTTTTTTTAATAAAGCTCTATAATTGTCACACTGTACGTACATGATTTTGAACAATATATAGAACCTTTTGTTCGACCTAAATGTTTCTTTTTAAAAATAGATAATACAAATTCAACCAAATTATTTTTTCAAAGAAGAAAGACCGAAATAATAAGCACAATTAAACATAATAATAAGTAAACTGATAAGGCAAGTTTGGATGAGATTGCACCGTATTCAAGAACGAATTTGATACGATAGTACGGTTAGGGGCATGATTGACTCGGTGTCAGGCTTTTCTCTGCACCGTCAAGGGACACGAGGTATAGATACAGAGGAGCAGGCGCTTTCCGTATCTTGAAAATGACACACAACATGGATCAATCATATGGACATGTGCTATGAGGAAGATAAAATCGTTATGGGAAAATGATACTTATACGGTCAATCAAAAAGATGGCTTCCTAGCATCGTCTCTGAATCCTGATCTGATGCGATACGTGATACAGATACAATAGCGCCCTTTACACGTACGTTCTTTCCCGCGTGAAACCACGATCCCGCGCGATTGAGTGCACGTGTGAAGGTGTCGGAGAAGAAGGGAAAGCTGCTTTGGAGCGTACTGCAAGTTTTCCCGCGCGCAATCCCGTACGCTCCAAGCACTCGCGAAAGAACGTACGTGTAAACGGCGCTATTGGTTCAAGTACGAACTCCTCCATAGACCTCAAAGGAGTCATTATTTGGGGTCTTAAGAGAAGTTCGTAGACATGCTTGAATTTTTTTCCGGTTCAGATTAAATAAAAAATCCGAGAAAAAGTTTTCCCGTTAAAAAAGGGAAATAGAGAATAAAAGTGATTTATTATTTAAAAAAAGAGTGAGAGCAAAGATAAATAAGAAGGATCACGAAGCGAAATATTCATAAAAGACACTGATATTCGTGCTTAATCTTTTGGAATAGTTAAACTCCCAACAGAAATACGTCGATGTGCAATGAACTTAGCCTTCTCAGGTCATGAGTATGTTAGAAATTTTGAAGCTGTAATTAATCAGATGAGTGAGATATAATCTATTTACAAACATGAACTCTCATAAACATTCCAAACCGGATTTTATAATGAAAAACTGAATAAGACAAAGTGTAAAAGTTCTTTTTTTATCACCACGCGTTTTACGGCTTAAACTGCTTTACAGGTTACAAAACAGTCATTCATCCTTGCAGATTAAGCGAAAAATAGTACTAACACACTTTTCCTCTTCTTTAACGAGCCGCCAATTATTGGCCTCCAAAAAATGTCGGTCTACCTCAAGTGCACGATATCCACTACTTCAATTGTTTTCAGAGCCAAAACAAATTTTAAAGACCTAATTTCCAGCTGCCAAACAGCTCGGAAAGCGTCTAACAGCTACTTAGAAACACAGAAACAGCTCCAATCAAACAGCAGCTCGCCGTGAATGGGGACTCATTATGATGGCAATATAAAGCCTGGTTTTTTTTTCTTCTTTTTTTATATCGTGAGAAAATGGGCATGAGGGTTGGGCGGCGAATAATCATTGTTATTAAAAACAATCAGCACTAACGAAACAACGCCTGGACCTGTTCCGTTTCGAAGCACTTGGTATGGTACCTTAGATACATATATTCAAACCTAGAGGCGAACCGAAGGAGATTGCAATCGGCCATTACGTGTTCAAAAACTTTCGATTGGCTATTTGCATAACTTCCTGGAGTTGCGACCTTAATGGTTTGCTTTATTATAGAGTATTCCTCTGTAGGTTAAAAAGGAGATATGTATGCAAAACTGTGATGATTTAAGACATTAGCAATACAGCTACTGGTGTCTGCTAATCGTCCTCAGTTCCTACTGTGGCTGTAAGAGGATACAATGAATGTTTTAAATTGTGATAACTTGTGTTGATACTCGCAGAGAACGGCTGTTACGATGTTATCGGGTTCAAAGTATTAACCTTTTCCTTACGGGGTGGGATAGCATGTATCCCAAGAAAACGGGCCCAAGAATGCACAGATATATATATATATATATATATATATATATATATATATATATATATATATATATATATATATATATATATATATATATATATATATATATGGGTACGTATTCTTGGGATACATGCTACCCCACCCCGTAAGGAAAAGGTTAACATTGTTATGTTCTCAAGTTATAAATATTCAGTATGGATAATGTATCTACATTATGTAGTAAATGACATGATTTTATTACATTTTTAATAATACTCTACGTCCAACTGTTAAACCTGCAGCGAATATATAGTGGGGCTGTTCAGTTTTAAATTTCAGGCAGACACTCTCTTTTGAGTAGGTTAATTGCAAAATAGTTCAGACTTAAAAAATATAAAGCCACTTTTCTGGAAAATAGGAGATCTGCAAAAATTAGTTTGAGCTCTTGAATCAAAATGGAATTTCAAAAGACAGAAGACTATCAAAATAAAAGCTTATTTATTACTGAGCGTAACACTGCGGATAAATAAACAAGAAAGATGATGTTTCGTTTCATCAATCAATCAATATATATATATATATATATATATATATATATATATATATATATATATATATATATATATATATATATATATATATATATATATATATATATATGGTATAGTCGGAGGCCTTGTCCTTAGACATTTGCCTTTTATCACCGCGGTAATGCTAGCCTCTTTATTATAGAGGCACCATGTAGGTGGACTAGTTTCGCCCCCATGAAACGGTCCCGTAATTTTGAACCGAGTCAAGTTACGAGACCGGAAACAATTGATCCCGCACCTCCAGAGGTAAATTTCAGAACTTGGAGGACATTGCAGCTACGGCAGATTTTTCGTGCACCAGCCGTCGTCAGTGTACACTGCAGCGGATTTATCAGCGGCCGGCATCGAACCAAGGCCGAACCTAGCATCAAACCTAGACCGATCACTGTCTAGCTGCCTTTGCCAACGGGTCACTGCGTCCGCGTTTCTTCAATATGGCAAAAAGAAATGTTAAAATGGTGTAAATATCATTATCATGATACGAGACGGAGAGAAATGTTTCAGACGATACTGAGTTTGAGATAAAAGACAAAATAAGTGATAGCACAATGTACAAACACCTAAGTAGCAAAGGAATAAAGACAACTATCTATCTGCAGGGCATTAAGACTGAGTAATCGTTTCTGTTAGACGTTACCATGAGACATCAACAATCTCCAAAATTACAATTTTCAATCAATCTCTATTCCTTTGTGTATTTTCAATTAATGATGGATACCGTGTAAATTTTTTGTTAGCTAATAGTGTCAGTATTTAATTTCCTCTTGCATGACGTCGAACAATGTAATAAATACTATCTCACTTTAACAATGAATGTTTTAAATTGTGATACAAGGAATGCTTTAAATTTAAAACACGTAAGCAAATGAAACTTCTACGCTCATCTTGGTTCCATCACCAGTTGCTACCATTGTCTGCCAGGCAGTGGCGTAGCGAGCATAACTGGCTCCCGGGGCACGATACCTTTTTAACGCCCTCCATGGTCTTGGGGACCATTTGGCGCCCCTCTGTGGGTGGCGCCCGGGGGCATGATGGACCCCCTTGCCCCCCCCTGCTACGCTACTGCTGCCAGGGGCGGGAATGGACCCTCTCATCCTGACATTGAATAATGGGTTTGACCCCCCCCCCCCCCAAGTATATTCATGCGATATGAGGAAAGTTCTTATCGGAATTCTATTCCTCATATTCCTCACACTTTCTTAGGCTAAGGGCCTGTTCACATAGGAATCCGTTGCGTTGCGTTGCGTTAAGGAAAAGATGACGTTGAGACGAAAATAAACCAATCATAGGCGTTAAAAATTTCATTGCTAATCGTTTGGAGTCCTATGATTGGTTTATTTTCGTCTCAACGTCATCTTTTCCTTAAGGCAACGCAACGGACTCCTATGTGAACAGGCCCTAAGACACATGATGTTGCTTATTATTCCGACGTTACACAGCATTTACAGCGTGGATTTATATTACTTTAGCTATTTTTCAGATATACTGATTTTTTTATCCATGAATATTTTTAAATATACTTCTAAACAGTCAATTTAAGTTACATCGAACGGTCAACTGGCACTCTAATAATCGTTTGTCAAGGCCGGTATTCAAACTTGCCTCTCTGGATTTCGAAAGCAACGATCTGACGTCTAGATTATCCCAAAAATAATAAGTAATCCCATTTTACATTAATTAATTTGTCATTCATATATAAAGAGCAAAATTATATTAACAGTATCATTAATTATTGTTTTTTGAGTCCTTAATACGTATCATAATAGCACTTATAAGTTCAAGAAATAGACTATATGTAGTCATGCAAAGCGCTATTGAGAAAAATATTTGCTACGAAAAAGCTATGAAACCGTAACCTTGTCCCCACTTTGTCATTTTTATCATCATTAAGTACATATTTACTCGAAATGCATCGGTCATAGTTCACTTAGAGGAAAAATTTACACGATAAGTTATTGTCTGCGATATTTACAAAGCGCATTATCAGCTACCCAAAGCGCCACCGCAACCCAGAATTACTAATGTATTTCTGTTGCCACGAGGTCACAAGCAAGTTTTGAAAAAAAATCACTGAAAAACAATCGTACTGAAACACTTCTAGTATTTCATTTTCTAACGTGGTATCGCTCTGCGAGAATTATTATACTGTCGGTTATGTATCAGGAAAATCGCCCTAATGCATATTGACAGCTCGTGTAATCTAATTATAATAATTATGATGCATAATTATGTCTGATCTGAGAATAATCACGTTTAACAGAGTCTTTTGGCTAGATTGGTGCAATGACATATTATCAGCGGAGAAGACAGGAAAATTGTCTCGTGTTCTGAAGAGGCTGGTTTAGACCGGTTTCTAAGCGTGGAAAATTTTCTTTCCGTAGTATCTCACGAAATAATGACTGGGAAACTTGTTTTGGCGTATTTGTCAATATAATGCACGCGCAGAAAAATATAAAAAAAAGTATATATTTTTATATTTTTACTACGTGTAAGCATTCCCCCACGCGCTATAATTTATTTATATAGGTATGCGTATGTGTGTGTGTGTAGTGTATAAGCCTCCCACGCTCACCTACACACATTTGTATTTTAATAAACTAACACTGAATTCAAAAATACAAAGGCAACATAAGATATACTGAAAAAATAATTTAAATGCATGTATTTTATATTATCAAAAATTATGTGCATAAAAAATTATGTTAATTGATATATACGTGTATTATTAATTTATTACTTAAAAACATACATATTTTATTCGTAATAAAATATATATTTACATCTTTCACTACAGAATATATTTTTATAGCATGTCTTACTACTCTCTGATAGGTGATATTTAAACCTTTTTTCATTCATTAAATTTCACTTTTATGAAATTCGTATGCAAATTTCGACTGCCAGTTTAAAAAAAATGAACTGTATTTAAACCAAAAGCATCAGTCTAGGAAACATAATCATAATAATTAATAAATATTTGAAGGATCTGAACAAATGTTGAGCCGAACGTCGGCCAAACGGCTAGCACACTGCCATTCGGTAACAGAGCCTGCGGATCTAAGTCCGGTTCATGGATAGCGGCTGTTTGTGACTGTTGGAAACTGACTATAAACCTAGTTGTGACTATAAACCTATCCCTTGTTTGTTATAGCCCTAGTTTATTACAGCACTTGTGCAGTAAAGGATGACCGTTATGTTATAGAAACCAACCCACCAACTTAAACAAATCTTTAAGGATGTTGCGGCTATGATTCCCAACTTCTTACTGACAAGTTTGTTTAATAGATGTACACCCGCACCTACCCACCTACCCCCCATATATATATATATATATATATATATGTGTGTGTGTGTGTATATACATATATATTCACTTTCAATTTTGTCTTATATATATATATATATATATATACTTGCTGAAAACCCGCGCTTCGCTACGGAGTACATTCAAATTAAATACAACGGTCAATGTATGCAATTAATGCCAAAAAAATAAATATATATATTTATAATAAATGCGACGATCAATGTATACAATTAATGTAAAAAATATATTTTATAAAAAAAATCGTAAGGGATATTTATTTTTTTTGGATAACATCTAATCGTCTGCTGCATTAGGAAGAAAAAAAAAATCTTTTTTTGTCTATTTAGTTGTTATGCATGTGACGATACATTTATTTAAAGTACCAGAAAAAGAAATCTCGTGATCAGCATTTAATAAATTAAATTCTAAAAAAGAATCTTTAAAAATTCACCAAAAATCAGAAAATGAAGGTAAAGGTTCGAAAAAGATTTCATTTTAAAGGAATTTGTATGATCTTTCTCGTGATATAAATTTTATAATCCTCAAATTATTATTTTAAATGCAAACGTAACAAAAATTTACAAAAACAGCTTAAAAATTTAATTTCAAAAAAATCTAAGAAGAATTTTTCAAAAATCTTTCTTAGTGCACCCCTACACCATAAGAAGAATTGCCATGCAAAATTCCAGCTCTTTAGGTCCAGCGGTTTGGTCTGTGCGTTGTATGTCAGTCAGTCAGTCAGTCAGTCAGTCAGTCAGTTACGGAACTGTTTTATATATATATATATAGATAATACATACATACTTATATATGTGTTTAAAGCTAAATCCTTCTCTACAATGCTGTGGCTATGCAAAATAATGAGCTTACATAGTGCTTACAGGAAATATCAAGGAAATATGGAATAAAGCTCAAACTATACAAAATGCAACGTGATTATGTCATCTACCTAAAAATTGCTTGTCCGGAACTGAATGGCTTTGATATAATAGCATTCCCACGCAGACAGACTCACATGCTTATGTAATACTCGCGAAATTCGTGTATAATAATAGTTTACATTTAAGTGGTCTTTCTCTTTTACTTGGTTTTTAGTCTCTCAACAAATATTTAAATTAGTACTAGGAAAAAGAAACTTAACTGATTTATTTATAAGTAGAGTTATTAGGAAATTCTCGAGACAAATTATTTTTTACATATATTTAGTTTTTCTTTTCTTTTGGTCAAAATGCATCAACAAAATACACTTGGTTTCTTTCGCTACGTTGTGGTTTGCAGTTTTAATCATTTTAAATATTTTATGCTGTGTAGATTTTCAGTCATGCGATTGCATAATTATGAAATAGATCCCCTCCCGCCAAATAAAAAAACTTAAAAAAAAATAAATTATGGGATTTCCCGGGATTTTTCAGCTTGGAATGTTAAATTACAACTTTAGAAATAAACGGTTAAATCACTACAGGGTAGCACTGAGTTTTAAGTAATTATAAGTAAAGGCTCACTTGTTTTTATATTAATTTTAAGGGGACAGTGGACCTTCAAACCTAACTTTTTTTGTTTTGATTGGATTTGCTTGAAATTTGAATATGTGATTAGTACCATAGATATGTAAAAGTGGTTAAAATATAATGATGAAATATTAACAATTTATGAATTATGAATTATCAATTATATAAAAAATTGGCCTCATTAAAAATGTTCCATGCGCATTTCTTTTGCATATAATATGGTAATTTTTGTTTACAGGATACCTTATAGAACTAACAATGAAACTTATTGCTTATTTTAAGCATCCATTAAAAATATAAAGAGAAAAAAATAATAATAGTGAAAACACCCTTTTTATGACGCAAAATACCTATAAATCATCTTTTCAAGAACAAAATTTAGAAATTCTGAGCTACGAAGCATAATTATTTTTAATAAGATTTATTTGATATACAGTTAAGTATATAAAACTTAAATTTCAAAGCAATACGATAATTAGAAATGCGCCTGGAGCAGTTTGAATATTCGTATGACATGAAAATTTTTATTTTGAGAAAAACGCATTTAAAGTTATTTCTATTAGTAACAATATAATATCTAAATTAAATACAAATGCCTATAACTAGGAGAGTAATCACAGAAATAAAAAATTCTTTTTGCAACACATTCTTACTCATCCGTAATTTCACAATTCAATAGAATAAAAAAATCGAATTTTTGGACAAATTTCACAATTTTGAAAGTCCACTATCCCCTTAAACCTCTTATTTTGCATTCGGATAAAAATGCAAAAAAAAAAAAAAAATATGAAAACAAAAAAAAATTAAAAATATTCTTCTGAATATTAAATTCCTTAGAATGTATAAATCGGAGACAATGCAAATGAATTTGCCGCCGGTTAGTCTGAAATGGTTTATTAAGATACTCTTTATTTCTGTCATTAAGCCAAAAATGTCACCCACGTTTCTCAAAAATGCTCTTCATCCTTCACCTAGTAAATCTTTTAGGCGCAAATGTTTATTCAAATCCCAGCGTCATAATGTCCAAACATCATTTTTCTTGTTTCGCTGCATTTAACATGCAGGACCTTTGAAAAAAAAAAATGTTATTAATTTAACATCTTATTCTCGTTATATGTAAATTGTATCAAAATTAACTTTAAACAAATGGTCTAGGCTTTTAAAAGTTGCAATTGGTTGTTAAGGCTGCTATGTACTAACCCCATTGGATTCGCTCACCTCAGTGTTAACCTATGGAGAAAATTTGTCCACGGATTGCCGATTTGGATTCAAAGATTTAAAAAAAAAATTGTACTCCGTCATAGAGAAAATTTTTTTACATTTGTGTACATTTTTCTTTTTTTTTTAATGTAATTAATATTTTAAAATTTAAATTATTCGGGTAAAAATATTGTATAGTGTGTTTTAAACGCTCATAAATTCCTTCGGTGGTAGAAATTTATAAAATGAATCCTGTAGCGCTTTGCAGATAAGTTCGGGCTATCTGACAATACCAATTTTATTTGATTATCAGCATTTATGTACCTGTAAATAGTTGACAAAAATATGTTTTAAATAAAAAAAATCTGGGGGAGTGCGCTTAACCCCCTATATAGAGAGAGCCATTACAATCCTTCAAAATGTCAATCCTAAGGGGGTTGGAATTCTCGAACTGTCAACTGGACTCCTCCCACCACAAGAGTCTGCAAGAAGAGGAAAAGGGAAATACGATTTTTTTCTTAGTACATAGCAGCCTTAATGGATTAATGTTTTGTAAACTGCTTAGCTAGGTTTTCCTGCGTAAATATATCCTATATATAAAACAATCGTAAACTTAATTAAAAGAATTCTTAAATCTGTCGTTGCTGTTTTAATGCGGCAGCGATTTGTGCCTTCCAACTTTCTTCCTAGACCGCGAGGTTTGGGGGCGTCCATTAATTACGTGAGGCGATTTTGGCGAATTTTCAAACCCCCCCCCCCCCCTGGAGAGATGTCGTGAGATTTGGCTCAACCCCCCCCCCCTCCCTCCCATAATCTCAGAGATTTTACAAAATGCGTATTTTTAGTGTAAATACGTTAATCTGTGCTTGATTGCGTTGGATTTATTTAAAAAAACATAATTTGCTTAATTATTTTTATTTAAGACTAGTTAAGACTAGTATTTAAGACTACTAAGATCGTAGTCTAGAATCACAGTAGGAAAATCTTACAATAAAATACTTAAATAGGAACTACTAAAATTCGCAAAAGAATATTCATTACCACACATGAGTCCACGGGGACTAATGTGAGGTCTCAAGAGTGACTACTGGAACTATTGTGTAGGATTTAGCCATATTTTAGTGTAGAAGCATGTTTTACTTAATATAACCCAGTTTTCTCGCTATTTTACACTGTTTCTTGCGGAAAAAAAATTACGTGATATTTGCCGAGACCCCCCCCCTCTCCCCCACGTGAGACTGGGTGAGATTCGGCTCGACTCCCCCCTAAAAGCCTCACGTAATTAATGGACGCCCCCTTTGTTGTTTCTCCTGATGGGTGCATCGAACGATCAACCAACATAGCCCCTTGTACTCCTGCAATTTTGACTCAAGGGCGACATCTCTTCGGCTCGTACTGCCACCGGCAACCTTCCTAAATCAATTAAGAGCAGCTTAAATCACAAAATTTCAACCTTAGAAACACACTTCAAAGAATAAAATGTTGTCATATTACAATGACAGAACTTGACATAGCGTGAGATAAAAAGGGAGGGAGCCTTCCGGAATTAATAGATCACGAAATAGTATTTCGTCAGATACTTTGCGTATTAATTTTTCTTTGTTGATATTAATTACAATTTCGAATGCATTGTCGAGAGAGAACCGACTGAATCATGATGAAATATACCGTTAATGAATTAGCATATACAAAACAATCAACAAAGTATGGCATAAAAGGTTTAAACTGAAGCATTTACTTCGTGCAGTTAAATTTAAGACTTTTTATTAAGCTACTGTTGTCTATTATATTTACGTTTGCCTTTGGAATCTATACTTATATATAAAGAGAGAGCGATTTTGTACGTGGAGGGTAATCTCCAGAACCACTGCATCTATTTGAAAAATTCTTTCACTGTTTGAAAGGTACATTATTCCAGATGGACGTAGGCTATATATTATGTATATCTGATCAGTAGAAATAAAGTTAGGGGCTTAATCCTAACAATCTCCATTGTTACCGCTACTGTACTCTACCGCCGAAGATTGTGCCGATTTGTGCCGAAGATTTAAATGATCCTTAGCGTGGTGCTATCGCGGTGGGTTTCTGTTCTGACGGTAGCGGTTCGAACCTACCCGTTCTCCGGCACTCCTTTTTCTTTTAAAAAATTAACTTTAATTATTAACTAACGTAATATCAAATTAAGGTATTATTTAGGTTATTATTAAGGTAAAAAAAGATTTACAATTTATTGGCTATCAACTGGAAATTTATTGGTATAATATTTTGTTCAACCCGGACAAAGTCGGAACGGGCCGCTAGTATTTTATATATTGTAACACTATTACGTCACGTTCAAATTCACTTTCAAAATCCAATTTTTCACTTGCTGGATGTTTTTGAGGTTGGAAGGAAGGAAGTATCTCTTTAACGCAATTGTTGAACCCTGTTAGTCTGTGTACAGTGGCTAGGAAATAGGCCTAAAATTTAATAACATATTTAAGTTTAAATTACTAAGGTAGTTTGAAAAACAAACTAGTAGTGCCAGTTGACTTACAAATGAATTTCTAGTCGGAGATTACACAACTAAACTCCCAACGGTGATACTTCAATCTCGCCTCCTTTACGCTTTAACTCACCTTAAGTTTCTATCAGCAAATTTGTTAAATTGTCTTTGCCGCCTTTACTGGTTTCGCAGAATTTTACGATCATAGAGGACTTATCAACCGATGATGGAGGATGGAGGAGTTAATCAACATTGATCGCCTCAGCTTCGACGTTCTCTAGAGAACACACACACACTTCGTTTCATCGGATTTAAAGTATTAAAAGTACCAACATTCAAAGTTCATAAGAGTCTAGTATCGTGATTATATCCGTCTGATGCACTCAAGAGGCGTGAGGAGCAAGGTTTATTTGAAGAATTTGCACTGGGAGAAAATGACCACAAGAAAATCAAATGAATTAAAATCCTGTTAGAAAACAGAAAATAATTAATAACAGTTCACAAGGTATATATTGGAAATATGCAAAAGATATGTTTGATGTTCGATAGGAATACAGCTGATAAAATGCCTTCACACATTGAAAATATAAGACTTTCTCTTAAATAATTTAAAAGATAGGAAATAAGAAAATTTCTGCTCGTGAAGAGTCCTTCATCTGTATTCATGCACTGTAAATACATTCAAGTTAAAAGTTTCATCGGAAACAGGGAGTTTCTCGAAAAATATTTGCAATACCAGGAATATTATTCTGTCAAAGGGGGAAAATACATTATTTATAATTTTATAAACAGTCAATCGAAATCTTATAAAAATATTTTGAAAAGTAATTTTTTCATCTTCAAATTGTATTCAATTAGGTTCATAGAAGACTTAGTGTATAAGAAATTATTTAATGCCTACGAGAAAAAGTCGACTACGGCAATAATACCATTTTTTATGTAAGGAATGAATCCATTTATCCTTTAAAGCAAATTTTTAGTTCCTTTAAAAATTTAACAATCGAGCTCTAATGCCAAGTAATCAATTTGAGGACTGAAGTAAACCTGCCATACCCTTGATTGTGCAACTGATTCCGCCAAAATTAAGATGATATTTAATTAGCGTTCAGAACACATTTTCTCCTTCGAAAAAAATATGAAAGAGTTAGTGACCTTTTTGGTTAAAAATGGAACATATTTCTGTAAAATGACTTTTTTTACTCTCTGATAAAAGCCTATTTCGGTTTGCTCCGTGATTGGTCTCTAACTTTGATTACCTGCTACTGTAATACCTGAAGCACGCCTCTTGCGGTATTATTATTCTCTTTTTCTTTCAAGTTCATTGGAATATCAAAAATCGCAAAATGGTGATTATACGTGTTATTTATCTTCTAAATCCTAAAGGGATATTACATCATGTGAAACCTTGCGAAATTTTCACATTAGCATAATTAGTTTATTCATATAAATCTTTTTCTACCTTGAAATCAAATATTTTCCTCATGCAATGATAGGAAACATCCTGATTCATAATAACTGTTTGCTTTTACAGGGTTAGACTACTTTTTATGTTAAATCGTTATAACAGTAAAGCAACTGCAAATCATATTTACAGTTGAACCCCGTTATAGCGAACCAGGTATATAACGAACTCACTGATATAACGAACGAAAATTTTAGTCCCGCCGTTTTGCTATTGTATCTAATGCTAATTTAACCTTTTATAGCGTACCTCCGAAATCTTAAGACTCGGCTATAACGAACCTTTTTTTCAGTCGACTACTGAATTTTTTTTTTTTTTTTTAAACATTTTAAGAATGTTGAAGGTACAAAGGAGCAAAGAATGTTGAAGATGATGATGATGAAGATTTACCTATCGCGATGTGGATAGAAAAGCACAAAATTTCATCCTTCTCAGATTGTGACATGCAATTGTTCGAAACGTGATGATGAAGTCATTGCATGTGAAAATCCGATTGATGAAGATATTGTGGAAGAAATTAAAATGAATCATTCTGAAATCGAAGATTCTGAATCTGATGCTGATGAAGAGGAGCACATAAATGACGAAATCCCCACCATCTCAGATGATAGAGCAGCAATGCGTGTAATTAATAAGTTTTTGTCTACACATACAGAGGAAGAAAGAGTGTTGGAGTCATTTGATGCATTGGACCAAAAGAAAAAATCAAAATGTTTTTGAAATCGGCATCACGTCATCAGAAATACTGATCATTTCTGTATCAAAACGGTGAATCATTAATGATAAATTTAATAGATTTTTCATGTTTTCAATGCATAATTATTGAATACATATAGAAACTAATGAGTTATACATTTTGTAAACTCTAACATTTTTCTTAACTGTTCGGATATAGCGAACAAAACCTTTGGCCCCTTGAAGTTCATTATAACCGTACAGGAAGATTGCATTGAGTTTTTAAGTCGTCCAGTAAGCTCATTTCACCCGAATTGCTACGAAATTTAAATCGAGGTATTTCGAATTAGTTAACATATTAATTTTAATCAATTAACTAATTTTAGATTTTAAGATGTGTGTGTAAGAATTCATATTTTGAAGATCTATTATTAATTGGGTCGGTTTCGTCATATGGCGCTTTTAGTACATAGTTGCTGTGTATAAAGTTCTTCTGGCTCCTATAAATCCCTTTTATAAAGGAAATAATGGTAAAATGATGATGTTATTCATAGATGCTATACAAAATTTGCTCGATAACTTCCTACCCCGCTTCTCAATCACTTGCAAGGGAGTCAGTAATAAAATGCCGAGATTTCATAGGACGGTTACAGCCTTGTCAGCAACTAAACCATTGAACGAGGGTAATCCCCGCTCCCCCTCTCGTGGATAGGGGAGGAATTCGCTTTGGGGGGCGGATAAAACCATTTGCCCCTAACGACTTTCTGCTTTTCCACCTATATACGAAAAGAGCCTCCACCATACTATGCGGGTGTGTAAATCAGAGGAAAAGGGCTCCCCTCACGCACGTAACCGCCTAAATCGGTTGTGCAAGCTGCAGTTTAAGAAGGAAAACAGGCCCAGACGTTAATTTCGGGGCCCTGGAAGAGTTTGCGATGTTTAATTACTCTGAAGAACATTAGCAAACACGATGGAGCAGCGCATTGAAATTGCGTTTCTTTTTTGTTGAAGGTTCACTGGGCATGCTTCATACGCAGCATTTCATTTCGCGTTCGCAATAAATCAGTTTTAATTTATATTAAAAGTCTGAAGTAGGGATGCGACATCGATGTCGATGTTTTCAAAACATCGATGGTTTGATAAAAACATCGATGTTTTAAACATCGATTTATTGAAGCTGATGTTTTTTTAACATCGATGTTTTGTGCTCGATGTTTTACATTGTCTCGATGTTTTTTTTTAATGAAAAAGTACCGTAATAAAAAAATTTACCACGTAACATAATTTTCACACTCAGTAAATGTAAGTCTGTATTCTGAAAAATGACGAATACAAAAGGGGGAATGATTCCTTAGCAAACAGACAAATAGCAATTAACAACCAATGAACCAAACAGAGCGCTTGGAATGTTCCTGACACTCCAGAACCTTCCATGGGGTTTTATTTTACAAATAGTATATACACGAGTGCATCCATTTAAGTTTTTGTTTCGTTCTGGTTTTATATAAGTTGACGTTAATATTATTAGTAAGATGCCTCCCAAAAGTACCGTTTGGAAATAGTTTTACAAAACCTCTGACAAATTGGCGAAATGCAATATTTGCCTTAAGTCCCTTAAAACTTCTGGCAATACCACGAATTTATCTGGACATTTGAAGGCAAAACATGGCGGTATTTACAACGAGAATTTTGAGTCATCAATGTAGCCCAAAGCAACCAAGTTTTTGTCATTTATGTTTGCCCAATCAGAGAGTAAAATTAAATCACACCTCCCCCCACGACTAATGGAAATAACATTAATGTTAGATAATACTAAACCAGTTTTAAAAAATGGATGTTTTAAAACATCGATGTTTAAAAACATCGATGGTTTTGGGGCGATGTTTTATTAGCATCGATGTTTTAATATTAAATATCGATGTTTCAAAATATCGATGTTTTGTTATCGATGTCGCATCACTAGTCTGAAGCAGGGAAACTGGGATCCTCACAGAGACATTTAGTAATGTTTTAATTACTCGGCGATTTATTCAAAGGTGGGAAATGGGCGATGCCCAGGTCATCTAGCGGTAAAAAGAAAAAGGTCGCTAATGATCCAGGATGCCATCTTTTGTATGATGACTAATTGCTTTCTGAGGTTAATGTCGAGGATAGTAAAAACAAAAGTGATTCCGATTAGAGGAAAGAAGTCTTGTCGAATATAACGAACGGTGAAGCCGAGGTAATATTTTTTTACAACGCATGCTTGCGGCTGGAATCTCGGTTCTGTGCTGAGTGGCTTAAGTGAATGATACACATCGCCTAAAGTACAATACTAAAAATTATGAACAGCCTAAATCGAATGAAACTTAACCTTTTTTTTTTTTCACGATATCAGACTTTTTTTATGAGATGATATTCTGGAACGTTTTTATTATACTTGTATAAAATGTATTTAATTGATGTTTTGGATTTTCTATTCTGAAAAATTTGCTGTCTGCAATTGATATCGTGTTGTTGTTGTGTATGTGTGTGTGTGTGTATCAGTGGCACACCCAGGGGGTGGGACAAGAGGCCCTGCCCCCCCCCCTCAAAGAAATAGAAATTGCATTATGAATATTGAATTTGCATTATAAATATTTTTATCCGTTCAACTCGGCCCCCTCCAAGTTTAAATCCTGGGTGCACCACTCGAGTGTGTATATATATATATATATATATATATATATATATATATATATATATATATATATATATATATATATATATATATATATATATATATATATATATATATATATATATATATATATATATATATACAGTCGAATCCGGTTAATCGGACCAGCCGGTTATTAGGACCAAAATGATGTGATCAGATTGACCGGAATCGACTGTATATATATATATATATATATATATATAGAAAGGGAGAGAGAGACAAACACAATGTAAATGCATTGTAACAAAAGGTAATGCATCATAGAATTTGCTACCAAACAAAGATGAAGTAAAATGACTGTTTGCAATTTCATTTGAAAGATTTAACTTAATAGCAATTCCTTTTTTATTTCTTTAGTGGGTCGTATATTTTGATAACCGTACTTTTGTTACTAGAGATCAGTTTAAAAAAAATCAATATTTCTGTTTATCATTAAATTTTTGAAGTCTAATTTGACGAAAATTTTAATCACCGTCATATTGTTGGATTCAACAATTTAAATCATTAAAAGTTAAACTTATCAACTCCATAGCAAAGGCTGTTGCCACCAAAAAAGAGCTTCGGGACTTTGAAAGGAGACTTTTTGCTTAATATTTCAGAGCTTGATTTAGACATTTTCATTGGAAAGAGGAAAAAGAAATGCAGTTTCTGGAGTAATAAAATCTCTAGAATGACTTACGAAGTCATCTGTCACCGTAATCCTGCCTCCTCTCCCTGTGGGAAGGAATATTTTAGAAGGTCAATATACTGTTTTGAACCCAAATTACTTGTAGAAGAAATTGATGTAGAAGAAACCTTTCAGCAAAAATCAAGAGTAATTCTAAATTTTATTGCTTAGAAGGAAATGCTTCTCGGAGTGGGGGGTTAGAAGCTTTTTGTAACAAATTTATAAATCATAAGTTATGTTTCTTACTTTTACAAATGTCATCCATGAGAGTAAGCTGTATCGGGGAGAATGAACCCAAAATGCCTAATATTCAGAAAATTTTATTTATTCCGTTATTTTAATAAATATGTATCGAAAGAAAATACTGGAATTTGAAGAGAAAACTTGAAAGTCTGATAACTAGATATCTAATTACAAAATTGTAGGACAAACCAAAGAATGATTTATCAAATAGTTCTCTGTTGTGTATGTGTGCGCGTGTTTAAAAAAATCATGAAATCCTGTATACGCTGATAATTTTACTATACCCTTTCTAGTCCTATGTCCTAGGTGCCTATATCCTAGGTGCATCAGGCAATTATAGGTGAATTATTTATTTATTTTTAAAAACCGTAAATAAAGGATTAATATATACTAATTATATACTATGAAAAATAATTACAAGATAAAAAGAACTTTTTCTATACCATGTTTTTAAATTTTCTGTTGAATCATATAAACTTGACAATTCTATGTATTAATAAATACTTTTAAAAAAATTTTTGATGAATTATCCCATCAACTTGAAAGATAATGAAGTTAATTGGAAGTTAACTTGCATATAACTTTTCGTTCCCGTTCCGGCCAATAGATGGCTGCTCCAGTCTGCAAAACAAAATTAACTGAAAATAACTGAAAATTAATTTTATTATAGATGGCTAAAAGTATTTAAAAAATGCATTGTCATCATGTTCTGAGCTATTGTAAAAGTTTCTAATGTCTATCTATTCGGGAAGTTAGTTAAAATTCGATTGCCAGATTTGTACTTGACAAACACACACAAACACGCAAACAAGAAAGCAAGTTAATAAAAACATGGTAATAAAATACTCTGAAAACTTGATCAATTGCATTATAACTATTTAACTGAAGTAGTTAAAAATATCAAAATGAGTATAATGGTTTGAATTCACTAAATTCATTGGTTACTAAGTAATGAAGTAACTGTATTTGATTTACTGTATATATTTTGGTGTGTAATTTTTTATTCTTCGGAGAGGGATTATTCAAAGCCCAATTCGATCCTTTTGTAAATATGCCTATGTACCATATAGATTGCTTCTGAATGCTCTTTAATACTTTATTAGAGAAAAGGGATATTCATGTTCCAGTATGTTTAACACGGCTCTCAATCATATTTTTCTCTGATTAAAAATTTAACTGAGTGATAGAAATAGATAGCGAATTAAAACTGGAAGAGGAATCGAATGCTACCATCTCTCCATCGAAAGGGGGGAGGTTTTAACCACTTAACGTATGCGCCATGTCATTGATCACTATTAAAGGGCAGAGAATATCTGGTATGTACTGATGATAACAGAAATTTCTAAGAGTTACCATTGACCAGAATTCTCATTCTGTAGTAAAATTAAACCAATTTATCTTCATGTCATCTCTATGCGTCAATCACTTTCTATCTTATGGTCCTAATTGCCTGCTATGAGCTCTTCGTAAAGTTCAATGTATAGTAAATATTGACATTTTAAAGTTTCTTTTTCAATTCCTACTATTAGTTCACACTCTCCCTATATATATCTTGTTCAAATTTTAAATCGTTAATAAAATACTTTTTATTCATCCACTCAAGTTCAAATACATTTTTTTTAAACTTGTAGTGGATGACACTTGATGTTAATACAGTTTTTCAAATATTAATTCATTAATTAAATTTAATTAATCGATTTTAGTTTTAGACCTAGAGCGTCTCTTACTCTTGAATAGTAATTTCCCTCTTGTTACTGTGTAAACGGTAGCACTGCGGTATCGCGGGCTCCTCCCGTCCTGTAGGTTGCGAGATCCAATCCCTAATCTGACAAACTTTTTCTCTCTCTTCCCCCCCCCCTCCTAATCTCGCACAGTAGGCAAGGTTCTGGCAGGCAATCCTTTTTTTCAATTCCTACTATTAGTTCACACTCAAATTTTTCTTTGTTGACCTAAGTAGGTACTTTAAAAATTTTTTTTTATATATTACTTATTTTGTTGTTGTTGCTTTATTTTATTTCTACGTTTTGGCATAAGTTCCCGTTCATTGCTAATTTGTTACAATTTACTTTGTAATGAAAAATTCAATTTAATCTAATGTAATCTCATTTTAGAAAAATACGTCCCTGTAAAACTTTTTAACAGTTTTCATTAAATTATTTCTCTATTTTCTGAAGGAAGTTCAATTTTTTTAAAGTGATTAATATATTAGAAGCAGTATGAAGAGGTTTCTCGGCCGAAAATTTATCTTTCGCTGCTAATTTATTTCCAAATTCATTTTTGAATTTCATATTTTGAAGGGTTTTATTTGCTGTAATTGTCAGCGTTTTGTAGAGAGATGAATAAATTATACTTGATTGGATAGTTTTCCTTTGGGTTTTCAGTTGTGGTAGAGATGCGACGTAAGAGGATAGTTTATCCGTTTTAAATATCGCACCATGGTGGCTAAATGATGGTATGTTACAATATCAAATTGAAAAAAGCTTTAAAGAAACGGATTGAAACATAAAATGTAGGATTTTTTCAATTCAGGGCAGAATATTTTCGATTTGAAATAGCTCCGTTTCCCTTATGCTTATTATTTCTTTAATATATTTCCAGATGATAGAAAAACCTCCTTACTGGCTTAAATATTTGGTAGAAAAACTGTTACAATTTAAGAATTTAAAATCAATGAAATATCTAGGTATGCACTGGAGCATATAAAACCTCCGTAATATAAATGTACTTTGAAAGAAAATCATGTGTAAGGTATCTGAAGGCAATGTGAATTCTTGCGTCAAGACAGAAACATATCCTTGAAACAGTTTTAAAATGTCTGTAAAAATCAGAAACGATTAAGGTTCTACGGATCTGAAATTTATATTTCTCTTGTATTTTAGGAATTTCTCTGAATAAAGAAAAGAGAGCAATATTAACTAAAGCAAAAGTAAACAACAGAAAAAAAATTAAATCACAAAATCAACGTTCATTCATTTTTTATTCCATTTTCCTTTTTTATTATTATTGATTTAGTATCCAATTCGTTTTCCATTGCATTTTTTTTAGATCGAGTTTTATTCATATTTCTTTTTTTTTATCAATCAGCATTTATTCATTTCTCTCTATTTTTTTTTTTTCACGTTTAGTCATTCAACTGTTCAAAATGATTTTATCGGAAATTAATCGTTTTGTTTAGGGTAAAAACTTATGGTAGGTGACCTTCCAAGACATGGATGTATGGTTTGCGTCACATTTTTTACCTTATCTCGATGTCCAGAGGGAAGTGTTTGGTTCTAACATGGCTTCGACAAAATGAAAGCAGGAGAAACGGGCCAGCCCTCATTGCGTATACAGTCGAACCTCCATATATCGAACTTCCACATATCGAAATTTTCTATATATCGAACTCTTAGCAAATCTCTATGTTCATTACATAGAAAAATTGTTTCTATATATCGAAAAAATCTCTATACATCGAAATTTTTTTCAAGACAAATTGGGAGATTTTATTCCACTTTAGAATAAAATCTCCGAATTTTTGGCACTTGAAACAATATGTCGTGGACTTCAATTTGAGGGAAATGTCCCTGATTAAGTTTTTAGTGGACTGAATACATACGAACATTTCTTTGAACTTTCCGCAAAACTGGCTGTTCAGCAAAATATTCGTATTTTTATTTTAAAGAATGCAACTGTGATCATTGTAACCACTGTCTGGATTATTGTTTTTTTTAAAGGTATGTAGTACTCAATAAATCTTTCATATTAATTCAATTTTTAGTTATTAACTTTTATTTAATGAGATTCGCATATAAATTAGAAATGGAGTTTCGTAAACGAAAATTAACTTTAATTTTTTTAGGAGAATCATGATAAAACTAAGCTGAATTCTATATATCGAAATTTCTATATATCGAATTTTTTTCCGGCAATTTGCTACTTCGATATATGGAGGTTCGACTGTATATCACACTGGACATTACTGTCTTAGGACCTAAGCTGTTACTCCTTAATTGACGTAGAACGCGAACCTGCCAACGTTTTGTTTAAAGCTGTTTCTGTGAGCCTGAAAAAAGTGGAAAGTTTCGCACGGATAATCAGAAGCAGGCTTTAATCTTACAGGAATATATTAAGCATTTCAATTTATTTTTCTTATACTCTTGTCAAATGTGGTCCGTTCAGGTTGATTATGATTTGACTTAGAGCATCCTGTTTGCTATTTTAACTGGTGGCCAGCCGTAATTGAGTTCCTTCATGGAACCGGTCCATAAGATGTCACCAGCTTTGTTACAGTACTTACAACAACGTTTTGTTTATACACTTATGTTTTATGAATTCATGTGTATGATGCATATTAATTAATAGTTAGAAAATAGTTTTATTTTAAGCAGTAGGCTGGTTTCACACACACAGCCTAATCTGAAATAAATTACGCAGTCTAAAATAAGATAAACAGGTAAAACACTGTATATAACACACTATTTACAAATTGGAGTAAAACTTCTCCAAATATTACGAAAGTGGGACATTATGTCGAACGAAAATTCTTGAATAGTTCTACGAATAGTGAATGACAGCTGGACATATCAGTTTGAGAATCGGAAATTTTTAGAGATCTCTGAAATTTTGTATATCAGTTTGAGAATCGGAATTTTTTAGAGATCTCTGAAATTTTGTATATCAGTTTGAGAATCGGAATTTTTCAGAGATCTGTGAAATTTTGTGATTCGGATAAATGTTTAAAAAAGAAAAAAAATCTCTTGCAATGGACAAAATAATTTTGAGACTTAACCGGGTTTCGGGTTAAAAATAATTCCATGTCATTAACCTTACCTTTTACAAATATATAACATTTCAATTTAACCTTTTTTAAATTCACATCTTTAAAACAGGATATTTTTCATAATGTTTTGATAAAGGTTAAAGTCACACAGAAAAAGCATTTTGATCGTCAACCTTAATTTAAATCCAGTTAAAGATGAGAAAAGTTTTATAAATTCCCCGCATATTCCCAATACGTAGAATAGATTTTTATCTAGACAAAACAAGCAAAAGACCTTTTTTAATCAAAATCCTTAAATAGATTAAGCTCTTCGCTACAAATTTCATCTCTGTCCGGTTCCAGACAATCATTGTGATTCTAAGCATTCCAGTAAACACGTAAATATTGCGTATAATAATAAACTTGACCTACATTTTCTGATATAATCTGTTGAACCCATTTCTGTTCCCAGTTGTAGTTGAAATGTTCCCAACAGCTCGCAAACACGCGTTTCTCAGAAGCCAGCGAGAGGCTTCTCTACCACGTGCCCAGAACCTTAACAAGATTACGTCAAGGGCAAATAAATTCAATGTTTCGATCCAACCCAGTAAGGGTTACACAGGGCGGGTCATTAGCCGAAGTTCAACTTCTAAATTAGAAAAATGGTTTACTTGTAAAATGAGGAAGTCTTAGAAAAAAAAAAAGTATACCCAGGAAGTGTGATAATAAGGGGATTAATTGTAGATTTCACGGCCCTAACAGCTACTAACAGCAGTCTTATTAGATACGAGTATTTTAGTAATCTGGATCTGCGGTTTTCTTTGTTTGTGGTAATCTTTTCATCTGCTTCAAAGAATAACTTGGAATCTAATGCATCTCTGTAAGATGAACTCTAAAGGAAAAAAGTTGTTAATCGTTTTACAGTTCAAGCCGTTATCACACTGAAAAAGAAAATATCTGAAGCAATTACACAATAAAATTCCGCTTTTGGAATTTTGTGATTCCTTTGCGGACAACAAAGGTGGTCCTTGGTTTCCTTTCCAAAGGTGGTGGTCCAAGGTTTCCTTGGACAACAAAGGTGTCCTCCTTGGACGCCTTTGTTGTCCAAGTTCCCACCTTCACTCTAGGAATCTGTACTAAGGCAAAATCTAGGACCATGACCATAGATGCTAGACACTCTAGAGATACCTATCTTTAATATTATAAAACTCGTTGCTTAACTTTTTACCATCTAAAACTCAAAATTCTAACCCTGAATATGAAATTTTTTTGGGAAAAATCGCTTAAACACTATGTTGGCGTAAAATATTGCTTCTGGTGAAAGTTTGTATTGTGAAACCATGGAAATTTTAGGTTACAGGTCACTGTTTTAGAAATAGAACTAATTTTAATACAAAGAATTGCCTATGTAATTGATAAAACATGCACTTTTTTAGAATTTTTAAAATATTATCTAAATAAGACTAAAAAAATACGTATAAATAGACAAGGCTGGAAAAGTCTAAACAAATAATTTGCTTAATTATCAAAATACATATATAATAAATTTATCACTATTTAATTTTGTTGCTCTAAAATACTGATAAGTAAGATGGCTAATGGCTTTGCGTCAAAATATAGGCATTTGTAAACAATAAAAATAATAAAAATGACTTAAATGTGATTCAAACAAGACTTTAACGAATCTAGAATTATTTTACTCAGACCATGCAAAAAGGTGTTAGAACCCTACACCCATTTCTACATTCCTGTGTCTAGGAAATTCTATCTTTCACTTATAGACAAATATACATAGAACATTTAATAGCCCTCGGTTCTAGGTTATCACACTCGCCAACCCTCCCCCTCCCCCAACGAAAATAAAAAATAAAATTAAAATATATATATATCTTTTTTTCATCTCGACACATTTGTTAAAGTGCAATATCATTCATATGTTTTAGCATGAGATATATATGGTAAAAATGCGTACACATTTTAATTAATACTATTTGGGTATCTATATTAATCATACGTGAGACACGTGTTAATTATAATATTCGTAACTCGAATTTCATTCATCCAATAATATAAATATTTATTTCTCTAAATATTAAAGCAGAATTTCATATTTAAATAACGATGCCTCATTTATTCGTGAAAGTAATATGAAAAAAAAATAATATAAGAAGTTCATACAAAATTTCATTATTCGCGTGATAAATTTGAATACATTTTATGGCTTTATTCTCAGTTTTTCAATTCCTACTATTAGTTCACACTTTCTCTATATATATCTTGTTCAAATTTTCAATCGTTAATAAAAGTACTTTTTATTCATCCACTCAAGTTCAAATACTTTTTTTAAAACTTGTAGTGGATGACACTTTATGTTAATACAGTTTTTTCAAATATTGATTCATTAATTCAATTTAATTAAACAATTTTAGTTTTAGACCTAGAGCGTCTCTTGCTCTTGAATAGTAATTTCCCTCTTGTTTCTGTGTAAACGGTAGCACTGCGGTATCGCGGGCTTCTCCCGTCCTGTAGGTTGCGAGATCGAATCCCCAACCTGACAAACTTTTTTTTCTCTCTCTTTTCCCCTCTCCTAATCTCGCACAGTAGGCAAGGTTCTGGCAGGCAATCCTTTTTTTTCAATTCCTACTATTAGTTCACACTCAAATTTTGCTTTGTTGACCTAAGTAGGAATTGACTTTAAAATTTTTTTTTATATATTACTTGTTTAATTCTCTAAACATTAAATATCATTGTTAGCAAGCTGTTCTGCGGTTGTTCCCAAATAAAAATTAGTCATTGAAATGCATTATTAATTTTTTGTTTAATTGCTATTTCAAAAATGACTAATCTATATTTAAAAAAAGTATTTCTTTAAAAAAAAAAAATAATTCTCTCCTCCTATTCATAATCTGGTCTTTTCACGTGTGCAAACATAATAAACATATTTTCCAAAGTGAGTCCGCAAAGAGCTATTTCCATCTGGCGGGGGAAAATCTAATTAATATTTCGCCCAAGGGAGGAAATTTGTTCTATGACTGTGCCGCGGAATTTTTACAGTAACAAGCATTGGGTTGACGGAAGGATTTATTTAGAAAACTCATTTCTAAAATGACGCATGTATTGATTTTCCAATTATTTGTGTCGGCGATAAAAGACACTAACAGGGCAGTCGTTATTTCGAGGCTACGATATAAACACTTTTAACACTGGATTTTCATTGATAGAATTCCGCAGATAAAAATAACTAACTTTAATCTCCTTTATTCAAATGAAAAAACCGGCTGATATTTTGATGTGGTGGACGTATAATTACCTGTCTAAATAATTTGTCTTTCGTACGGATTCGCAAAAACTTAACATTTTCCAGCAAATGACGGATGATTTAGTAAAACATTTTTAATATGTTGTAAAATTTGTTCAACTGGATATTTATTTTTGCTTTCGTGTAATTAATAAAAATATCTTGATTAAATGTCACACGTAAAGAGATGAAAAATTCTGAATTGAACTTAATGACCACTGGCCCTTTTTGTTTTATGTTATACAAAATTAAGTTTCGTAAGTGATAAATATTAATAACTGACATGATAAAATATAATATACAAGCAGTTAAAAGGAGGCTTGGTTCATTTATGGTTTTCAATAAATCGTTGCTAACTTCTTTTTCCTCGTTCAGGATGGTGACGGTCAAGGAAGTCTAGATTTCTTGGTCCGCAGCAGCCGAATGACATTAGTACATATTCGTAAAATTATTTCTACTTATTTGCCTTTATGTCCCAAATTTTTATATTATCGTCCTATATTTTAATGCTGTTTTCCGCAAATTACGGACTTTTGCAGATTCCTTTCTACATAGTAATTAACCTTTAGCTTACGGGGCCCATTTCTCTTATTCCCTCTTTAGAACGGGAAATTCCAGACCCCCTTTCTAAGGACAGCAATTAAGGGGGTTATATATATATATATATATATATATATATATATATATATATATATATATATACACTGCTGGCCACTGTAAATGCAACACCCTGAAAGAAACATGCAAATAACATGAAATTTACAACATGCATTAGCGGAGGTGAGATATGCAAATGATTAGAATTTCAGCGCAGACGCACATCACGCGCGCCTGTGGCGCCACTTCAAAGCGCTATTTAAGGCTTCGAGATTTCGACGATTTCAAGTTCGGCAATTGTGTTTTTCTTGTGATTTAAAAAAAAAAACGATCAATTATGCCTCGTCGAAAACAGCGATCATCTTTTGATCAAGTATTCGAGTTCGACAGAGGAAGGATAGTGGCCTACCGAGATTGTGGATTATCTTTCAGGGAAATCGGTAGTCGTGTTGGACAAAACCAAACAACTGTAATGCGGATATGTGATCGTTGGATACAGGAGGGTACGACGGACCGGCGTGTTCGATCGCATCCACCTCAGCGCACCACTTCACGTGATGACAGGCAAATTGTGCGCATGGCAGTGACGGATCGCTCAGTCACATCACGAACCATAGCACAGCACATGCAGTCTGTAACGCATCATCCAGTGTCTGCGCGTACCATTCGACGCCGTTTACAGCAGAGTGGTCTGTCCGCAAGACGTCCATTGCTTTGTCTACCCTTGACGCAGAACCACAGACGTCTCCGCCGCCAATGGTGCGATGACAGAAGGATGTGGACGGCAGAATGGAATGAAATTGTCTTTACTGACGAGTCACGCTTCTGTCTGCAACACCACGATGGTCGCATTCGAGTCTGGAGACACCGTGAAGAGAGGATGCTGAACAGCTGCGTTATGCACCGCCACACTGGTCCTGCACCGGGTATTATGGTATGGGGCGGTATTGGATATCACTCTCGCACACCTCTAGTACGCATTGCCGGTACTTTAAACAGCCAGCGCTACATCTCCGAGGTGTTGGATCCAGTTGTCCTTCCTTACCTTCAGGGCTTGCCCACAGCCATATTTCAACAGGATAATGCGCGACCACAAGTGGCAAGCATTGTCCAACGGTTCTTCGTCAATCGCCAGATTGAATTGCTTCCCTGGCCGCCTCGCTCTCCGGATCTTTCGCCGATAGAAAACATGTGATCCATGGTTGCTCTACGATTGACCCAGATTCCATCCCCAGCTGCCACAGCAGATCAACTTTGGCAACGTGTGGAAGCTGCTTGGTCTGCTGTACCCCAAGAACTCATTCAAAGTCTCTTTGAATCAATGCCGAGGCGTGTGGCAGCGGTGATCTCCAACAATGGCGGCTACTCTTGCTACTGATTTTGGCAGGAACCACACTTCACAGAAGTCTATAAATTTAATCATTTGATACTTGGTCAACATGTTATCTACAAAATAAATTTTGTTGTGTTATCTCTTGTCTTTCTTGGTGTTGCAATTTGGGTGGCCAGCAGTGTATATATATATATATATATATATATATATATATATATATATATATATATATATATATATATATATATATATATATATATATATATATATATATATATATATATATATATATATATATATATATATGTATGTATATATATGTATATATATATATATACACACACATATACATATATATATATACATATATATATATATATATATATATATATATATATATACATATATATATATATATATATATATATATATATATATATATATATATATATATATATGTGTGTATATATATATATATTCATTCATTCTTGGGCTGTATTCTTGGGATGTATTCTTGGGATACATGCTATCCCACCCCGTAAGGAAAAGGTTAAGACTGGTACATAACTGTTCCTCTGAGTTATTCCACTTTCCAGTAAAGTTGCCTAACCTTAGGAACATACAATGCGTGCGCTTAGGACCACCAAAACTTCGGAGGATCTCTAAAATATTGTTTTATGTTATTAATTTTATACAAGTAATTAGGTATCAGATTCAACTGATTAGATCGAATCAATTTATTAAATCTGAGTCAAGAAATGTAATAACCTTTTTTAATAGTAAAAATTGTTAGTTCCTTTTAATTCCTGTAATGCCTATCATCTACATTCACGACGAACCCTTTTCTTTAATCATATTGAATTATTTACGAAGTCCATCTACTATCATACAGGCCAGATATGGACACTTTAAATCTGTAGACCGTAAAGTCCATCTGTGAGGCCACAGAGGAGGGGAGAGGGTATTTTTCCCTCCAGATGTCGCCACTGGATGTGTTCGGTCAAAATTGAGGTGGCACCTGGCCAAATCGTACTTCCACCGTTGCGGTGCCGTTATAAGCCGGAGCCGCAATTATGAAACAAACGCCTGTTTTCAAACATTCTTGAAATAGTCTTATGGCGTGTCTTACCGGCTTCTAAAAAACTGTGGCTATACTCATATATACATATGTACGTATAATTAAATAATGGAAGGTACGGTTAAAAACAGGAAAAACATCAAAATAGTAGTACCACCTGAAAAAAAAATATCACTCATGTCTCTTCCTTCATAGCACCTACATTTCTCCCAACTTGACTGCTAAGTTTATAGAGTCTTTCATAACTTAATAATTGTAAATTTGCATTGTCCACTGCTGAATTTATGGTCAGTCCATGCAAAAATTTTGTATATATATATATATATATATATACAAGGTGCGCCCATAAAGTAACCGGACAATTTTTTTATAAAAAATAAATATATTACTCACCTTCTAATAAATGTATCTCCTTCAAAATAATCGCCAAAGAAGTCTATACAATTTTTCCAACGTTTCTTCAAGTCATAGAAACACTGTTTATAGGCTCTGGAACTAATCGTTCGCAAAATACGCGTAACATTTGATTTTATATCCGAGACGTTTTCAAATATCTGTCCTTTCATGGATTTTGTATTTTTCGTTTACAAAGGACTTATTTATCACGAATTTGTTCCTGAAAATCAAACAATTAATCAGTATTTTTACAAGGAGGGGCTCTTTCGATTAAGAAACAGGATAACGCGAGTTAGGAAGGAACTGTTTGATTCTGGGCAATGGTTTCTTTTACACGATAATGCTAGGCCCCATACAGCTATTTCTGTACAACAATATCTTTCTAAGCATTCAATTATAGTTATAAATCATCCACCATATTCTTATCACCAGCTGATTTTTTTCCCTTTTCCGAAGCTTAAGATGGCCGTGAAAGAACAGAGATTTGAAAAAGTCTCTGATATTAAATCAAATGTTACGCATATTTTGCGAAAGGTTAGTTCCAACGCCTATAAACAGTGTTTCGATGACTTGAAGAAACGTTAGAAAAATTGTATAGACTCCATTGGCGATTATTTTAAAGGAGAAAAATTTATTTGAAGGTGAGTAATATTTTTCTTATTTATAAAAAATTGTCCGGTTATTTTATGGGCGCACCTTGTATATGTGTGTGTATATATGCACACACACACACACACATATACACGTATAAACGTAGACTCAGCAAAACGATCATGCCATTTAGTTCCCAATGATCCATCAGTCATTTGAGGTGTTGAAAGGCAAAGTGGTGTAAGTCACATTTTCAACTTTTTTCATTTGGGGGCAAATATGTAATCACCATGTTCAATTTATAGTGGAATTATAAATAGTTTTTATTTGCAATATTGTAATAATTGTTATGAATTATAATTTGTTCAATTTATGGCGGAATTTTTGTAGTTTTTGCAATTAAACTCTTTTGACTTACACCACTTGACTTACTGACTTACACCACTTTGCCTTTCACCGCCTCATTTATTGAAAGTACTTGTTATAAAATAAAAGAATTTCATTCGTTCATACTTCTCTATTAGCCGATAAAAATGACTACTTGAAGTAAAAGTCAAAATATAACTATCAGGATGTTACCATAATAGATTGCATATCATTTTTAGTACGCAAAAAGTCTCATCTCGGTACATTTAAAACAAATATTTTAAATTTATTATTTTTTTTAATATCACATTAATTCCTTCAAATTTTCAGCTTTACATATATATTAATATTTTTGATTGCACAGGAATGTTACATGTACTCTCATTAATCACTTTTAGAGCATTTAGAAATGAAACATGAAGTTGTATGAAATTAAAAAAAGATTTTCTTAAATAAAAGCATAAATAGAATTTATGCACAAAAATCGCAGTATTAATAAAAAAAAGAAATTTCTCCAACGCAGTCCAGTCATTCGGCAAAAGCCTAACCTCTGCAAAAGATGAACAACCATTTATTTCTGCAGCAAAGCGAAGCTCCATGGCAAATATCCTAATGTTCTTTTTGCTTTCTTTTTTGGGGGTAGGGAAAACCTGAAATAATGCAAAATATAAGTTTAGCCTTGCGGTTGAAATAAATCATAGGGTTAGACATACTTTAATCGAAATATAGTTTTTCGCCCATAAATAACATTAGTATTATAATTCAAAGGAAGTTCTATTGAAATTTTCTATGATATTATTCGAAGTAAATTACTGTTTATCGAATAAAATTCATATCTGTTAGCAAACGCTTTCTAAAAACTGAAATTTCAAAAGGTTATATTAAAGCACAAAAATAAGTTCTACTTAAAATTAATTTCTTCTTTTTTTCTTTTCTTTTTTACTTAAGAGAAAATGAAAAATGCTACAAAACACTGTCATTGCTTTGAAAGGGACTATAAATGAATTAAATTCATGGTCAGTGGCCTGTAACAAAGGGTTGTAACAGACAAATGTGAGAATTTTCCAAGATTGGGTGTGCCTCAGTTTAAGATCTTATCGAAGTGAACGCTTATGTATTTCTAATAATAACATGCTTTGAATGCTATTAGATTTGTTATTAAGAATTAACGAATGATAGTTATGAGATATGGAAAGAAATATGCCCACATAAAACCTGGAAAACTAAAAGGTGCTAAACAAAAGAAAAGCATCTTTATATATTAAAAAAAATAACCTTTCTTTTGTCTTTTGAAACTCTTATACATAAATTTTCAGAATGACATATACGCAGTAATTTCACCCCAGTAGCATAACACAAAAAGTATGGGTGAGCAATATTCGAAGCTTTACTGTCGCGAAGTAATTGTTAGGGATACGTAAATTTCGCAACAAAAATAATACAATATATAAAATTTCGCATTTATTCGCAAAAAAATGTATATAAATTTAAAAATTTCGTGTTTATTAAAAAAATTACAATTTTACTTACTTGGATAGGTAAGTATAAAAATTCTTAGTTAAGGGAACGGTGGACCTTTATTTGAGCAAATCTTGTCATTGTAATATTGATTGTGTTATATGGTTCTATTTCTTATGTACCCTGTGAATCCTCTAACGGTCCAGGCACAGTATAAAGTAATAGGCATAAATATAAATAATTTCTTTATTTTCTACGTAGAGGTAGACTAACATAGACCGACTTGGGGCTTCAAATAATAACACAACAGTACCGCAACTTGCGGTACTAAGAAACTGAACTTTAAAGACGCTTTGAACCCTTTCAGGCAGAGTATACGTTCACTAGCAAGACCCTTAACCATCGGGCTCTGAACTAACTATGGAAATCGTGCAGCCACCTAGGCTAAATACTAATACGTGCTCTATCAGTTAAATAGAGCTATCACCTTCAATCTAACTTTTCTCGACTCTTTCGTATCCCTACTAATAGCGTAACGCACTACAGTACAAATCTCCACTCCCTTCTTGGGCTCTTGCCAACTCAGCATGTGTCACTTAAATAGACCAGACACCTGCTCCGAACTCACTTCGACTGGCCTGCACTGCGCAGCTACCAGAAATTTGCATCTGAGCAACACGCGAACCCTACAGTGTTATTGTAGAAA
>OU015495.1:197301051-197308551 GCA_907164885.2 Dolomedes plantarius
CCTATTGGATTAGCTCACCTCAATGCTAATCTATGGAGAAAATGTGTCCAAGGATTGCCGACTTGGATTTACAGATTTTTCTTTAAAATGTACTCCGTAATATAGAAAGAAATTTTACACCTTGGGATATTTTTCGTTTTTTAGAAAAAAAAATGCAAATAATATTTTAAAATTTAAATTATTTTGGGGAAAAATCGGGTATAGTGTGTTTTAAATACTCATAAATTCTTTTGGTGGACGAAATTTATAAAACGAATCCTGTTCAAAGGTGCAGAAAAGCTCAAGCTATCTGAAATAATCAATTTTATCAGCATTGGATTATCAGCATTTATGTAGCTGTAAATAGTAGACAAATTTTTGTCAATAGGTTACACTGAGGTGAGCGAATCCAATAGAGTTAGTATACGGCAGCCTTAAGTCGTTTTTGGAGCAAGAAAGTCGATGGGAATGTCCCAGTAGATAATCTAACACAAATTTCCATTTGTACTCTCTTATACTATAATAGACAATTTATCATCCGTTGGGCTACCCTCTATTCAGAGGTTATGAAGAATTTGATAATAAAATGATACGAAAGTTTTTTTCAATTGATTTATATATAAATATTTCAACCCATTGTTATTCATTGTTCAAACCTCAACTTTCTCTCATTGTTTTAGAACGAATTTCAGTGTTTTTCTGAGAATTCTTTTGATTGGAGTCATTTTGGTCTGTTTGCTGTCTTTGAAAAACATTTTACTTTTTTCCCATCGATTTAAGGTAAAAAAAGTTTTACCTATTGAATAACACAGTTACCGAATGAACCTTCTTTATAAATAAAATATATTTTGCGTAGAAAGATACCTTTCTCAGCCGGCAAATGGCTGAAGTGAAGTATGATTAGAAATATGTACAAGTTTTCAATCCTTCTCCATATTTTACCAGATTTGCTTTATTTTTCTTTAATATATTTATAGTTCACTGTGTTATTACTTATAAAATAATAAATTATTTAATAATTATTATTGCAAATTAAGGCATTGTTTTTATTGTTTTGTATTAAAAGCTAATATACTCAGAGTTATTTATTTAAATATCCACACAAATATTACATTTTTTTTAATTTGTAAGCTTAAATATTTTCTCTAATTCTTGACATAAAAATCCTTTAATGGATTCTAGTTAACGCACGCTTTTGTAGTATATCATTGGATCAAAGTTTAAAAATTTAAAAGACAAAAACCAAATGCTGTATCTTTTCAGAAAGTAGTTATTTGAGCTGGGGGAGTATAGAACCACATGTTTGTTCAGAGAAACAAATATACTACTTTTGTGCAGGATTGAATATCGATGTATAATACCATATTAATACGAAAATCCTCCATATATTGTATATATTCCGTAGACATAAGCTTTAATCCATCTTACACCATTATGAATAACTCACTAAATGTTTGACGTTAGCCATAGCAATTTAACTGACGATGCGTATGACGAGAAAACCGATGAAAAACGTCAAAAATTATTTCCAGAGATGTCAAACTACGGTTACGTTTTCTCCTCCACTTTGTATGATTAGAAATATGTACAAGTTTTTAACCCTTTGTCGTGCATCCAGGAGGATCATGGAACCCCAAGTTTGTTGATCAGAGAAATAAGTTAATGACTATTGTCAATGTTTGAAAATGGATGCATATTATAATTATGAATAAAAAATTAATTATTCATACAAAATTACCTTATTAATACAAAATTTGCCACATATTTTATAAATTCCACAGATATAAGTTTTAATCCACTTTACCACCATAATAAATACCTCAATTCATGTTTGACGTTAACCATAGCAATTTAACTGACGATGCGTATGACGAGAAAACCGATGAAAAACGTCAAAAAATTATTTCCAGAGATGTCAAACTACGGTTACGTTCTCTCCTCCTCCTTGTATGATTAGAAATATGTACAAGTTTTTAACCCTTTGTCGTGCATCCAGGGGGATCATGGGACCCCAAGTTTGTTGATCAGAGAAATAAGTTAATGACTATTGTCCATGTTTGAAAATGGATGTATATTATAATTATGAATACAAAATAATTATTCATACAAAATTACCTTATTAATACAAAATTTGCCACATATTTTATAAATTCCATAGACATAAGTTTTAATCCACTTTACACCATAATTAATACCTCAATGCATGTTTGACGTTAGCCATAGCAATTTAACTGACGATGCGTATGACGAGAAAACCGACGAAAAACGTCAAAAGTAATTTCCAGAGATGTCCAACTACGGTTACGTTCTCTCCCCCACCTTGTCCTTGTGACACAGATCGTCCACTATATCATATTCCTTTATTTATTTATGTTTGATCACGAGTTGGCTATTTTTTTTTTCTCTAGTAGAATATATGGTATTGCGAAATAGCTATTGATGCATGACGACTGAAGGACGCTCGGACGGACACACAACGCGCGGGGGATGCCGGGACACCCACCGCATTCGAACGGGATGTGTACCGCCCAAGAATTCATTAATGTCCCACTCGCGTTCTGGGACTACAATGGAGTTATACAATACCTGAAAATAGCAACTGTATTCAAATGCAGTTGTAGGCTGCATTGATGAGGTGCACTCAATGGGTTTGGAATAATTGTTCTGCATTATTGGAACGTAAAATAAGAACTCAGTAATTTCCAGCCAATTAGCGTTAGAATGTGCATCCTGAAAAAAAAAATGTTTTCCTCTCTGAAAGAATTTAAGTTTCCCTTATAGATTGGATAGCGAATGGGAACTTTTTCGTCTGAAATATTAATCTTAAGACAATGACCCTCCAAATTGCATTTCGAATTGCTTACAGGACTTTTTTTCCCCTTTAACCCTTTGAGGGGCGCCGTTTGCGCAGTGCAAACGCCTAAAACTAGTCTTTTTTTCACTTGTATTCAATGTATTCCAGTTAGATGAGCAGAAAAATGGTTAGTACTACCATCTGTTATCAGTTTAAAGAAGTAAAAACATTTTGCAACCATTAATTCGTAAATATTTCAAGATTTTTTAGGTTAAAAAAAAATCGATAAAAAATTTGCACCCTGCAAACGGGGGAGGTTGTTAAAGGGTTAAGGAGGCAAGGGACTTTCAATCTTGTTCTTCTTTAATTTTCAACATTTAACTCTATATATCCCATGAGTATAATTTATATTCTTTTCTACTACACTAAAGATACTTAGAATTCACAAATAAGCATTTTGTGGGGGAATAAGACCTCTTTATCAAAAAATTCTTCAAAAATGCTAGAATTTTTCAAAAGGCTCCATGCATATTCATTTTCTTCTGATATCTACCAAATTTCTCAGAATTGTTAATTGAAGTGTTTATCACAAAACTGTGCATAATTCATAATTAATCATAATTTTTTTTTACAAATTTATAGACCATAAAATAAAGTGAAAATATAAAAAAATAACAGGCAGAATAGAAAAAAAAATTTTAAGACTTTAAATTCACACACACAAAAAAATTAATGCAAATTTATATTTATATACATACGGTAATCTTATTAAAATTATTAAATTTTTTATTATTAATATAGAATGAGCATGGAGCCTTTTGAAAAACATTAGCAGTTTTGAAATATATTTTGCAAAACAGGCATCATTCAGCTAAAAATTCCTTATTTTGAATTCTAAGGGTTTTTAATGTAGTAAAATAGAAAATTAATTATTCTCATTTTGTATATAGAGCTAAAAACTGAAAATAAAAAAAAAATCGAATTTGAAGGTCCCCTGTCCCTTTAAAATGAAATACAATGCAATACAATAATAACGATATTTTTTTTCATCGCCAAAACATTACAATTGATTACTTCTTATAGATTATTGCTTTCATTTTCTGTTTTATAACTACCTTTGTGACTCGATTACGGAGGGGTAAAGCACTTAAAGTTTTTGCTTTCTCAATTACATTAGAAAGAGATAATGGCTTTATTATGATATATCCCTTAGTTTTCTTAAATTAGACTACTTAAGCTACCAAGCCAGTATCTTTTGTTAGATGAATCAAATCATTTCATCCGAAATTAAGTACTACTTTCATATGTATGTGTATTTGTAACAACATCTTTCTAATATCCATTTCTAAAAGTAACCGAGGCATTTGTTTTATGTACCTTTAGCTGAAGGACAAAATATAATATTTCAGGGCATAAGTCAAGCATTCTAAATTTTGAGATTCAAATAATACATAATCTATATATATAAAACAGTTCCGTAACTGACTCATTCATTCATTCATTCATTCATTCACTGACTGACTGACATACAACGCACAGACCAAACCGCTGGACCTAAAGGGCTGAAATTTTGCATGGCGATTCTTCTAATAGTGTAGAGGTGCACTAAGAAAGATTTTTCTAAAATTCTTCTTAGATTTTTTTAAATTAAATTTTTAAGCTGTTTTTGTAACTTTTTGTTACGTTTGCATTTAAAATAATACATTGCGGATTATAAAATTTATATCACGAGAAAGATCATAAAAATTCCTTCAAAATGAAATCTTTTTCGAACCTTGAGGGTTATAAAATTTATATCACAAGAAATATCCTAAAAAGTCCTTTAAAAGGAAATCTTTTTCGAATACTTACCTTGATTTTCTGATTTTTGGTGAATTTTTAAAGATTAATTTCTAGAATTTTATTTATTAAATGTTGATCACGTGATTTCTTTTTCTGGTACTTTAAATAAATTTATCGTCACGTGCGTAACAACTAAATAGACAAAAATGATATTCTTTTTCTTTCTAATGCAGCAGACGATTGGATATTATCCAAAAAAAATAAATATCCCTTACGATTTTTTTATAAATATATATATATATATATATATATATATATATATATATATATATATATATATATTTTTTTTTTTATTTAATTTGAATTGTATTATTTGTTTAATTTGAATTGTAATATTTGTTGTATTTAATTTGAATGTACTCCGTAGCAAAGCGCGGGTTTTCAGCTAGTTTAGACATATAGTGATGCATGAAATTCTCATTTTGATAATACTACTCCTAGTTTATATTACTTTAAATTATTATCTATACCTTTAAGGATGTTTGAAATTCTTTTATCGTTTTGTTATTTACACGTTTTTTAATATCTATAATACTTATTCTCATATTTAATAATGCCTTTAATTCTTATTTCTAATCTTAATAATGCATTTACTTCTTATTCATACGTATATTTGGATATAATAAGGTTAAATTTATAAGTCCAGTTGGAACACAGCAAAATAGAAATTAGTTTTGAAGCTGTCGATAGAATTGATTGTTTAAGAAACTTAAGAATTTTTTTATGTTTTAGCACCTAATTAATAAATCAATTAAAAAATTAAGGAATTAAAATTGTTGCCACTGAAATAGTTTAAAAAAAAACGATTTGTTATTAAGAATTAAAAGTTTTAAGATACAGGTCGTCGCTTTTTGAACGGAGGTTGCTTTTATATAAACGCCGTTTAAGCTCACGCTGTGGTCGGCAGAACATCTCGAATATTTATTTATTTATATATATATATATATATATATATATATATATATATATATATATGTATATGTATATATATATATATATATATATATATATATATATATATATATATGTATATGTATATATATATATATATGTATATGTATATATATATATATATATGTATATGTATATATATATATATATATATATATATATATATATATATATATATGTATATGTATATATATATATATATATGTATATGTATATATATATATATGTATATATATATATATATATATATATATATATGTATATATATATATGTATATGTATATATATATATGTATATATATATATGTATATATATATATGTATATATATATATATCATATGTATATATATGTATATATATATATATATATGTATTCAGCATCATATGTTTGCTGAAAATATTACTTTTATTTTTTTTATCTTTACCTTTCGTAGTTCATTTTTTACACTTAAAGAGGATTTTCAGTTCCTCAAATGAAAAACCATTAGCACTTTTCAAGTCAGTATGCTTCTTATGAAGCGCAACCATATAGAAATTTCAAAGTCCGGTGTCTGGGCCTGTAAAAGGAAAACGCATTGGTGATTTTGCTTTGTGGCTTCAGTTGGGGAGCTCTCTTTGCATTTTCCGTCTTTTTGCCATATTCTGAATGGTTCGCCAAAGTTTAAATGCCTTTCTAGTAGTCTAATAAATTTACATAAACGTTTCTAAAAAATGTGGATTTGTATCTTCTTAGAACTGAATTCATGCAAAGAAAAATTGCGTGAGACATTGCGAAGGAATTATTATGAAATGCGACAGGAGATAATCTATATATATAAAACAGTTCCATAACTGACTGACTGACTGATTGATTGACTGACTGAGTGACTGAGATATAACGCACAGACCAAACCACTGAACCTAAAGGGCTGAAATTTTGCATGGCGATTTTTGTTATACTGTAGGGGTGCACTAAAAAAGATTTTTGAAAAATTCTTCTTAGATTTTTAAATTAAATTTTTAAGCTGTTTTAGTAACTTTTTTAAAGTTTGCATTTAAAATATGAATTTGAGGGTTATAAAATTTATATCACAAGAAAGATCATAAAAATACCTTTAAAATGAAATCTTTTCCGAATCTCTACCTCTATTTTCTGATTTTTGGTGAATTTTTAAAGATTAATTTTTAGAATTTAATTTATTAAAGGCTGGTCACGTGGTTTCCTTTTCTGATACTTTAAAGTAATTTATCGTCGCGTGCATAACAACAAAATAGACAAAAAAATATTTTTTCTTGCTAATGCGGCAGACGATTGGACATTATTAAAAAAAATATTAAAATACAGTAAAAGATTTGTTCCTCAAACTGTACTATATTCTTTAGTATGTTCTATCAGATTTAATTTGAATATTTTCTTCTACATTATTTTGTCTATATAAGTATTCCTTAAGATTTTTCAGATTTTTTCATCAATTGCATACATTGATCGTTGTATTTATTATATATATATATATATATATATAATGGCATTAATTGCATACATTGACCGTTGTAATTAATTTGAATGTACTCCGTAGCAAAGTACGGGTTTTCAGCTGGCACAATATGAAACTGGATGGATACAAAAATAAATAACCTTTATATCACATCAATCAAATAATATTAAGTAAATTAGCTGCACTATGCCATTTTAATCCAGAAAGAAGCAAAGTTTATCCAAAATAATATTTTTTTTAAATGCATTTGTACGAGGGAAAAAATCAGTAATTTGAACTAAAATGGTCACCAGATGCCTACGAAGGTCTTTAATGTATATGTGTGAGTGTCTAACATGTTAACCTTTCATTTGTGTACTGTTGCGTAATACAACCAAATGTAATCTCTTGTTTTTTCGCCGAATAATGAAAATAAGTCTCACGAGAGTAAATAGGACAGGAAATATGAGATTCTTTCA
>OU015495.1:197313551-197316051 GCA_907164885.2 Dolomedes plantarius
CTTTTTTTCTTTAGACTTGTTAATAATATTTAAGCAAAATATCGATTTCTAGTTCCCGTTAGCCATTTGTATGGCTTGATTGAGTAATGATCATCACAGCTGTCTGGAGAGCCTATGGTGATTGTTCTCTAACAATATGGTTGTTATAATGCCTTGGAATAAATCGGAGGGATAATATGAAGCACAGTTATCCGTAGTATTTTGAGGCAAACAAAGGGGTCAGATGTCAGAGACCCTCATGTCTCTCCCAGGAAAAGAAAAGGAGAATATTCTATGTCATTAGCTGTGTCCAGTCAGTACACGGGTGATGGTATAGTGGTCAATGCACATTTCAGGAAATCAAGATGTTTAGATTATGTACCTTATTTAAGCTTACCTGTTTTAAATTCATTAAAAAATAAGCGAGAATGATTAGCAGTTTGGCTATTAAAGTATGCATAAATGAATTATGATATGGTCATTATAATAGGCATCAATATTATCAGTGTGGTCTGAAAATTGTCCATTTCCATGCCTAATAGGATTATATTTTTGTTTTACTTCACTCATGTGTTATATTTTTAACTTAATATTTCACCATTATAATTTGTCACGGTGGTATAGCTCCTTCTAATAACTTTATTTTGCTAGTTGTTTTATATTTTGCTTTTGCTTGCTGTTAAGCAATGCATCAAGTTCGAGTCTTCATCATTATAATTTGAACACCTCGAGTTGTTATGCTTTAACTATCCTTTTATTAAATCGATTTTGTTGAAGCTGCATAGCTTAAAAAAATCATCCATACTGGAACTATAAGTAATATTTAAAATCAGAAATACGTATATTGGTAATTTCCCCTTTTCCTGAAATTAGTATGAATTTTATTGGACTACATGCTCAAACACTCGACACTATATACTACAAAATTGTTGTTCTCCTGTTTATTTGATAAAAAAGTATTTAGTTGCTCTGCATACAAATTTTCGTGCGTGCAAGCACACGGAAACACGTAAAGTAATCAGATACAAAATGACATTCCTAATGTTGTGGGAATTTTCCCATAATCTGTTATTCACAAGCTAGAAATGAGAGTGCAATGAACACAGACATATGCGCACAAACTAGTAATGCGTTTTTTTCTCTATTCTTTATGTTTGTTTCCTAGGGATTTTCGCAACCATTTATCATAAAGAATAGTTATAAGGTTCATTTTATTTTCCACCTAGTTGATAGTTTTAAACAACTGTTCGTAGGATGTTTATTACGATTACCAAATTAATAAGATCGTTTTAGAACATAATCTGCTAATAGTTTTAGGTATCATTTATTTTCTGGTGCAGTATAAAACAGTTTTAAAATACAACAGCAGGCGATGAATGGCAAAACAACATGTCTTGCCATTCGTAGACAACATGTCTTGTTATTATTGAACAAGAAAACCGTACCCGAGTCTTATCCAAAACACTACGCAAATCTCAGAAAATTAATCATATTTCATCATAACCTGAAACTGCATGAATAATGTTAAAAGTTTGCATGATAAAAGGATTTAAAGCTTTGAAACATTACCTACGGGATTTAGCTCAAATCCACGTGGCATTTAAGAACATAAAAACATTTAAGTACATAAAAACATTTATATTCAACGCCTCGAAGTTGTAATTTCTTAAACACAAATATATTATAAAACATAAATAGGGATATGAAAATTTTCGTAAGTACTAAATTAAGGAACATATTTAAAAAAAACACATTTAAAACATATTTAAAAAATAAAGAAACGTATTTAAAACAGAAACATATTTTTAATTAGCCTTTAAATGCAATTAGGAAGTTATGTACAAATTTGAAGTGTAACACACTCATGAACGATAATTGGAATTCATTAAAAAAAAACGCAAGATTTTTGTAGAACATTTTAAAAATTAAAGTAGAATAGATACTAATTTATAAAATTTGTTTCAAAAGATCGTCATTTTAGACATTTGTACAAAATCTCATATTTTTACGACAAAGATAAAATAAATTTATTTAAAGTTGTGTTAACACCTTGAAAAAATGCAAGAACAGCTACGTAGAGGTAAAAAGCGTCGAAATACCTATTAAGAGAAATTAAAAGGCTCTCGATATAATTAATTACACAAATGTGCAGTATTTATACTTTTTAATAATGTCCACTTGTAAACAAAATAGTTAATTTTCCAGGTTCCTTTACTTAATAGTTTTACTATCAATTATAATCAATAAGTTGGCAGTTAAATTAAAAGACATACAGATATATTTGAGGCTGTATATAGCGGCGATAGGATATAACATAATATAGTATACAAAATTTTTGGAACTTATGAAATGAAATTTTGTTGCTATAAATATGTAAAAATTTTATACAGTTTTGTAAATTATATGCAGAAATATATATATATATATATATATATATATATATATATATATATATATATATATATATATATATATATAAATATATATACAGTGGAATCTCGATCTATCGTTTTTCAAGGGA
>OU015495.1:197318551-197323551 GCA_907164885.2 Dolomedes plantarius
CGAAACACGAGCGTTGCGTTCGTAACCCCGAACTCGTTTAAAATCATCTTATAAAGACTTATAATAAAATGAATCAACACAGATTTTAAGGCTGCTATGTACTAAGGAAACAAATCGTATTTCCCTTTCACTTTTCTTGCAGACTCTTGTGGTGGGAGGAGTCCAGTTGACAGTTCCAGAATTCCAACCCCCTTATGGTGCATATACATTGGTGCAGAGTTCTCTGCCTGCAGACCCCCGACTCCTGTCATCGCATTAGTCACGGTAACATTAGACACGGTATTTAGAACCACCCCCATTCCCGCCCCCAAGGTCCCTCGAGTTTCTTTGATCTGGTGTCTCCCGCGACCCCGCTCGACACCATTTAACCCGCTGACCCCCCGCCCTTTCTTTGATGCTATGTATCCGGACCGCCAGAGGAGGCGATCCACGCATATACAGAGTGAACATAAATCACTGGATTCCCCAAGGCACATGCAGAGAACTCTGCACCAATGTATATGCACCATTAGGATTGACATTTTGAGGGATCGTAATGGCTCTCTCTCTATAGGGGGGTTAAGCGCTGCCCCCCAATTTTTTATTTAAATTATATTTTTGTCAACTATTTACAGGTACATAAATACTGATAATCAAATAAAAGTGGTATTGTCAGATGGCCTGAACTTTTCTGCAAAGCGCTACGGCATTCTTTTTATAAATTTCGTCCACCGAAGGAATTTATGAGCGTTTAAAACACACTATACCAGATTTTTCCCCGAATAATTTAAATTTTAAAATATTAATTGCATTTTTTTAAAAAAATGAAAAATGTATACAAATGTAAAATTTCTTTCTCTATGGCGGAGTACAATTTAAAAAAAAAAATCTTTGAATCCAAATCGGTAATCCGTGGACACATTTTCTCCATAGGTTAACATTGAGGTGAGCGAATCCAATGGGGTTAGTACATAGCAGCCTTAACTGAAATCAAGGCTTATTATTATAAATTTTTTAAAAGAAACATTATTTCACCTTAAAGGAATCATATTTTAAAACAAACCTAAAATATTTCTTCTTGCTCTGAAATCTTACCGATAAACAAGAATTTAAAGATTTTGATCAATATATTTATCTAACTAAAATTACTAAACTCATGACACAACTGTCCGCTGTGGACCAAGGCCGGCGGTGCCCATCTCCGCTTTCATGACCGGGGCCTTGGGGTGCCATACGGCATATGTCTCAGTCAGTTTGGTCAGCCTGACGTGGGACCCCCAGAGTTTAGTTCCGAAGCATGCTTGGTCCTTATTTTATCGACCCACTCAAGGGATGAAAGGCTGAGTCGACCTTGCCCAGTCGCAGGTTCGAACCCTGGACCTGTGGTGTGGCATCTTGAAGCTTTTAACGACTACGCCACGCGGGGTCATATTTATCTAAACTACCGATATATTTTAATGCCCTTTATCACTTTTTTGAAGGAATTGATGAAAATCTTAGCAAGCTATTTCATAATTATATTTAGTCTGTATAATTCCAAGTAGAGTTTCTGGTTTAAGATTATTTCTTTCTTAAGTCTATTGACTTGCTATACTCCTTTTACGTGCACATTATGCGCACTTGAAAGAGAAATAAAATTTTGCAAGTTTTTTTTAGCTCTTCACAGTTTTATGCCACCTTCGTACGCCTTTAAAAAGCGCACCACAGCTCAGGTATTGTTTCTCTTTTCGCTTACCCGGTCGAACATGAATCACTGATTCGTGGCCTACGCCGTTTCTCGTCACGGTATATTCAGTCAGTATGGTAATATTTTTTCTGTAAATACTAAAATAATAGAAAACTGCGCAGTTTTAAAACCCTCAGACACATTTAAAAAGTTCCCTCGGAAGCCATTAAAAAGAGGACAGTGTCCAAGGAATAAAGTACGGATGGCAAGCCGTATAGTGTTTACGGCTTGCCGATACAGTGCCGATATCGACAAGCCGATATAGTGCTTGTACAAGATATATTGCTGTTGTTGTTTGCCAATGCCGAACACTTTTTCAATGAAGGCATTTGTAGTTTCGCCGCGAGAATTGTTTGTGCTATTCACTAGGGGCACCGCATAGGTGCCCCTATTGAAAAGCACCTCCCCTTGCAACACCTCCCCCTGGTGTCACCTCAATTTTGACCGAGCATCCTCAGGAGCGACGTATGGGGTGCTCATACGTTCTCCCAAATTGAAGTCATAGAAGGACTTTCCGGTCTACGGATATAATGTGTTGAGAAAGTTTCAGTTAGGTAGCGCTACTGTGCTAAAATAATTATAAACGATGTTTAATGGCGCTGCTTGACTGACATAATATCGTACCCTCTCTACCTGAAATATTAGGTTTAGATTATGATTCGAACTAGTTAGATAGATTTTGATACGGGACGATAGGTCCTTTTTTTTTGATCGAGTTCCATGCTCGCGTGTTTGATTTAGTTTTTAAACCCTTAATTTCCCTTTTTTTTTTGTGTGTGTGTATCATTAAAGGTTTTTGTCAGGTTCAACCGTGCATCAGATTTCTTTCGACTATTTCATTTTGATTTACCATTTAACACTGTCGATTTTGCAAAAAAATGTCTCCATATCCGGCCTAGACACTAAGATAATGAATGGCTTTCTTCGGAATTCGACCCAGACCGAAGCCCAACGCATTACCACTAGGCTACCTCGGGCCTTACGTGATAGATATAAAAAAACTCTCAGTCTAATTGTAAATAAAACGTAATAATTTTTTTTAAGAGTAAAATAATTTCTTTCTTTCTTTTGTTTACGAAGTTATTAGAAGTTTGAATAAGTTTATTTGTTAAAAGAGAGATAGGGTAAATAAATAAATCCCATCTCATAAATAAATTTCGCTTTCTTGACTCTAGAAATCTTGCTCACTGAACAGTAATATCAAGTTTGATTATGCGTCTCTAACAGGAAATACAGTTTCCCTTTTTCATGTCTTTTTAAGTATCACGTAAAACGTCCAGCTTTCCATTAAAAGGTTGTCCGTGAAAAGCTCTTAAATCCCATCGTCACGTTGCTGTTTTGTAATGCTGTTACGCTATTTAAACACACAACAGAGAGCGTAGGGTTGAATAATTTCTGCTTGAATTACATTCATTTGTCTTGAAAGAGACATGGAAACAGCTGTTATATATGTTGAAGAAACACCAATCTGGAAAACATGAATTATTTTAAGCTTGGTTTTTTGGTGCTACGATCATCTTTTAGAAAACGAAAGCTAAACTGATTGGGTACTACTACTGCCTAAAGTCGATATCCGGCGACTACAAACCATGCCCTATGCGGCATGGAACCTTCATACTCTGGAACCGAAGACTAGTGTTTTAACCGTTATTGTCTGGCCCGTATTATTTTAAGAATTACCGATTTCGGATGAAGTTGTTGAACACGATTTCTCAAATTTATTTAATCAAAACCAATTGTTTTATAGTTCATATATTTGAATCAACACATTGGAATTGACTCACAAAATGGCCTTCGAATTGGTTACCAAGTATCACTGGATAAAAGAATTTGTATAATATAATCTATGCATTTGTGCATACGTAATATATATATATATATATATATATATATATATATATATATATATATATATATATATATATATATATATATATATATATATATATATATATATATATATATATATATATATAGTGGAATCTCGACCCATAGTTTTCGGATCCATCGTTTTTCCGCATGTGTCGTTCATTTTATCCAGTCCCAACGATCATATTGCTTTGTTATGTTTTTCCGCATCTATCGTTTTCCCGCATTTAACGTTCATTTCAATCGGTCCCTTGCAAAACGATAGATCGAGATTCCACTGTATATATATATATATATATATATATATATATATATCCTCTAGCTGACCAGGTTTGCGTTTCCGGTCATACATTCCTATGTTATTCTGTTTTGTTTTGGGAGTATCTACCTCCTCCAGTAAAATGCGATATTTCCGGCCATCTAGTGGGGTTGGTAAGAGGTATGGTCCGATTAAGTAAACAGTGCCCTCAAGCGTCAGGTTTGTGTTTCCGGTCTACATTCCTATGTGATTATTGCTCGTCTTGATGCTTACTATCACCCCTCTGAATTTGTCTGTCGAATTTTGGAACACCCTGTATATATATATATATATATATATATATATATATATATATATATATATATATATATATATATATATATGAGTATCCACTACCTCAATGGTTGCAAGTTATATGACGTCAGTCATCTTGCGGTTACAAGTTCTTAACTTCCACTCTGACTAGCGCCAGGCTTGGTGTTCTTTGGTTAAGTACTAAAATTCAAACTTAATTCATTAATTATTCAATTCTTCTGTTAATAATGGATTGTACGGTGTCTGAGTGTGTTTGTTTAATAGATCATACTCATCAGAAACAATCCTTTGGTTTTTAGACAGTATTGACAGCGCTGATGAAGAAATGCTGTCAAAAACCTTATTCATACTTTTGTTTACATGTTGGACGTTCCTGGCTTCAAGTAGCTTTAGAGCTATTACTGGTTTTCTCTTTCATCTTATTCTTATATATATATATATATATATATATATATATATATATATATATATATATATATATATATATATATATATATCCTTCGACGTATTCCCAAACACTGTCATCAGTTTATTTAAATCTTAAACCGCGATTTCTAAATTCAACGGCTTAACTCTTTTACTCAAGATAGATGGCCCCTTGAACCTCTCCATTTCGGCTGTGATTATAATATATTATTCCCTCTTGTCTCGTTAAGTAATTCTCTATAGTGAGTCAGTGAACTCGGCTCTCGAATACTTCGTATAAAAGGGACTATATGTATTAAATGTTGGTGGTGTGTGTGGAAGGGGTTATGACAGTGTTTTCCTCTTTTCGCTGTCCTGTCCGAATGTAACGTTCGTGTCGGGCATCTGTAGGTCTGTTGTCTTTGCATAATAAATGTTTTTTCATCA
>OU015495.1:197332876-197342876 GCA_907164885.2 Dolomedes plantarius
AGCCCTTTAGGTCTAGCGGTTTGGTCTGTGCGTTGTATGTCAGTGAGTCAGTTACGGAACTGTTTTATATATATAGATTATGAAGAATGTTTTATAAACGATTTATGATAATAAAGGAATCATTGAGAATTAAGCACATATTCTCTCTATTATTGTACTATTTTAAATGAATCGACCCACAAAAAGGATAATTTCCTTCGGTGGGGTTTTCTTACCCTCTCTCATTACCTTTCCTTTATTTTAAAAGTTTTTCAAGTATTCATTGTCAAACTGAACGCAATACAGAGATAAAATATCATTTCTAAAGACTTTAGTCTACATTGTGATGAATGTTTGAATTGTTATTTCTGACAATATCAATGATTCAATAGAAAATAATTTTTTTTTCATGGTGGTGTAAATTGCGTTAAAAGTTATGAGATAGACTTATGACTATAAATGAATCATTGAATCAACGATTAGACTTTTCATGATAGGCATTGTAAAACAACTTTGAAAAAGGTTTTATGACATTAATAATCTATATATATAAAACAGTTCCGTAACTGACTCATTCATTCACTGACTGACTGACTGACATACAACGCACAGACCAAAAGGGCTGAAATTTTGCATGGCGATTCTTCTAATAGTGTAGGGGTGCACTAAGAAAGATTTTTCAAAAATTCTTCTTAGATTTTTTTAAATTAAATTTTTAAGCTGTTTTTTAAACTTTTTTTACGTTTGCATTTAAAATAATACATTGAGGGTTATAAAATTTATATCACGAGAAAGATCTTAGAAATTCCTTCAAAATGAAATTTTTTTTGAATTTTTACCTCCATTTCCTGATTTTTGGTGAATTTTTAAAGATTAATTTTTAGAATTTAATTTATTAAATGCTGATCACGTGATTTCTTTTTCTGGTACTTTGAATAAATTTATCGTCACGTGCGTAACAACTAAATAGACAAAAAAATATTTTTTTCTCTTTCTAATGCAGCAGACGATTGGATATTATCCAAAAAAAAATGCATATCCCTTACGATTTTTTTATAAATATATATATATATATAGATAGATATATATTTTACATCAATTTTATACATTAATCATCGCATTTATTATAAATATATATATTTATTTTTTGGCATAAATTGCATACGTTGACCGTTGTATTTAATTTGAATGTACTCCGTAGCGAAGCGCGGGTTTTCAGCTAGTTAAATTATAAATGCCATTACTCCAAATGGGGACTTGGAATTAAATTTAAAAGAAAATTTTAAGACAATTAACGACAGCAAACAAATTATTTAATCATTTCTAATGGCAATGATTTGAGACTAAATTGAACAAAAAGTGTAAAGTAGCCATTTATGACTTTAAATGATTTATTATTTACGTTTCAATTGTTCTTCGAAACATTTACAACACGACTGTTTTGCCCTACATCTGGCATTTTAAGCACGATAAATCGTGATCAACATAGCAGAAAAGACTTTCTTTTAAAATATAATCAGCAAAAGAATACTACGTATATCAAGGATTTATAACAGAGTTGTATGACGGACAAAAAGAAACTTTTATGTGTTAAAGCATGAAAACGTCAGCTGATGACTTCGTAATTATTTGCATGAAGAAACGTGATAAATTTTTTTTTTGCTCTCAGATAAGAAACTATTTGAAATAAAGCTTTCAAGCAAGTTTTAAAATAATTTTATGGAATAAGCTGCTTTAATTATAGTTGCCTATTTATTTAAGTAACGTACAATAATTAATAAATTCAGATGAGTTAACTGTCCTGATTTTTCGAGTGGGTTTTAAATACTATGCAATTCAGTCTAATGGAAGAGATGTCTAAAATTTTAAAATAGTTTTTCTTTTGCTATGTGCTGGTAATGAACGTACAGAAAATATGGGAATTGGGTTAGTTGCAAAATGCAGTGTCTATAACGCGCAAATTATGAATATAGTTAGCAGATGTGGTTTAAACATTCCTAGCAACAGTTGTAAGAAGATTGATGAAAGCCGTTTATTGCTTACTAGATGAAATCAAAAGGGAACTTCAGAGATTGCATACAGGCCTTTTTGGCATGAGGTTGTTCGATACATATGTGATCACAAATCTAAACTGTACATTACAGTTGATGAAGAATCTCATGTCTGCATGGCAGGCAAAGAAAAATCATCAGTGAAATGCAATAGAGAAAAAAAAGGGAGAAAGAGGAATGTGTACAGTATTAATGCACTGTACCAAGAAAAATAGGATAGTAATTGTGTAGAAATTTCCCCAACGGTCATGGAAAACCCATATTTCAAGAGAACCCCCACCAGTACTTTCACGGTTTTGAATACAATAATCTTGAAAAGAAAAGGCAAAACCTTTGTGCTCGAGGAATAAACAGGAAATCCAACGTAAATAAAGCACAAATAGCAGTAAGGTGCAATTTTGCATACGGCCGTTTCGAAGCTGCAAAGGAGCTTCTTCATCAGTGCAAAGAACTTAGTGGCAGCTCAAAAAGCCGAAAGCTACAAAGGAGCTTCTTCATCAGTGCAAAGAACTTAGTGGCAGCTCAAAAAGCCGAAAACTCGGCTCTTTGCACTGATGAAAAAGCTCCTGTGCAGCTTCGAAACGGCCGTATACAAAATTGCTCTTTACTGCTATTTGTTCTTTATTTACGTTGGATTTCCTGTTTATTACAATAATCTTCTTCCCTTCTAGATCTTGATAACTTTATTTAAGGTGAAACGATCACAAACAGACGACCATGCTACAGTGGAAGGATGTTGTGTAGTTTCATAAATCAAAGTTCACACACTTTTGCTACTTTTCTACCAACATTTTGAACCTCCGAGGAACAAATACCCATCGATACAGTTTTTGTCATTTGAATAATCTAAATTTCCTCATGATGAGGGCAAAGCACTGATGGATTTTCTACGACGAATTTAGCCTTTATTAGAATATCAAATGAATTAACGCGATATAAAAAGGAGCTTTTTTTACCCCCCTTTTGTTTGTTTCTATTATCTACACAAAATAATACAATTCTATGAAATGAAATTTTATTTTAAATGGATTTTTCTGCGTACTTTGTTTGGTTATTTTAAAAATCTCATTGTTTCATTTATTTTCCCATGTAGTTTTTCTTCTTTTTTATCCTTACCGGCTCACTTTACTTCTAATTTTTCATTTCATTTATACTTATGATATGTTATTCTTTAAAATAAGGATTCCTATCCTTTCTGAACTAGTTTCTCAATACGGAGACATTCTGCCCTTTTCCTCCAAAAGTAAGTTCTTTTAATGAGCGGCCTGGCCATACTCCAAATTTTCAAGACATTGCGTTAAATTTTCTTCAACGTGATTATGAATGGCTCTCTTGGTTTTTCAGTGTGGCATTCCTTCTTCTTTAAATGATCTCTCTCGACATATGAGCCCAAGACTTCTAAAATCGCAGATAAGACTAACAACATTTTTAAGTCCTCAAACTCTATATACATTACAAATCAAAACTCCTTCCTTATTCTTCTCGTATGTTGAATCAGCAAGATAACTTTTTGAGTATATGATTTTTTTTCATGTCTTCGTAAATCAGTGTGTACTGTCATGTAGACCAGATCTATAAGCTTTATCTACATTCTGTCCAATAACTGCTAAATTCTATTGTTCTAATAATGTCATATAATAATTTTTGTTTTGTGAGTACTTTCGAGAATTATGAAGTAACTTTGTAGTCTTCTTCTCCAATGCAGCAGACGGTTACTTGGGCATTATCCTTACCGTCAGAAGATACCGCGGTTTTGCTGGACACTTTTTTTCGGATCACCGTACAGGTGGACCGGCATTAGTCTCCTATGGGCCGGCCCCGTAATTTTGAACCGATTCAAGTGACGAGACCGGAACACTTGACCCTGCACCACGGTTTTGCTGGACACTTTTTCTGGGAGCACCGTATAGGTGGACCAGCATTACTCTCCTATGGGCCGGTCCCGTAATTTTGAACCGAGTCAAGTGACGAGACCGGAACACTTGACCCTGCACCGCGGTTTGGCTGGACACTTTTTCTGGGAGCACCGTATAGGTGGACCAGCATTACTCTCCTATGGGCCGGTCCCGTAATTTTGAACCGAGTCAAGTGACGAGACCGGAACACTTGACCCTGCACCGCGGTTTGGCTGGACACTTTTTCTGGGAGCACCGTATAGGTGGACCAGCATTACTCTCCTATGGGCCGGTCCCGTAATTTTGAACCGAGTCAAGTGACGACACCGGAACACTTGACCCTGCACCGCGGTTTTGCTGGACACTTTTACTGGGAGCACCGTATAGGTGGACCGGCATTACTCTCCTATGGGCCGGTCCCGTAATTTTGAACTGAGTCAAGTGACGAGACCTGAACACTTGACCCTGCACCGCGGTTTTGCTGGACACTTTTTCTGGGAGCACCGTATAGGTGGACCAGCATTATTCTCCTATGGGCCGGTCCCGTAATTTTGAACCGATTCAAGTGACGAGACCGGAACACTTGACCCTGCACCGCGGTTTTGCTGGACACTTTTTCTGGGAGCACCGTATAGGTGGACCGGCATTACTCTCCTATGGGCCGGCCCCGTAATTTTGAACCGAGTCAAGTGACGAGACCGGAACACTTGACCCTGCACCTCCAGAGGTAAATTTGAGAACATGGAGGACATTGCAACCACGCCCTATTTTACGTCCCCCGGCCACCATTCGTAAACACGGCGGTGGATTTTTTCAGCTACCGGCCTCGAACCCGCAACCCTCAGATAACTGATTCGACTCCTTTGCCAACCGAGCCACCATGCCCTCGTAACTTTGTAGTCTGTACTCTAAATTTTGTTACACACACATACATTTAAAACAACATATCAAGGTACGGTATTCGGAAAATAATTAAATAGAAAGTTTCGAGCATTTAATAAAAATATTTTTGGATTAAATTATTTGTAACTAATTCATAATAAATACGTGCATTGTGTGGAAATTCTACTGACGTTTGAGAAAATGGTAATTGGCTTATATCCATTCAGGGTATTGGCAATATTTTGTATTTTCAAGTAGCCTTTACAAAAGCTCTGATAACCTCTTGTTTTAAATTCTGTTTAAACGACCGTTAATAATGGTAAAAGCTCGCTTGCAAAATCCCCCGGGGAAAATAAATTCTGGTTACCCCTTTATTTAAGAGCAAAATGAATCAGTACTTTGAGAGAGAATCGATTATTTTGCCATCATGCAGATTTTATTAATAATTTAATCAAGAGACCAACGTCGTATATCAACATGGCTTTTTAATGAGTCTCGATTCCCCGATGACAATCAGGCTGATGGAAAAATCGATTTAAAAAGGAATTAATTAGGTACAGCAATTTGTCAGCGTATACTTATTTGCTGAGTTTGTTAACTTTTTTGTCAGAAATCACATGCTCTTTTCTCTCATAGCTGTTTCATTCTAAGAAAATTATCAACCGGTTTATTAAAAGATCGCGAGTTCATATTGGTGATTTATTTTTGTTTGCGACATGATAACTAACACTTTCACAAATTAGAAAATACACAAATTAGAAAATTCCTCAAAAATTTCCATATAGTTCTTTGCTGGTGTTTTTACAAATGTCTCGGTAAATATTTATTATGAAAGATTGAATGACTTCCCGATTTTATTCAGCAAATACATTCCAGAAGTATGTAAGTTATTATAAGTACACTTCTTATAAGTCCAATTTTATCTAGGTAATATTACTAAGTGTAAAGGATTTCTGATAAGAGTTTACATTAAAGCATATTTATAGGCCTTCCGAGTGTTAAGGCTGCTATGTACTATGAAAAAAAAATCATATTTCCCTTTTTCCTCTTCTTGCAGACTCTTGTGGTTTGAGGAGTCCAGTTGACAGTTCGAGAATTCCCCCCCCCCCTAGGATTAACATTTTGAGGGATTATAATGGCTCTCTCTTTATAGGGGGGTTAAGCGCTGCCCCCAAATTGTTTATTTAAAATATATTTTTGTCAACTATTTACTGGTACATAAATGCTGATAATCAAATAAAATTGGTATTGTCAGATAGCCTGAACTTTTCTGCAAAGCGCTACAGGATTCATTTTATAAATTTAGTCCACCGAAGGAATTTATGAGCGTTTAAAACACACTATAGCAGATTTTACCCGAATAATTTAAATTTTAAAATATTAATTGCATTTAAAAAAAAACGAAAAATGTACACAAATGTAAAATTTCTTTCCCTATGACGGAGTACAATTTAAAAAAAAAACTTTGAATCCAAGTCGACAATCCGTCGACAAATTTTCTCCATACTTTAACATTGAGATGAGCGAATCCAAGGGGGTTAGTACATAGCAGCCTTAAGGGGGTAGGTTCACAATCCAGATTCCCTATGTCAGTAATGTTAAAATTACTCATTTTTAAGGAACATTTAAATGAATTCTATTAAATATAAGTTTCTAATTTTTTTACCGTATATAGCCTGACGTATATTAAATACTTTAACCAGAGCTTTTATAATTTAAATACCTTGTTATTTTTTAAAAAATATATAACTTTGACTACATGTATTTTTTTTTCAGAAACACCAAAATTACATCAAGTTTTATGTTACTAAATTACTCTAAATTAATTTTTCTAAAAATCTCTTCGTTAAAATATGTAATATTATGCATTTATTAAATGTGCAAAGTTTTAAAATAATCACACCTATAGTTTTTGAAATAATGTTCCTTATCTGGTAAAAAACACTTTTGAGAAAATCAACATTTAGTGAAACATCCATTTGTGGTTAGTGCATGACAGCTCCGTACCTTGGATCATCTGGATCATCAACAAGAATGTCTTCTAATTTATATGTTTTCTGTCTTTTTTTTATTCTGGCTTCCTTGGTTGGCTGTGAAACATCATATTGAGCTTTTATTAATCTCGTCCGATAATCTGTTTGCATTGCTCGAGAAGTATAAAAACCTGGATATATACCTAACTTTGAAAGTACTTTGCATTTCTTATAGGATGCAATTGATTCAAATACACATGTTTTTAAAGTTTCTAACTGCACAAAAAACAATCTTTGGGATCCGTGACCAGATTATACTATTATACTCGCATTGCTGTTTTGTGTTTTCACATGCAGACATTTGGTAAGTAAATCAGGATCTGCTAAGTCTCTATAAATGTTTTTAATGTAATCCAATACTACTATTGGTAAAATCGTTGTTTTGGTTGGAGCACGGGATATTAAAAAAAATAGCTAATGCAGCTATGAATGCAGCGAGTGGTTTGTTTTGGTTGGTGAGGGTGTGACGCCAGGCGTTTTGACAGATGATAATAGTTCTTTAAAAATATTTTAAATATACTTCTATTGCAGCTTGAACAAATACGTAAATGTCATCAGATGCACAAGAGTATATACTTTTTAAAAATGCAAAAATTGAAAAATGCATTTTTTTTGGTCGAAAATCGTGACTCTTGATTCCCAAGAAGAATCTGCGAGAGATGGAATTCACTATATGGGATTCCTTCACATCATTGGGATTGCCTAGTGGTTCCGACATAGACTTTTTCCAGAAGTCCAGAGCAGAATCGACGCTCCGTCTCTGGTATAAGGTCGTTGCAATACTGTTTGAATGTTGGAAAAACATTGATAGACCTATGGGAAGTTTAAAACCAAAGAACTATAATCTTGAGGGCGTTCTGCATTGTAGTTAAATATGGAAAAAAAATTAAATATGTGCCATCACCTGAGACGTTGAAATAAAATACTAACTCTTTCACACTGTCAGATTCCTTCAGATATCCGGGATGGTAAAGTAGTTGCGACGCTCGCTTCGCTATGTAGCGCCGTATATTTGATTCTGATGGTGCATCCACACATAAGCAGAGCACATATGCAGTAAGCCCCCCCCCCTGACTTCTGACACCTCCTTTTTGGGGGTCAATTAGTCACGCTCCTCCCCCTTGCTATTCCAAAGCGATGTGTGAATGAACACTAGACTGTCTTCCAGACATTCCCCCATTCAGAATCCCCCCCCAAGGTCCCTCGTGTCTCTGATGAACTGTGAAGAAACCGCTCTGACGAGGGATCGCTGCAGAGCGCTCTGCCCCATAAATAACTTCTTTCCCCGCGGAATGCTCTGTAATTCTGCATATGTTTCGACGCCTTATCACACATGACGGTATCGTTACTAAATTGTTTTACTACAATTTATCGATTTTATCTGCTCTTTGATAGAAAAAAGCAATGATTTTACGAAATAATTTAAGATTTGTTTTTAGAAACAGTATACGGTAAACATCTAAGGAAAACTTCAAGAATCGTAAGGAGGGTATATGATTAATATCAATTTCGCCACTGTGAAAATACTCGGCTTTTCACAATAGGCAGAGCTTATCAGCTCATTATCAGCTCATGAGCTGGCAGTGGCTGTAAATTATTATTACATTTCTCCCCCCAAAGTCATGTCGTAGGCCACATATTTCTGTTTTTTACTTTAAAGTGTTTTTTTTTTTTGTTGTACTCCCACTGATTGTATTACATAGGGAGTTAGATCTTTGTTCATTGTATGCTAATTAATTTCAAAGTAAAACTGGTCCTAAAGAGAACAATAACTTTCATTCTTGGAAGCAAAGACTTGCAGACTGACTATCCAATATATCGGACGATGCGAATCAGTTTAGACTGTCATAGATATATCAGTAACTTGTCAAATCACTTGCGGGGAACCTTGCGCCTAAGAATTCCAACAACAATGGCTTCTCCTTCCACATTTTTTATTTCCGGAAAGGAGTGTCTAAGTTATGAGAAATATTATTTATACACAATGAATGAATGAACCTTGACACAGTTCCTATAATCTTCAAAGATTTGAGTTCAAAGAGAAGAGAATGAATAAATATATTAATCAAATGAATTACTTTGTAACGTAATGAAATGTATTTTTCCTAAACAATAAATGCAGCTTTCACTTATCTTTTCTTTTTTGATTTCCCTTATATTTCCTTCAAATGGTAACTTTCGCTTTGATACTTAGAAGTTAAAATGTGAAAGTCAAATATAAAGAGTGGGATTACACTATTTTTCATACAATCTGTTGACAAGATTTCCTGGAAAAAGTACTTAGTAGCGGATTAAAATAAGAGTCAATCCTTTTAAGTCACCCTTCGGCACTAGATTACCGAGCCTCTTGAAATGGATTGTATGACTAAACAACTTATTTTCCATGAGGTACTGAAAATCCCTTTGAATGAGCCTAAGAACTTTAATTACATCTGCAGATTTCAGATTTTCAAGTGCAATGGTAATACTCGCAATATTTGTTTGACACCGGAATTTTTTTTTCCTCTTTACTATCGCAAATGAATAAATATTTATAATTTGTTATTTCTTTTATCAATACGGCTGTTAAAAAATTCAAAACTCTATTTCAAAAGGGGACAAAATTATTACGATATTCTGAAAATAAAGACAAATATATATTCTAAACAAAACTTAATATTATTCTTAGTTTAACCTTTAGCTGACGGGACCCATCTTTGCTATTCTCTCTTTAGAATGGGAAATTTTTTTGTGTGTGCATGTATATATATATATATGTAATAAATTAAATATTAGGCCCTCCATTCTATCAGTTAAATTCCCTTTCCTGAATCCAATCCCCAGTAACATTACTTTAACGCTTTAAAAACCCATAGCAACAGGACTTCCCATAAAACAGCAAACGTTGCATTTCTACACGTGTATACGTCCCGAGAAAGGCGTGAGTTCGCATCGCCAGCCCGAAATTCCGCTGACATTTCAAAACAACAGCCACATGTACCTCGCTTCTAGCGCGTAAGGTTGAAAGGTGATATTACACTTCGCTCCGAGCATCTGAAATGAAAGGACGTATGTTACTATCGACCCGAATCATTTTATTAGGAGCGATAGTAACATACGTCCTTTCATTTCAGATGCTCGGAGCGAAGTGTAATATCACCTTTCAACCTTACGCGCTAGA
>OU015495.1:197347876-197350376 GCA_907164885.2 Dolomedes plantarius
GGACTTTGAGACGGCTCGAATCTGTGACTGGATCCGAGAGATTTTACGTAAGTAAATCTTGACTCATCTCGACACTCCACTGTACTTTCCCAATCCGGCCACTGTTATAATATACTCTTCTTGTCGTAATCTATATATATAAAACAGTTCCGTAACTGACTCATTCATTCACTGACTGACTGACTGACTGACATACAACGCACAGACCAAACCGCTGGACCTAAAGGGCTGAAATTTTGCATGGCGATTCTTCTAATAGTGTAGGGGTGCACTAAGAAAGATTTTTCAAAAATTCTTCTTAGATTTCTTTAAATTAAATTTTTAAGCTGTTTTTTAAACTTTTTTTACGTTTGCATTTAAAATAATACATTGAGGGTTGTAAAATTTATATCACGAGAAAGATCCTAAAAATTCCTTCAAAATGAAATTTTTTTCGAATTTTTACCTCCATTTCCTGATTTTTGGTGAATTTTTAAAGATTAATTTTTAGAATTTAATTTATAAATGCTGATCACGTGATTTCTTTTTCTGGTACTTTCAATAAATTTATCGTCACGTGCGTAACAACTAAATAGACAAAAAAAATATTTTTTTCTCTTTCTAATGCAGCAGACGATTGGATATTATCCAAAAAAAATGCATATCCCTTACGATTTTTTTATAAATATATATATATATATATATATAGATAGATAGATAGATAGATATTTTACATCAATTGTATACATTGATCATCGCATTTATTATAAATATATATATTTATTTTTTGGCATAAATTGCATACGTTGACCGTTATATTTAATTTGAATGTACTCCGTAGCGAAGCGCGGGTTTTCAGCTAGTTATTGACATAATTGAAATTTCATGAGGAATACTTTTAAACTTTGTCCTTCATGATCGAATGGGGACAGAAGTTGAGGATGTAAGTTGCAGATGCAAGTTGCAGACGCTAACAAACATCTAAAATCAAACAGTAAGACTCACAAGTTAGACAATAATGATCACGATAAAATTATAGAAAAATTAGTAAATTGAAATTATAAACGGTTCAGATTTTGTGATTTCTACGCTCAAAAATTAGTTATTTTGACATTGAATTATTATTTCCAGTATATTTTTTGCAATCTTAAATATTATTTTAAATGTACATTAATGTATTCTAAAATATACATTTGGGGAGTTATATTTTATTGAGGAAAGTTATGACTTTTAAAGGGTTCTATAAATTAAAATTTCACCGAGTTTACGTTTTATATTTTAAAATAATTGAAATTTATAATGTCATTCCTATGATTTTGTGGTATATAAATAACGTTTCTTTTCGCATTTTCTTGATGTTTTGCATTATTGATTGTCTTTTTATTACATAACTACTATGGTATATAGATGTTGCTTCTAGATGAAGGGAGCCTCTTTTCTAAATTTTATATTCATTAAGAGACAAACAAAATCATGCATAGATAGATAGATATTGATTATCAATACTCAAATGTGGGTGTGTAATGTTTGCATTTATTCCCATACATGAATACACGTGTGTGAATTCTACACTGTCTCTAAACTACATAATTTTCTTCTTGTATTATTCTAAAATAATCAACATAACTTATGTAATGATACTGCAGTACAATATTTAAAAATCAAAACATTCTTCAGTGAAATATTTAAAAATTTCCACAGTCCAAAAAGCTGTTACAGTGACTAATCAAAGCTATGAAATGTATATTTTCAATATTTCTGTTTCGAGAAGACATATTTGATAGTTTATTCATAATGAAAATATTTAAAATGTTAGTTTAAAAATTTTATCTTCAACCTAACGTGTAAATAAATTTCAAGTCCATATGTTCGAGAAAACGTTAAAAAAATTGCTTTTAAAATAACTAAATAACTTATGATATTTTAATGTATGTAAAAAAAAACCCAGTAATTTACAAAAAATAACTTGAAAAGTAAAATTTCAATGCAATTTTGAAAAAAAAATTGCTAAAATTTCATATCTTTAATTAGAAATGTTTTTAAAAAATGCATAAATGTGCTAATTACTAAATATGCTAACACTAAAAACTAGCGTTATGGTGCTCATTATATACAGATTTCAATTCATTTAATTACTATAAACTTTGAAATATGAAAAACCCAATCTATCTAATTAATTTCAAAAAACGCAATCACTAATTAAAATTCTTAACGTCACTTTAAAGTCTGATTACAGACGTCTGACATTAAAACAGCTGCAATGACGAAATCATCCTTGAATCTCAAATTTATGCAACTTTTATCATTTTGGTTGCATTCTATTCAATTTTTCTTGCAGTTGTCCTGATTGGCAAATTGCCTGGCATTTGTCAGCAAAAAAAATAATTAATTTTATCTAAGCACAAAAGGGTGAAATCTCTTTAAAATTTTTGAATTTCAGGGGATTACTGAGAATGATTTTCTACATCATCAATTAACGAATCTGTAGTTAAATTTAGATAATTAGAATTTAAAACTTTAT
>OU015495.1:197355376-197360376 GCA_907164885.2 Dolomedes plantarius
TGAAATGACAAAAATAGCCCGTGGTTCGTATGTTAAGGCTGTACTAACCCCATTGGATTCGCTCACCTCAATGTTAACCTATGGAGGAAATTTGTCCACGGATTTCCGACTTGGATTCAAATATTTTTTTTAAAAAATTGTACTCCGTCATAGAGAAAGAAAATTTTCATTTGTGTACATTATTCGTTTTTTTAAAAAAAATGCAATTAATATTTTAAAATTGAAATTATTCGGGAAAAAATCTGGTTCAGTGTGTACTGCTTGGAGCGTACGGGATTGCGCGCACGCTCCAAGCACTTGCAAAAGAGCGTAGGGTATTGCGCGCTGGAAAACTTGCAGTACGCTCAAAAGCAGCTTTCCCTTCCTCTCCGACACCTTCACACGTGCACTCAATCACGCGGGATCGTGGTTTCATGCGGGAAAGAGCGTTCATATAAAGGGCGCTATTGAAGGCTGTAGGAGAAAGAAATGGGGTTTCTGTTTAGGTCGGGCCTATTTGGCACTACAAGGGTCGAAGACTGTCTTTTTGCCCGGTGCCACCACAATTTTGACCGATAATATCCAGGGGGGGGAGGGATCTGGTGGGCTCATACCCTCTTCCCGCCCCTACAAAAGAACATGAAGGGACTCTCCGGCCTACAGATTTAACGTGCCCTGTACTTGGATTTTAGACGAGAGCAATCAGCAACTCTTGTCGAAATTCAAACAGAGCACCCTCCATGCCGAATTCCGACGCGCTAGAAACTAGGCTGCACCGATTCCCTGGCATGAGTGTTTACAGCCATTCGAAATCGGCTAACTGCAAGTTCCGGTTTGTATTTCCTTTCTGTATCAGAAGATGCCCGCAGAACTCCCGGACAACTAACCAACCAACCTCGCTGCAAGGTTGTAGAACTTTGAATCACGTTGTTTAACCAAGGAATCACGTCCTTGATTAATGACACATGTAACGATGTAACTGAAGCGGCATTAGACTTAAAAGAATTCAGTATCGTCTTTAGTTCAGCATCGCGATGCGCTTCAAATACATTGTGCTCACCGTCGTCTTTAGCTTCACATACTAATCTTTTGTTGCTTCAATATATTTCTATGGCGCTTTTATCATGCGTTAATTAATCATCTTTTGTTTAAAATGCCTGAAACATGTGTAAAAGGGCGGGTGGGGAATTAGTCATGAAAATACACTATCTAGATTCTTAACAAAGATTAAACTGTAACTTCAGTATGAAAGGAAATGAATATGCATTTCAAAGACTTTAAATTTCTCCTAAGTTTATCGTTTTAACATTTATTCTCGTTTAATATTGCGAATAGTGGCACCAATTTAAACTTTAAATGTGATTGCAAATGAGATAAAAATTTACAAATCCATCTCATTTTCCCGTATTAAATTACTGATATCATTTACTTAGTACACGAGTTCTTGTAAGATTTGTGAAAAATTTAGTGATTATTATTTCTTAACATAATATTAAGAGAAAATTATACCACATCCAATTATTTTATGTCCTTAGAGGAAAGTTTACATTAAATCAAGGCTATTAACTTATGTTTTTTTCCGAAAGTGGAATTATTTTTTTTACATTATGCCTACAATCATGAGAAAACCGGAGCTTAATAGCTTAATCATCAAAACTCATAAAAAGTGTTGAAATCTGATACGCAGATTTAAGGATATTAACTAGCTGTACTCAGTACTCGTAAAGATGTACATATAGACGAGTATATATTCCCCAGTACAGTTTACTAAGGTTGAATATTTTGCGAGAAGTTGTATCTAGAGACAGATTAAATATTTCTTCTGTTAGTCACAACACAGTGCAGCAATTTCGCATCCAAAATTGTTTCAAAACATAGCGTGTTCAGCATTACCTTCTGCATCACAGGCGTTTTGATTCTGTGAAAGGTTGCACATATCAAACACGTTCCTGTGTGAGAACCATCATAAGTCTCTCCTTCCACGTAATTTTTCAAGTATTTATTTACAGCTAATAGACCAAGATAGAGCGGTTGTTATACCTAAAGCCTCAATTACTCGTTATTAGCATATAAAAGGTATATTACTTCCACAATTATAAGGTTTGAGCAGGGGATCTGTTCATGTATTATCTCTCTATTAAAGTCTCTGAGAGGGTAAATGAAAGTTCAAACGCCAGCTGATGTTGTTGTGTTTCTATGCGAATAAATTTCTTTTTTGACCTATTTGACACCAGTGGGAGTTGTTTTACTGACCTGCCTACAAAGCAGAATATTTAGTTGGTTACTTTGTTTCAAAGCAATGCAGATAAGAACGAGATATCAAAAGTTGAAATATTGCGGCAATAAATTATAAGATGTTCAATAAAAAAAACTTTAGATTTTTATTTACTTATTTTACTTTCCTTAAAGACACAACTCCGTTCACTTTGACCAAAACTTATTAATGACAACATTTAAATCAATAGCTTTGCTTTCCACTATTAATTTTCAGCATAGTTGATTGAAGAGTGAAGTTTTAAGTTAAAATTTGTAAAAAAGGGACATAAGGCTGTAATGATACTGAATGTATAACACATATAGGTACAGAAATTAACTGATCATTTTTTGATCAGTTAATCAACCCAATTTAAAGAAAACCCAATTTAAAGAAACTAAACTAGGCTTTATATAAAATATATGTATTAGCATATATGTTCCCTATCGACATTCCCTAATGCTTAAATGTTGTTTAGATGCTATCTAGAGCAGGGGTGGCCAACTTTTGTGTACATAAGATCTACTTTTCATCTTAAAAATGTGTCTCGATCGACTTGGTCTCATAGGCGACTTGTTGGCCACCCCTGATAAATTACTTGTATCCTCTGGTTCAAAACATATATCTTCTCTTGTAAGTTGCTTCAATTTTTTTCCATTTTTGAATTTGCAGAATTCACTTAATATTTTTTTAATCTACGAGATAACTTGTTCATTTTTCAAAGACGTTTTTATAAAGTTGTAACTTTCCTGTGCTTTCGGAAATGTATACATACATTTTCGGTAGCATACATAAGGAAATCACAATGCCTTCGCCCAATTAAAAAAAAAAAAATTCGTTAACAAAGGAGCGCAGGCGAAAATCGTTCCCTTCTGCTACTAAACACTAATAAGTAGACCAGTAAACCTAGAATTATCATAAATCTGACCAATTAGCCATGAAAATTGTTCTCCATTCCAGACGTTAGGAGCCCAGTTTATTAATATAAAATTTATTTACACTAGTTTCAGTTGATAATTTTTTGGTAAGTGTCTACTGTAAAGTTTCAAAAATTATACATAAGCAGAAGAGAAATCGTTATCCTAAATGACTTATGGGTGAAAGTGAATAAGGAAAATCTTATGTTACGAAGACTTTATTTTATATCTAAATACCAGTACTTTTCTCATTTAACATTTTCGAAAATAGCAGAGAATTAAGATCTTAAAAAAAATGAGTGCGAGAAATAAAAAAAGTAGCAATTTACAACAAACTTCGTAAATAAACTCGAGGTTTCACTCTTATGCCATGTTAACCTTTACCTTACGGTGTGGGATAGCATGTATCCCAAGAATATATATATATATATATATGTATATATATATATATATAAGTATGTGTATATATATATATATATATACACATACATATATATATATATATATATATATATATATATATATATATATATATATATATATATATATATATATATATATAACACCCTCAATGGCCGTTCTTAGAAATTGGGTATGAAATTTCCCGTTCTAAAGAGGGAATGGAAAAATGGGCCTCGTAAGCTAAGGGTTAATAGAAGAAAGTCAACTTTTTTATTCTGCAAAGAATATATATCGCTCTTATCCAACTTGTAATTTTTTTCTATCATTTAGAAATTTATATTTCAGTTTACGATACACAATTATGCCCATTTCTGCTGAATTAAAAAATCGAAAACCGAAACTATACAATCATTATTCATCTGAAATCTATGGAAATTGACAAAAAACAATGAAAAAAATCTGTAAAAGTAAGGTATAGAAAGAAAGTCTCTATATTTGCCTTGAGAGACTAACATTCTCCAAATTTGATCTTTCGATTTGATTTTAGCCTCCACATATCTATTACTTTATTTTACTTTCACTTAATCCAAACTTTTGCGCGATTATCAAAGAAAACCTCAAATTTAAAATCAATGTTAAATTTTTGTCAAGCGTCCTTAAAAATATCGGAATGATGTCATTTTTTTCTCTATCTTATTTTAGGAATACGGTTAGAAGATTAGAAATAAGTCATATGTATAAGTACAAACAATTTTAGATAAAAAGATTTATTTTCAAGCAGTGTATGCAGATCGCAATATCGTGTAAATTTTTAAAGAAAAACTTATACATAAAATTTTTACCAATATAATTCATACTTAAAATATAAAGATAAATTTTAAAAATCGGCCTGTAGCGGCCGTGTGAAACAGCACGTTGGCTTTCGATGCTGAGGGTGCTCGGATCAAATCCCGGCGTCGTGACACTAAAATGCCTCTGTTTATGTCGTCCCTTCATAGGGGGTAAGCTGGTCCGCCTATATGGTGCCCCCATAATAAAATGACCAGCAAAACTGCGGTGTATTACAGGCGAATGTCTTCACGACAAATGCCTTCGCATTGGTTGAAAAAAAGTAATAAATTATTACAAGATAAAAAGAACTTTTTATATACCATGTTTTTTAATTTTCTATTGAATCATATAAACTTCACAATTCTATGTATTAATAAATGCTTTTTTAAAATTTTTTTTTGATGAATTATCCCATCAACTTGAAAGAAAAGGAAGTTAATTGGAAGTTAACTTGCATTTAACTTTTCTTTCCAGTTCCGGCCAATAGACGGTTGCACCAGTCTACAAAACAAATTAACTGAAAATTAATTTAATTCAACTTGAAAGAAACTGAAGTTAATTGGAAGTTAACTTGCATATAACTTTTCGTTTCCGTTCCGGAAAATAGATGGTTGCAC
>OU015495.1:197365376-197387876 GCA_907164885.2 Dolomedes plantarius
TTTTTTGGATAATATCCAATCGTCTGCTGCATTAGAAAGAATTTTTTTTTGTTGTTGTCTATTTAGTTGTTACGCACGTGACGATAAATTTATTGAAAGTACCAGAAAAAGAAATCACGTGATCAGCATTTAATAAATTAAATTCTAAAAATTAATCTTTAAAAATTCACCAAAAATCAGGAAATGGAGGTAAAAATTCGAAAAAAATTTCATTTTGAAGGAATTTTTATGATCTTTCTCGTGATATAAATTTTATAACCCTCAATGTATTATTTTAAATGCAAACGTAAAAAAAGTTTAAAAAACAGCTTAAAAATTTAATTTAAAAAAATCTAAGAAGAATTTTTGAAAAATCTTTCTTAGTGCCCCCCTACACTATTAGAAGAATCGCCATGCAAAGTTTCAGCCCTTTAGGTCCAGCGGTTTGGTCTGTGCGTTGTATTTCAGTCAGTCAGTCAGTGAATGAATGAGTCAGTTACGGAACTGTTTTATATATATAGTTAAATACTGATTTTAATTGGTCGTTACTGATATATAACTTGCGTAGGAAGATGAGAAAACGGATAGAACAGAAAAAGTAATCTTATTTAATCAAATATTAATTAAATTTAAATTTTCTATCTCGTACCGGATATGACGACATCAAAACAAAATTTAAAGAAGAAATATGAATAACAATGAGAAGAAAATGAAAAATATATATAACCATGTGCTTATGTAATAAGCTCGCATTTTGTCAAAGCCCTAAACATGAGGAAGAATTACCATTAATACATCAATCAAACTATCATCTTGAGCTAATAATGAGTACTATTGGCGATCATACAAGATACAAGTGTCATTATGATCATTACGATATCATTATGATCATATGATCATACGATCATACAAGTGTCATTAAATACGCATCAAGGGAGAAGGTAAGGTTCCTGAATGTCTGGGGAGTAATAATTCCTACTCCAGCTCTTTGCAGACAGCTTAATATTGCTTACACGTTGCGATAATGAAATACCAACAATAATATTAACTGAAATGCAAACGCAATAGTCAACTAGCATTTGTATATTTTAGCTATCTTTTTTTCTCTCTTAGTGCGTAAAAGCGCTTGAAACCAAAAATTTCATTGAAATTTCCGAATTAAAGTTTTTTTATTAGAAATCAGTATTATGTTTCGCTGTGGCGAATCAGTACAAAAAATTTTCTCTCCATTTTTACAAACACCGTGCACGGTATGCGCCTTTATAAAGCACGTTATTATTATTTTTTTTCAAAGCAGCTGGGAATACCAACAATTAATGTGCATAATAATAGCTTTTATTTATTCGTTTTGTATGGACTTTGTTTTAAATAAAAGACTGTAGCCTTTTTGAATTTAATGCTTTAATTGCATTTTGTGGCAGTGAAAAAGTTAGAATTATTTTGGTTGATTGGGGGGGTTATTAGTATATTAATTATATTAATATAATTAGGATTTTTTAAATTCGAATTCATTGCTTTAAGATTGTGGTTAGTACATTGATTAATTGTTGTGATTCCCAAATTATGGAAACAACTCTGGTTTACACTGACAATTTAATTTATTGATTATTAACACACATAAATAATATGATACAAGTTACTTAATATTTCCTCCTTCATTTGCACATTACTCACAACTTCTTTACTACTAAATTAATTCTCTACGACACATATATTTAATTCATTCAATTATTATGACAATATTTCGTACTTCATCTACACATATTACTCTCAACTTCATTACTACTAAATTAACTAAATACAGGCTATTTGCAATATATATAAAAAGATTAAATACGTGGGTTCTCTGCATCGACGAGAAAGATAAGACTTGAATTGTCGCTGCGCTCACTCAAGTCCATCTAGGCCCGACAGTATCTCCTTGTTTCCGGCTCCAGCGTTACTCTGAATAACTTCTCTGAATCTCTGACGTGAAATTAACTCGCGTCCGGCGACTTTATATACCTTCGCTGAACGTTCTCGAAAGGTCCGGAAAACGCCGCCTTTCTTTATTCAGTTATTGTTCCCAGACGACTTGGCGCCTCTGGTCGGCAACGTCCCTTTTGTAGCTTGCGAACTGTTCCGCGAGCTGTCGGTAGCACTTCCGCTCTTTATGTCACCAAGACTGTCTGTCTCCAGCCGTCTAAATCAATTATGTGCAGAAACCGTGCGTTGGTTGGTCTTCCCGCAATTTCTACGCACAAATATTCGCTATTGTACGGGAGTCGTTACAGTATCAACTGCCCCAAGATATTGTTTCGTCAAGCTAGATTTGTTTTTAGGTAAAATTTAACGATTTTTGATATTGAAACAAATTAACAATTTTTCTGATGTTGAAGGTAATGTTTGCTGATAGAAGTTACTACATTTAAAGCAAAACTTGCCAGAATACTGGCCGCTTACTCCATCAGTAGACATTGAAAAAACGCTCTTCGCCTGACATTTTTAGTGATCAACGGCAAAATATTACAGTATCCTACCTAATAACTTTACATCATATAGTGCATTAAAAATGTTACTCATAAAAGGAAATACTTTTTCAAATCTTTCGTTTTTTTTAATATATGTTGCCATCATATTTTTCAACCATATTTGTTACATTTTACGAAGACTGAAATTTTTTAATGAGTATTTATTTCATTTTTAGCACACATTTTAAAGACATTTAATGCACCTTCGCATAAATGTGTGTTCAATAACGCCTGTAACCTGCTCTCTAATAATGACAATAGAAACGCCATTATGCATATTTTTTCTAAGAACAGATATCAAACTCGAGCATCTTACCATCAAGATTTGTATTCAAACAACAAACAAAATGAGAAGCTCTCAATATTTTTTCCTTTCTTCGAATTGCTTTCATCGCAAATTTCAAAATACTTTACAATTGCCTACATTTCTCTCTCTCTCTCTCTCTCTCTCTCTCTCTCTCTCTCTCTCTATATATATATATATATATATATATATATATATATATATATATATACATAAATATATATATATATATATATATACATATTCTATATACATAAAACAGTTACGTAACTGACTCATTCATTCATTCACTGACTGACTGACATACAACGCACAGACCAAACAGCTGGACCTAAAGGGCTGAAATTTTGCATGGCTATTCTTCTAATAGTGTAGGGGTGCACTAAGAAAGATTTTTCAAAAATTCTTCTTAGATTTTTTTAAATTAAATTTTTAAGCTGTTTTTAAACTTTTTTTACGTTTGCATTTAAAATAATTCATTGAGGGTTATAAAAATTTATATCACGAGAAAGATCATAAAAATTCCTTCAAAATGAAATTTTTTTCGAATTTTTACCTCCATTTTCTGATTTTTGGTGAATTTTTAAAGATTCATTTTTAGAATTTAATTTATTAAATGCTGATCACGTGATTTCTTTTTCTGGTACTTTCAATAAATTTATCGCCACGTGCGTAACAACTAAATAGACAAAAAAAATATTTTTTTTCTCTTTCTAATGCAGCAGACGATTGGATATTATCAAAAAAAAATGCATATCCCTTACGATTTTTTTTATAAATATATATATATAGATAGATAGATATTTTACATCAATTGTATACATTGATCATCGCATTTATTATAAATATATATATTTATTTTTTGGCATAAATTGCATACGTTGACTGTTGAATTTAATTTGAATGTACTCTGTAGCGAAGCGCGGGTTTTCAGCTAGTATATATATATATATATATATATATATATATATATATATATATATATATAATATATATATAATATATATATATATATATATATATATATATATATATATATATATATATATATATATATATATATATATATATATATATATACAGGGTGTCCAGCGAAGAAGTCCCTGATTTCAAAATTAAAAATTTCGAAAGCAAAGATCTGTAGAAGAATGCAACAAACGGTATATTTATCGTGAAAGCTGTAAGAATTTTATATACTAACTAGCTGAAAACCCGTACTTCGCTACGGAGTACATTCAAATTAAATACAACGGACAATGTATGCAATTAATGCCAAATATATATATATATATATTTATAATAAATATAATGATCAATGCATATATATATATTTATAGGAAAATCGTAAAGGATAATTTTATAGACAAAATAATGTAGAAGAAAATATTCAAATTAAATCTAATATAAAAAATACTAAAGAATATACTACAGTTAATATAGTACAGTTTGTAGAACATTTTTTTTACTGTATTTTAATATTTTTTTGGATAATGTCCAATCGTCTGCCGCATTAGCAAAGAAAAAAATATTTTTTGTCTATTTAGTTGTTACGCACGTGACGATAAATTTATTTAAAGTACCAGAAAAAGAAATCACGTGATCGGCATTTAATAAATTAAATTCTAAAAATTTATCTTTAAAAATTCACCAAAAATCAGGAGATAGTGGTAAAGATTCGAAAAAGATTTCATTTTAAAGGCATTTTTACGATCTTTCTCGTGCTGTAAATTTTATATCCCTCAAAGCATTATTTTAAATGCAAACGTAAAAAAAGTTTAAAAAACAGCTTAAAAATTTAATAAATAAAAAAAATCTAAGAAGAATTTTCGAAAAATCTCTCTTAGTGCACCCCTACACATAAGAAGAATCGCCATGCAAAATTTCAGCCCTTTAGGTCCAGCGGTTTGGTCTGTACGTTGTATGTCAGTGAGCCAGTTACGGAACTGTTTTATCTATATATATAAAACAGTTCCGTAACTGACTCATTCATTCATTCATTCATTCACTGACTGACTGACATACAACGCACAGACCAAACCGCTGGACCTAAAGGGCTGAAATTTTGCATGGCGATTCTTCTAATAGTGTAGGGGTGCACTCAGAAAGATTTTTCTAAAATTCTTCTTAGATTTTTTTAAATTAAATTTTAAGCTGTTTTTTAAACTTTTTTTACGTTTGCATTTAAAATAATACATTGCGGATTATAAAATTTATATCACGAGAAAGATCATAAAAATTCCTTCAAAATGAAATCTTTTTCGAACCTTTACCTTGATTTTCTGATTTTTGGTGAATTTTTAAAGATTAATTTCTAGAATTTTATTTATTAAATGTTGATCACGTGATTTCTTTTTCTGGTACTTTCAATAAATTTATCGTCACGTGCATAACAACTAAATAGACAAAAATGATATTCTTTTTCTTTCTAATGCAGCAGACGATTGGATATTATCCAAAAAAAATAAATATCCCTTACGATTTTTTTATATATATATATATATATATATATATATATATTTGGCATTAATTGCATACATTGACCGTTGTATTTAATTTGAATATACTCCGTAGCGAAGCGCGGGTTTTCAGCTAGTATATATATATTTTCCAAATTGTTACAAAATCTGCTAACAGATGGCGCTGTTAGCCAAATTCACTGCAATTTACTGGCGCAGGCATGGATTGGCCTCCATATTCGCCGGACCTGAGTCCTTGTGACTATTTTTTATGGAGCACATTAAAAGATACTGTCTACAGGACCTATCCCACCACGCTGGACGAGCTTTAGTCGGCGATCTGTTGGGCAGCTGAATCGATTTCTGTTGACACACTACAGGGTGTGATGACAAATTTTGTTGTTCGTTTGCGCCACCTCCGTACAGCGAATGGTGGACATTTTGAAGCGATTGTGATGCAGTGATTACAAAGACTGCTTGCAAAGAGTACGAGTTTATTTATGCATGCTGATACGAGTTGTAGACCGCCATCTGTTAGCAGCTTTTGTAACTATTTCGAAAATGGGTGTATAAAATTCTTACGTCTTTCACGATAAAAATACCGTTTGTTGCATTCTTCTAATGATCTTTGTTTTCAAGATTTTTAATTTTGAAATCAGGTACTTCTTTTGAAATCAGGTACTTTTGAATTCAGGTACGCTGGACACCCTATATATATATATATATATATATATATATATATATATATATATATATATATATATATATATATAAATATATATATATATATATATATATATATATATATATATATATATAAATATATAAATATATATATATATATATATATAAATATATATATATATATATAAATATATATATATATATATATATATATATATATATATATATATCTTATATATATATTTCTTCTGTCCGTGTGTATGTAACTGAACTCCTCCTAAACGACTGGACTGATTTTTATGAAATTTTGTGTGTGCAATTTAGTTGATTCGAGAATGGTTTAGATTCACAATTTGATCCGATAGAATATGTTTTTATATTTTTAATTAATTAATAAAAAACCAACAATTTATAAGGGGGTGCATCCGGTAAATGGAAGCTTTTACAGTTTGTGAAATCACCCCTCTAGATAATGGCGTCCACGTTAGGTTTAGTTAGCAAACAGCGAGCGAAAAAATAAAAATAAATAAAATCAAAAATTTTCAAGTCATATATTAAACCAGAATAATAAATGAAAATAATAATCTCTCAAGTCAGATTTTATACTCTAAAATGGATCAGATCCAACGGCATATTGATACTCTCGACACGCGATGGAAAATTCGTATCAACCACGGTAAGTGACACGAGATCTTTTTTAATCGCCACTGCAATCCTCCTCGCCTATATTTTTGTGTCTATTGAAGAGCTAAAGACTAAGCTTCTATTCTGCTAACTTATTTCCGACTAAAAACTCCTCTGACATGTATAATCACCAGCCCACAACAACTTTCCAATAGCGAATATGTTTCACTTTACCCACTGGAACACCGTGTTATCGTGGGGCATTCGGAAGGTCGCCCATTCGGAAAGTACCGTGCTCTCGACCCGGGTTCGAATCCAGAGTTGTGTAAATTTTGCTAGACCTTTTATTTCAGCTTTTTTTTAAAGGCTTTTTTATTTCAGCTTTTATTTTATTATTTTTTAATTATTTAATTATTATTTTATTTTATTTTTTTATTTTTATTTTTAAAAATTATTATTGTTTAAAAGTATTATTTTTATTTATTTTTATTTTTTTCAGCTTTTTTATGACGAAATACCGAATATAGCTGAAATCTGAGGAGTTTATTATACATTTATACATTTTTAATTGGGTTTTCATATTATTAATATGTATCACATTTCGTATGCTTTTTTTTCTATGTTATTTATACTGTGTTAATTTTTAAATTGATTTTGGTTAACAAACATTCTTAAAATCCCAGGCATCACCGGGTACTTCAGCTAGAATTACAACGTTTGAACAGGACAACGTCTGTCGGGTCCGCTAGTATATATATATATATATAAAAATATATATATATATATATATATATATATATATATATATATATATATATATATATATATATATATATATATAAATATATATATATATATATATATATATATATATATATATATATAAAAATATAAATATATATATATATATATATATATATATATATATATATATATATATAAAAATATAAATATATATATATATATATATATATATATATATATATATAACGATTCTCGTGACGTTTCACTTACGTATAACTGAGTTCCTTCGTAGTAGTTCAGTCTTGGTTGGATGCAAGGAATGATAACACATCTTCTCACAGCAAAATATTTTATAAGTCTTACTTCCTTAAGAGCTCCAGTTCAAACAATATATATTTAGCTATTTTGTCCGACTTACCACTTCTAGCATGCGTCCGTGCAGCAACGCGTGCGGCCAGGTCTTTACTTTTAATTCCCCCCGAAGCGTTAGCAGAGCTGTAGAGCACTGCCAACCTTATGTAACCACTACAGTGGTCTAAATGGTGCTGCTATCTGCTTAACTTCCCGTTGACTATCTGTTCACAATGGCGTTAATTTTTAAGTCGAGGCGTATTTTTTAGGCCAGTTTTTGCACATCTCTTCTAGATACAGAAATAGCACCGGACGGGAAAAATCTAGTATCTGAGAATGATATCAAAAACTTTCCTTTCCCATGCGGTTATCCCTTTCATTTTGAAATATCTGCAGTTAAAACTTCTTATAATTGAAGTGCTGTTAATTTCTTTTGCATGTTTTGTTTTTAAGTTAATGAAATATCTTATTATTATCCCTGTAACATCTATAATATAAATATAAACATGAATATAAACAGAATATAAATATAAAAATATAGGTACCAATTTATTTGATATATTATAGTTCTTGTTCTACTTAGGGGACTTTTAACTTCTTTACAGCCTTTTGTCGTTTATTATATATAGATGTTTAGCAACGTTTGATGTTGTTTTACTATGCAAAGAAATGAAAATCATTAATTTCACATTAACGTTGTGAAAACACATATTTTGTGTAATAAAGTGGGAAGTAGTAGTGATTGTAACATAATCTCTTTTTATCGACCAGTTAAAAACTAGAGGAACGTAAATGAAAGTCCAGAGACCAGAGAAAGCAGTTATAAAGTTACATTGCCTGTAAAATGTTTGTACGATAAAAAATGCTTTAATAGCTCGCTATCACAGAGTCGAAGATTTTATTTCCTTGTGTAGCGGAAATTTTACAGGCAATTTATGCCTTACTTAATGATAAACTTTTGTTTTCCCTTTGAATGTTTTGTTTTCTATTCTCATTGGGACGGGATAAATCTAATTGGTAGAATTAAAACAAAATAATCTTTTTTTTTTTCAGAACTGTCAACGATTTCAGTTTTGTGAATAAGCATTCCATAATTGTGAGTTAAACAAATATTTAATCTATAACGCCCTGCAGGGCTTGTGGTGGCCTAGTGGTAGCTCGTCGGCATTCGATGCTGAGGGTTCTCGGATTGAATCCCAACAAGCACCATTAAGGCTGCTATGTACTAAGGAAAAAAATCGTATTTCCCTTTTCCTCTTCTTGCAGACTCTTGTGGTGGGAGGAGTCCAGTTGACAGTTCGAGAATTCCACCCCCCTTAGGATTGACATTTTGAGGTATTGTAATGGCTCTCTCAGGGGGGGGGGGGTTAAGCGCTGCCCCCAAATTTTTTATTTGAAATATATTTTTGTCAACTATTTACTGGTACATAAATGCTGATAATCAAATAAAATTGGTATTGTCAGATAGCCTGAACTTTTCTGCAAAGCGCTACGGGATTCATTTTATAAATTTCGTCCACCGAAGGAATTTATGAGAGTTTAAAACACACTATACCAGATTTTTCCACGAATAATTTAAATTTTAAAATATTAATTGCATATTTAAAAAAAAACGAAAAATGTACACAAATAAAAAATTTCTTTCTTTATGACGGAGTGCAATTTAAAAAAACAAATCTTTGAATCCAAGTCGGCAATCCGTGGACAAATTTTCTCCATAGGTTAACATTGAGGTGAGCGAATCCAATTGGGTTAGTACATAGCAGCCTTAAGTGCTTCCGTGTCTAGGTCAGATATGGGCACATTGAAACCGTATACCGGAGAGATTCTCTTTAAAGTCAGAGGGGGTGAGAGAGATTATGGTCCCCAGATGTCCTCCCTGGGGGTGCTTGGTCAAAATTGAGATGGCACCTGGCTAAATCGGACTCCGACATTTGCGGTGCCATAATAAAACCAGGGCCGCCCCCCACCCCCCTCAGCCCGCTAGTCTATGTAGACCTGGTCTGGAATACGATTCCGGCCAGGGTGCATTAGAAACAATAACGACAACATAACGCCCTGCAGCTAAATTAGTTAGCATATTCACATATTTAAAAAAATCATATCTCACTGTAATAAAAAAACGTAACAAATCCGTTTTATAATAAAATAATGTAGTTGTCGGGGAAAAAAACTCCAGATGTTTTTAACTAGAATTTCAAATACAGTAATAAGGTAAGAAAAGTTGAACTAATGCTCGTAAAAAAATAAAAAGAAAAAAAAAGAAAATCCTACACTGCCATAGATATATGTATTTATTTTTTGCATAAATAAGGATCAGATTTAATTTCGTTCCTCATAGACACAGATTTGTAGGGTATATATTTTTAAACTCTTCAGTAAAGCCAGTTTTTTTTTTGAGAATCCAGTCGAAATTTCTCTATACAGAAGCTAAAGTAAAGTAATTGTATGAAATTATTTGAGATAAAGAAAAGGTATGTTGGAATTATTATCGTCTGTTATCCGATAATAATTGGACTTTAAGGTAAACTAAACTAACCACAGTTTGCATAATTTTGCGATCAGACTATCGGAAAAGTAACAATTTTATCGATGAATAATGTTGGTGGAGCTACTAGTGACAAAGGGATGTGAGAATTCTTTTTTATCAATTTACCTCCACTTTTCAAGGAATTCTAGTTTTATCCTCTTAAAAGAAGAATGATTGAACAGAAAAAAGAAATGAGCAGTTTTTATGGTTGTAATTTAAATATAATCGCTAAATTTCTTTCTCGCATACCGTAAAATTTCTATTATGAAATAAGAAATGTGGCTTCCTTTCATGGATAATGAAAGATTTCTTGGTGTAATTGCATTTCATGACCTAAGTTGCGCAAATGCAAATTTTCTAAATTTTTTTTCTATTAAAACATTTCTCTGAATCAACGTCCACGTTATAATATTTTTTTTTATATATGTTTCCTTCTGCTATCTCTCTTAAACTGTGTGTGGCCCCTCGCTTTTCTTTTTGCTATATGAAACTCCTTTTTATTAAATTTTGGGAGTAATCCCGCTATTCGTTCCCACAGACTCAATATCAGCCTTATAATACGTGCATTGAACTTAACTTTCTAATGTCTGAACTGTTTCTTCAGACTTATCTCGGTGTTATTGCGCAAGATCTGGATTTCAGGTGTGGCACGGCGAATTGTTACCACTTGTGAGATGAATCGCGGCTCCCGCAGCGAAACTGCTTGTGCCCGAATTTCTTAGAAGCTGCTCGCGGCTGGTCGTCTTTTATTCCGTCAGCTGCATTTCCGTTTCTACGCTTTTGAACCGAGCGTCATGAATGATTAGGAATGGAAATTTGTTATTTTTTGGTCTAGAAATCAGCGAGCGCATTTTATCAGTTTGATATTTATAACTCGCTGGAATACGGAGAGTTCTACTATTGCATAGTTCTATCAGATATATAAATCTATGCAACCTCTGATGTTTGATGGTAATCGAGGGACAATTAATTGCTTTATACTTCGAGTACAAAGAATCTTTGTCACGCAAGATTATTATTTTCTAAGAATTCTCGCAAATTGGAAATCTAATAGCATTAAACTTACCAGCATCTACAGGCCCGGACGCGAATTTCAAATACGTACATGGATTTTGCAACCGAGGGCGGGGCTAACCGTAACGGCCAATGATCGCGAGCGCATGCTTTCTGTTTTCAAAAGCACTCAACGGTTTAATGGCGGATAATGAAAGTTTACCGATTGTCGTTAAAATTGTGTCCTCCACTGATTTAAACGAACATAAATTTGAATATGCAGTAAGAGCGAATATCCAGGATGCAGAATCATTTTCTGCCTGGGTGAAAAAATTTTCGGACTGTTAACCTGACAATTTTTTATATTTCAATCGGGCATTTTTGGAGATTTTCAGAATTTAATTGAACCTTTTCAAAACATATCCAATATATTCTACTTTTTTCAATAGTAATTCCTTTGTAGGGATTACTATTTATGGTTGATTGATTTTAGAATGGTTCTTAGTGTTTCAAATTTCTTGTGGATGCAACATTTCAACATGTAGCATATAATTTTAAAGATAATTGAATAATTTTTACATTAAAAATTTTCTTCTGCTGCCTAAAATTGAATAATGTTGACAGAAAGTAGCTTTTTATTAAAAAAAAGCATAAATTCGAAGTATTTATTAGATATTAAAAAGGAGAGTTAATTTATTATTTTTTTATGCAGAAAAATACTTGATTTTCTTTCCAATTTATAAGCGTGCTAAAAACTAACAAACGCTACACACCCAGGGTGAGTGACTAGACAAACAGAATATAAACAAACATAAAAGTCCAAACATAAATGTTTCAAAGTCCAAATGTACGCGTAGTAAAGAACAAGTGTTCATTGGCTGTTACGGTTAGCCCCGCCTTTGGTTACAAGATCCATGTACGTATTTGAAATTCGCGGCCCGGACTTAGAGACCTAGGGCCCCTAGACACTTACCATTTGGGCCCCCCACCATCTCGAAGCTATTTTGGAAATTTAGCAAATTAAATGCACTAGTACAGAACATATAATTTTTAATCGACTTTAATGACTTTAATAAACATCAGAATAATACAGTCTATGTTACTATAGTTACGTTATTCTATAAAATTTACAGAATCATACGACGAACTTTCTTCTGTGCAAAAGAACGAATGACGTCATCATAGTCAATTGACTGCATTATTTCTGACTCTATGTACATTACAGAGAGTGAATTGAGCCTGTTCTCTCCTATGTTAGATCTTAAGTAAGCTTTTTGATAAGGCAAGCCAGGCTTTTGAGCTAATGTAAAGCCACCGGGGCCCCTAGGCCGGGGCCTTGTAGGCCTAGGCAGAAATCCGGCACTGAGCATCTACACCTGTGGTCATTTTCTTGTATCAAATCTGTTTGGAATCCTTTTTGTAGTTGTTGGTTTTGTGAAATATCCTTTTAACGTAGGATTACGTTCCTCCATAACGATCCTCCAGAAAGGAAAATTTCATATGCTAAAACCGTCCGTCCGTACCTCGCGAGTTATATTAATAAATAAAGTATAAAATAATATGATTTACGTGGGAAAGCTCAGATCTTGAAGTGATGAACTTTGGAATAAAATTAACAAGCTTTCACTAACTTATCTTCTGACTTGTTACATGAAAAAAAAAATGTAAATGCATTTCTTAATAATAATAATAATAATAATAATAAATAAATAAATGAAATTTTTAAAAAAATGCGCTACGGAGTGTAACTAGGAGAGCTTGTAATTACGTTTATAAAAAAGAGTCTGCGGACGTACAAAACAAATTCTACCAGGAATCAACTACGTTCTCGTAAGGCAATTTTGTAATATCTACCAATGAATGTTACTGCCCAGTACAAATATAAATCTCGTTACTTATAATCAACGTGATACGTACTCATCCTTTTCGCATGCCTTGAAATAAAGGTCCCTGATAATTAGATTGCTTTCATAGTTAAGGCATTTGTGTACTTTCCATATAAGCCAGATTCAGTCAACAATCCCTTTTTTCAGTTTTCCAGAAGTAATCATTTACTTTTTGGAGTATTTAAAACTTTAATCACACTGATGAATTATAACCAACATACAGATCTCAAGAATTTCTTTTTGGCGACGGAAGCTGATTAGAGATGTAAATTAGTAGTACAGGGTATAAGGCTCAGATTTCACCATGACGATCAAAAAATATTAAGGTTCCAGGATCCTCGGAACGTTAATTATCAATTAATCATCAATGGATCATTATCAATTAAGGGGATAGTGGACCTTTCAAAACGATTTTTGAAATTTTTACCTTAGAGATATGAAATTTTGTATATATATTCATTAAAGTATAACAATATTAAACACCTTATAAAATTTTATAAATATTTTTAAAAAAATATTTTATAATTAAAAAATTTAAATTAAATTACCCTTCTTTAAAATGCTCCTTGTGACTCAATTTTAAACTTTTCCCCTTAATTTTGCATTTATATTGCTTATAAATACTTTCTGAACAAAGTTATGTATTTTTTTGTACTTTTGTTGAATAGTTAATTTTTAGAAAATATTTTTATGCTTGTACTCTGAATTTTCGCGAAATTTTTGTACTTTTCTACACTAAAGTTAAACTTTTATAACCTAAATGACCTCGAATCCTAAAATGGATACATAACTTTATTTTGATGTATTACAAGAATCTTTATTATAAATTTCATAAAATTTCGTCAAAAATTATGACGCGAGGAGCATTTTAAAGACTTGCAAATCTGGAAATTTCTCATTTTGAGAAAGTCATTTAAAAGATAATTTTTTATCTACCTTTAATACTTACTACTCTAAAACCACCAATTTTTCATTTTTCTTTTCACTACACATTTTAAATGCATTTCATTCCAATATTTACATTTTTTTAAATATTAATTCACCCCCCAAAAAAATTCCAATTTTTGCTCGAGTTTTGGTTATTTGAAAGTCCACCATAATGATCCATGATTTAAACTAAAAATATTGTTTTAACGCTATGGAAGAGAAATTAAGAAATCAGTTAAGTACATTACAAATAAGTTTTACGTAAGCATTACATTTAATGAATAAAACTAATTAAATGTTTACGTGATTCAATAAGCATACATTCAGTAAAGCTCCTAGCCTTGCCTATCTAAATCCATTTGAATTTCATTTCTGTTGTAGAAGTCAAGTGATGACTTTAATATTACTTAACAGTGATTAGGGAATCATTATTTAAGGTTGTTTTTAGATTTTTTTCGTGAAGTGAAAATTTTTTATCAAATTTTTCACACAAAAAGATCATTTAAAGATAAATACCTTTATCCATTTTTTCTTCAGTAAATATTTTTTTGGCTACCATGGGAATTAAATTCGAGACTTCTAATGTCTATCTACTATTTCTAATGTGCAGTTTGAAAAATACTTAGTTGTAGATTATCTACAGCTTTATGTAAAGGTAAAAGATCTATTAGAATCAACTGATGCACAACGGAATAAATAAATGCGCATAAAAAGTTGATTTAAAAATTTATCATTCGAAATTTATCCTTATGCGTTATCAACCTCTATGTGTTTATCCATTTCCACTTGCAAATATTAAGTTTTGATTTTTATTTTAAAACGATTTACTTTCTTCTATACTAAAAGCAAATAATATTTATAATACGTTGATGCATATATAAATATATAATTTTGATGAGCCGCAGAAATAGAAGCAAAACTACACCGTCTTTTGTCTAAAACTATATGAGCGTGAAATGGATTTGAAATAAGCATCTTAGCACAATTTTGGTTCAGTGCCTTGGGGTATCGCATTCATAAAAAGCGATGGAGAGAAATAGCTTCTGTATCGCCTAATCCCTTTCATAAAAATCTAAGCATTTCCCTTTCTTTTGTTCTCTTTAATTGTCTGGAAAACCTTTTAAAGTATCGTCTGGGTGGCCTACTTGTGTTTATTTAATGGAAAAAATAAACGTCTCTAATTTATTTGTATTATAAACGAGCTAACTGTTTAATAAAAAAATTAATTATGCCCCTTTTGTGTTCAAAATAAAGCCCCACGAGGGTAACGTGCTCTATGACTCTTTGTTAATTATTAAGGATTGCTGTCGCTGGTGGCGCCATCTTTTGGCACGTAGTTAAACTTCATAAACAAATACTCGAAACATTTGTAATTCAATATTTGAATAACGTTTGAAATTTTCAACACAGTATTTCAAATACAAATATAACAATTGAAGGGAAAAGTACGTACATGCAGTATGGAGATATTCTTTTTCATCTTCTGATATTGGAGAATTAGGAATAATGGAATTTGTATGGGAAAGTAAGATTTTTTTTTGGCTTGTGATCTTATTATTTATTAATTTTATTTTTCGACTATCAGTTATGAAGGTAATCTCCTGTCCGAATGCCAAACATTTCTCTTATTTTTTCAGTAATTACTATTCCCTAAAAATAACATTGTTAGTAAAATTCTGATAAACATTTGTATGTGTAAACATTTGTAAAAGAAAAGAAACCACGTGATCAGAATTTAATAAATTAAATTCAAAAATTAAAATTAAAAAATTCACCAAAAATCAGAAATTGGAGGTAAAGATTCGAAAAAGATTTTATTTTAAAGTAATTTTTATGATCTTTCTCGTGATATAAATTTTATAACCCTCAAATTATTATTTTAAATGTCAAACTTAAAAAAAGTTACTAAAACAGCTTAAAAATTGAATTTAAAAACATCTAAGAAGAATTTTTCAAAAATCTTTCTTAGTGCTCCCCTATACTATAAGAAGAATCGCCATGCAAAATTTCAGCCCTTTAGGTCCAGCGGTTTGGTCTGTGCGTTGTATGTCAGTCAGTGACGGAACTGTTTTATATATATAGATTAATGTTGTTGTTGTTACTTATGCCCCTTGACCGACAACAACATCACACCAAAGCCATTAGATGACATTGGGCTGAGTGATGCGACTCCGGTTTTAAGTTAGCACCACAACTGCCGGAGTCCGACTTGGCTAACGGACCGGTCCCGTAATTTTGAACCAAGTCATGACGAGACCGGTACACTTGGCACCGCACCACCAGAGGTAAATTTGAGAACTTGGAGGACATTGCAGCCATGACAGATTTTACGTGCACCAGCCGCCATTAGAGTACACGACGGTGGATTTTGTCAGCGAAGAGCATCGAGCCAGTGACGTTCAGATCACTGGCCCGCTACTCTTGCCAATCCGGCCACCGCGCCCGTACCCTATTACTAAATTTATGTAATAAAATTGTCCAAAAGAAATTAGATTTAAAAAATAATTCTTGATCTAGAATTAGTCCAATATTAGTCTATAGAATTATAATGGGGGGTGGCGCTGTAGTAATGTTACAATGACGTAACTTTTAGGATAGAATTGGCTGCTGTTTCGTCATAACCGTCACTTACGGAATTGGGGTGTGTATGCATCTTTTACTTTGCATTAGGATTATTTGTGTGCTTGCATGTACGGTGCATTGAGCCCATACTGTAAGTTGTGTTTGTCTTTTCATTTTCTTTTTGACTTATTGCTTCCTTGGGGGACTCGGGGCCTTGGGATGTCTTTTGGGCTTACCTGCATCCTATTCAGAAAGTTCCCCTTGAGGTAACTGATATGGTTAGGCTCCCTGATGACGAGACCTGTCGGTTACCTCTATGTTGTTTTATGGTTCAGTTCTGGCACTTATACAGAATCTTGCCGTTGGTGCGTGGATGCCCAGAGTGCTTGATTTCTGTTTGTTTTTTGTCTATATTCGTATTATTTTTATCTATCTCTGTTGGATTATTTATCTATAGAATTATAAACTGACTTATGCAGTATTATTACGAAATATTCCCCGAATTGTTAATTTTTCAGATGTACTCAAGTTTTACTCATTATTGAGTAACACTTAGAGTTTGCTGTTTGTAGTTTTACTCGTTGATAAATAATCTAGCTCAGGGGGAAAACTCATCGACTGAATTATCGCTATGAAAAAGGAACCAGCAGCCGCCACTACTACGAAGATAATGTCTCAGAGATGTCCCCAGACATCTAATGATGTCTGGGTGGATAATAAGATTATAGCTTACATGTACACGAACGGAAAAAAAAAGAGACAAAATTCGTTGTTCAATACCATGGTTAAATCCGTGGTAGGAAACTTTGAGCATTTAAAACGGCGACATTGTTTCTGGTGACCGATTCACAAACTTAATGGTTTTAAAGAAGTATCTTGTTTGTGTACTTTTCCATGTACTTATGAAAACGCAACAAAAAAGGTGTTTGTATGAGAAAAAGATGGAATAAATTATAGGGTAGTTTTATTTATTTGTGTGCTGGCATTCGCCGTTCATTAACTATGGAAGTGAGTTTAATTGGACAAGGGAAATTGAGACGGGATATTTAAGTATAAGAAATGGAACTTTTGAGAGGGATCTGATCTTGTTTGCTGTATTAAATATTCAAATACGCCACACTACAGTGATTTGTCTGTATGTGGGATCAATTTAGACCGTTCTCTGTTGAGAAATGCTCTTTGGTTTAATAACTTTTTCCTTCCTTCCTATCATTTTGTAATACTTGATTGTAATCTAGATGGGGAGCCCCATCTAGAGGTTTTGACATTACCACTAATGCGTTTTATCTTCTTCTTTCGTGACGTTTAATCACTGTTATTTTACCATATTTGACTGTTTATTACATTTATGACACGATTTCTTTTATCACACTTTTTTACAACGTCGTCACGGTTTTACAACGTCTATATTTTATCACCGTTTTGATGGATTGTGATTTAAAATGCTAATTTATATATTTGATTTTCGGGTTTTACCCCGTGTTTGGCGCAGTATGTCCTCTCTGGACGTCGCGCCATTAAACCCCAACCAACAAACCAACCAACCATGTGTTTTGCGCAGCATGTCCTCTCTGGACCTTGCGCCATTAAACCCCAACCAACCAACCAACCAACCAACCAACTATGTGTTTTGCTCAGTATGTCCTCTCTGGGCCTTGCGCCATTAAACCCCAACCAACCAACCAACCAACCAACCAACCAACCAACTATGTGTTTGGCGCAGCATGTCCTCTCTGGACCTTGTACCATTGAACCACAACCAACCAACCAACCAACCTCTGTTGAGAAAAGCTTCCCCAGAGAACGCTTACCCCACTCTTTCCCAACTCTTGCGCTTCCATACGCTTTCCCAACTCTTGAATAAACATTGCCTTATAGGAGGAACTTTCCAGCCGCTCATTAAAGCCAACGAGGGGAAAAAAGGGGGTGGAAAATTGAATAATTAGCTAGTCCATTCGACTACAGCGGTGTTGAGCAGAAAAAAAATATTTTTAATTAACGCATTAGATTACAAGCACTCTGTGACTCATTCATTTTGATAGAATATATTAAACTGCAAATAAAACAACATCAAACCATTGTTTCAAACTTAACGAAGATTAAAAAAGACACTGTAGAAAAACTGAAGTAAAAGCATCAAAACTTGAATAAAAACATAAAAGGAACAACTTACCATACATTTTTTAGTATTCTGCGTTGACAAGGTAGGGATTACCGCAAACGCTTGCTATTGAATTATGATAAACTGATGAGTATAGAAACACATTCTCTAACTATGTGAATAGAAAATCCCTCACGTTGACTGAAAAATCTAGCCGGAAGTGTTACCTTTAACATACTGTGGATTGATTAGGGAGGAAACTATTTCTGCGCATGCTCAATTGACGTGCTTTAATGATAAACACTTTCATTCCGAGAAGTCTCTCTAGATCCTTCTCTGCCATTTTTATTTTTATGATAATTATGTTTGTGAAATATAAGATTAAACATCATGGAAATTGTTTATTTCGTGCTGTTTAATTAGCGATAATTTACAATAAAAAAATTGCTTTCTGTGCATGCTCAGCGACATTTTTAAATCTAGCTTTAGATACTCATTAAGCACGAAGCCGCTTAAACACATTAATTTGTTTTTGCGCAAAATTACGATTTTCAACATTTGGCAATGATGTGTTGAATATAATTTGTGTATTAGCACATTTATTTACTATCTAGCCGTCATGTTTTGACGAGTATCAACTAGTATATCATTTATTTTTCATTATTAAAGTAACTTAGCCCTTAATTTGAATTAAGAGCCATCATAAATGTGGTGAGAGCAGAATGCTAATTATTGTACTAATATCAAATTATTTAATTTTTAGTTCAGTAATGTTAAAGGGATCTAATCAGTAGTGGTAAAATTGAATGCACGGCTAGCTATATATTAGAAAAAATCAAGAATCACGAGACAAGGAATGAACAAGCAAACTAGATAGCAACAGGATGAGATGAATTATCGAAAATATATATGTATATAATATATGTGTCCTACACTTCTCTAGAGAGTAACATATATTTCCGTTTGTCTATACACTGATAGTAGAAGCAGCATGAACGCGTTTTTGAAAAAAGGCTTTGTTGTAGAAAAAAACCACATTCGGAAAAACAGAGATCTGGAAGGAAATGGATGACATTGCATAATTTTTAATCTAACAAGTGGTATTATCCCCAAAGGGAAACCCTCCCCTCTTTTCCTTGTGTCTCCTGGGAAAGCGTTGAACATCATGGATTGTAACGGAAACATACTCGGTTTAACAAGGATTGCGTGTGTGAGGAGCACAGCTCCTTGTAATGGCAAGCCATATGACAGCGTCGTACGGTCGTCTACTAATAAGTTACATGACTGAGTGTGTGTGACCTTGATATAACATCTCATGCTTGAAACTGTACCCAGGAAGTTTGAAGAGAGGACCAGTAATTTTCCTGATGGATGTATTTTGATACATTTTCCTACATTTCATAAAAATATGGGACTGAATCAAGCATTTAGGGAAGGAGGGGAAGACACTGCTACAGTTGTATTATTTCAGGTTATAAACTGAATCCATCTGACATATATGTGCCATAAAGTTTGTTTGCTGTGTTAGATCCTACAGTCCTATTTAATACTGTAATTTATTATTTACTGAGTGTAAAATAGACACACCTAATCTTTAAGAAAAAAATGCTACATTTTCTTATGTGCGAGGGCAAGAGTTTTCTCATTCTCTTCTGTTTTTTCACAAATTTCTTCAAGTACTCGTAAATAAAATCACCTTTATCCATCTAATTAGTTTAATTTTTTAAAATTTCAAAAGCAGAAAACATTTAACAAACAAAAGTGTTTATTGGCACAGAATCACACTGCACAGAATCACACAAACATATAAATCATTGATTATCCTACATGAGGAATCTTGCCATCCAATATCGGTCCCAAATTGAGAACCGCGACAGAGCAACGCATGTTAGTAGCTAGTCCATGACTGAGTTCGTATTGGAAAGCGGGCAAAAATGGTTGCCCCTCATTTCAAATTTATGCGAGGCACATCACGATTTTTCACAGTCCCTTGAAAGTCCTTAAACAGAGAGCCAACTGTATAAAATTATCCAAAGCTTGACTAATATAGTATCTTAAAATTTAAATAAAACACTGTAAAATATTTCATTTTGCACTAATACAGGTATGTATAAATATGTAGCTTTCAATAAGATGATGTATAATATTTCTGGATATCTTTCAGTATCATTGGCAGATATTAGATATGAACAGGAAATCCAACGTAAATAAAGCACAAATAGCAGTAAGGTGCAATTTTGCATACGGCCGATTCGAAGCTGCAAAAGAGCTTCTTCATCAGTGCAAAGAACTTAGGTCAAATTCTTTGCACTGATGAAGAAGCTCTTTTGCAGCTTCGAAACGGCCGTATGCAAAATTGCACCTTACTGCTATTTGTGCTTTATTTACGTCAAATTCTTTGCACTGATGAAGAAGCTCCTTTGCAGCTTCGAAACGGCCGTATGCAAGATTGCACCTTTCTGCTATTTGTGCTTTATTTACGTTGGATTTCCTGTTTTTTCCTCGAGCACAAAGGTTTTGTCTTTTCTTTAAAAAAAAAAAGATATTAGATAGTCCTGTATTTCTTGATTGTTGATACTTACAGGGGAAGGGAGAGTAAAAATAATTTATGCTGTATCGAATTTTTTTTTATGTATTTCTTTTAAACATTCATGAGGCCAAAAAATGTTTTGGAAATGTTTCAAAACTTTTTCCGCTTCCTTCATCTCTAAAATTTCCATTTTTGTAGGAAATTCTAACGTCTAATAACGTCATTTTTTCAGAGGTGGATGACATTACTGTTGGAAACTTCATGGACAAGTTGGATAACGGCGTCATCATCTGTAAATTAGCGCGCCTAATCCAAGAGAAAGCAGAAGAATGCAAGAGACGTGGACTCATCACAGAGGTAACATTGGACTTTTAGAAAAAGGATATACGTAAACGCCCAGATATATAATGATGGCTGGTGCTTTGAGGCTATCCTAAAAAATACTGAAATTATAGAATACTTTAAATTTCCTTTCTAAGCTTATCTCAAAGTGAAAAAAAAAACAGCAAATGACATGTCATTTTGAAAATTGTATTTGCAGCTCTAAAATCTCATGCTTCATAGCAATAAGTTTCAAAATTTAAAAAAAAAATCGTAATGAAAAAAAAAGTAGGCGTTAGACTGTGATTTTTATGTGAATTTAAGCTGAAAGTTTGATATTTTATGGATCGATTAAGTTGCTTAACTTTAATCGATCACAAAAATATTTCAGAGCATAAAAGCCGATCTCAGGAGTTATTCTGGTTGAGCCTGCAGTATAATACCCTGTAATAAAACGCGATAAGAAACTTCTACTGACTTTTCTAAAAACTCTCGTCTAATCGAAACGGTGAAAGTTAAAAGGATTAAATGACAGTTGTGGAAATGAGTTCCCTTACATTTTAGAAACAAAATCATACATTTATATGACATTATTATTATGTCTGTATGTGTAGTGAACCATACAAGTTGTACTTTAAATACATCTCAGATTCTCTGAAAATTTCCGCTATGCACTTATATATTAATTCCGCGTTCTGTGTGCCTCGTCTTTCAAATCGTTATGTGTGCGAAAAATAATAAACTAGCTGAAAACCCGCACTGCGCTACGGAGTACATTCAAATTAAATACAACGGTCAATGTATGCAATTAATGCCAAAAGAAAAAATATATATATATATATTTATAATAAATACGACGATCAATATAAACAATTGATGTAGAAAAAAAATATATATTTATAAAAAAATCGTAAGGGATATTTTTATAGACAAAATAATGTCCAATCGTCTATACCGCATTCGCAAGGAAAAAAATATTTTTTTGTCTATTTAGTTGT
>OU015495.1:197392876-197405376 GCA_907164885.2 Dolomedes plantarius
AATGCGACCATCGTGGTGTGGCAGACAGAAGCGTGACTCGTCAGTAAAGACAATTTCATTCCATTCTGCCGTCCACATCCTTCTGTCATCGCACCATTGGCGGCAGAGACGTCTGTGGTTCTGAGTCAAGGGTAGACAAAGCAATGGACGTCTTGCGGACAGACCACTCTGTTGTAAACGGCGTCGAATGGTACGCGCAGACACTGGATGATGCGTTACAGACTGCATGTGCTGTGCTATGGTTCGTGATGTGAATGAGCGATCCGTCACTGCCATGCGCACAATTTGCCTGTCATCAAGTGAAGTGATGCGCTGAAGTGGATGCGATCGAACACGCCGGTCCGTCGTACCCTCCTGCATCCAACGATCACATATCCGCATTACAGTTGTTTGGTTTCGTCCAACACGACTACCGATTTCCCTGAAAGATAATCCAGAATCTCGGTAGGCCACTATCCTTCCTCTGTTGAACTCGGATACTTGATCAAAAGATGATCGCAGTTTTCGACGAGGCATAATTGATCGTTTTTTTGGAAAACCACAAGAAAAACACAATTGCCGAACTTGAAATCGTCGAAATCTCCAAGCCTTAAATAGCGCTTTGAAGTGGCGCCACAGGCGCGCGTGATGTGCGTCTGCGCTGAAATTCTAATCATTTGCACATCTCACCTCCGTTAATGTATGTTGTAAATTTCATGTTATTTGCATGTTTCCTTCAGGGTGTTGCATTTACAGTGGCCAGGAGTGTATATATATATATACAGGGTGTGTCAGCACAGCGGTTACAAACTTTCAGGAGAGATAGAGTACATCTAGAGGATGGGAAATCACATAGCAATACTGTAGAAGCATTTTAAACTTTTCAAGTTTTTGGGTTGCCCTATATATAAATTCAAACTGTAATAACTCGACCCCTATTTGCCGTAGAGAGATGCGGAGTGTATCAAAGGACTGTATTCTATCTCCTCTTTCAGAAAATGACCGTGACTCGTTTGAGCTTTAAAAATAAAAAAAATGACATTCTGGATGGTCCAATAGACGCTTGTGTTTTGTGTCATCACTACCGCGTCCGGAAAGCTTTTCCGACCATGCACTGCTATGTGATTCCCCATCGTTTAGCTGTACTCTGTCTGTCCTGAAAGTTTGTAACCGCTGTACTGATACACCCTATATATATATATATATATATATATATATATATATATATATATATATATATATATATATATATATATATATATATATATATATATATATATACATATATATATACATATATATATATATATATACATATATATATATATATATACATATATATATATACATATATATATATACATATATATATATATATATATATATATATATATATATATATATATATATATATATATATATATATATATATATACATATATATATATATATATATATATATATACATATATATATATATACATATATATATACATATATATATATATACATATATATATACATATATATATATATATATACATATATATATATATACATGTATATATACATATATATATATATATACATATATATATGTATGTATGTATGTATGTATGTATGTATGTATGTATGTATATATATATATATATATGTATATATATATATATGTATGTATGTATATATATATATATGTATGTATGTATGTATGTATGTATGTATATATATATATATGTATGTATGTATATATATATATATGTATGTATATATATATATATGTATGTATATATATATACCCAACAAACACAGAAGCATCGGGCCGGGGTCGGAAGGTTCCGGCCAGCCGATTTCACCACTCCCGGGCCGGCGCATTAGGTCAGTATCGTTTCCGTCACGGCTGTGTCCTCTCGCCCGCGACTACCCCGTCGACTGCCGGGCCGCTTCCGGTAGGATTCGAGCCATCGTTCATCCGACTACGAACCGTTAGGCAGCCGCGATTAAGCCATCGATGCTGACAGATAGCCGGAACGTAACCGGAGGTTGACGGGCCGGTTACGGGAGCAATAATTGGTGTCGACATACCGTCATCTACCCATCTCGTAAACAGCAATGTGCCGTAGGTCCGGGCATCATGCCAGCATTCTACCAGAATCGGACCGCCGGCATTTTTTCTAAGTTTTACGTAGGACCCTTTTGTTTATATGCTTTTTATTATTATTTATTTCATTGACGATTAACCTCTGATATCAACCCTTTCACTATTATTATTTTTTTTGCCTTCATATTTCTAGCATTTTTTCCAGTTTTGCCTTATGTATTTTTAGGTATTACCAAATACTGATCTTTGTTATTACCTAAAAATTTGTATATGAATCGCTAGTTTACTTGTTAGAACAAAACCTCATTTTGCATTAAGATACATTTACCCAAATTTGAAAGTTAAGATAACATTAATACCAACCATTAAAGCTAAATCATCTTTCCACTCGATCTAAGGTTACAGTTTGTTTTTTTTTAATTTAGAATGAGATTATAGTACGTAAAACAGTACTACTTTAATAATTAACCCAAAAAATTTGTACTTCCCCAGTATAAAATTTATTAACATAATTTGATAAATTTATAAACATAAATTTGATACATTCTTCAAACCTGAGTAATGTGTAGTGTGTATGATGAAGCCCATCTTTGTGAGCTTGTGAAAACTTGCTCAGAATTTATTTAAATTATTTTTTGGTGTAGAGTTAATAAATGCTCTACAGATAAGAAAATTATTTTTTGCATAGTTTTGTGAATTAAAGAGTAATTCATTAAATTCTTATGTCATTTTAAAAAAATATTTTCTTTTCTATTATATTGGACTTAATATCCAACACTTGATAGTACTATTTTTGAGAAATAGTACTATGATAGTAATATCTTCTATTGTAATTTTGAGAAAAATTATACACACACATGTTTTTAAATACAGAAAAGAGCTGGTTTAAAGTAAAAATAGTTTATTTAGAAAGTACATAGCACATTTACACAATTTTTTTCTATATTTTCTACAAAACAGGATCCTTTCGCTGTACCTCTGGCTCCATCTTTACAGCATCTAGGGAAAAAAAAGAAAGAGAAAATCAGTTCATAAATTTATGTGAAAGGAAAATGACTCCCATCCCCAGATATAATTTATGAATCAAAAGAATTTATTTAAATTATTTTTCTATGTAGAGTTAGTAAATGCTCTGCAGATAAGAAAATTATTTTTTGCATAGTTTTGTACATTAAAGGGTAATTTATTGTTGTAAAAATAGTTGATTGTTGAAAGTAGTTGAAAAATTCATTGTTGATAAAGTAGAATTAAATAAATCCAATTAGGAAATATAAATTCTGAGACAGGGGTTTAAAAAAACTTGATACAAAACAGCACCCAACACATGAGTGCAGTTTTAAATCTGTTGTCATTTTATTGATAACTACTTCCAAGAAGTAAATTCCTACCACATTTTTTTTGTAAAACCAATTACATACTGTGAAAACTACATCATGTAAAAAATATTTACTTGATTAAATAAATATACTAATAGAAAATAGTTATAAAATATTTGTTAAAGAGTATTCCCCTTTTCACTAAATTTCTCTCTGTACAGTAGAAAATCCAACCATGTCGATTAATTTGTTATTATAGATATAAATAAAATAGGGTAGATTGCCTTGATAAGAGTACAATTAAGTTTTTAATGTTGAGCATAATTTCAGCTCAACGTTGAAAGCTGAATCAGAGACTTGTCTATAATGACACCAAAATTTCCTCTTCACTATTGACAATAATGCTGTTGAAAGTAGAGAAACACAAGAATAAAGATTGAATGCTAAGTAAAACATTAGCATACAAAATCTTAAATTTCTAAATTTGATTACAACATGCCATAGAGAGCATTAATACAGATGCTGGGTCAGATTTAGAAATTTAAGATTTTATATAGTATTCAATCTTCATTCTTGTGTTTCTTTACTTTCAACGTGAGAGTGATTCTCGATAGTGAAAAGAAAATTTTGTTGTCATCTCAAGTCTCTCAGTCAGCTTTCAATTATTGTACTCTATCAAGGCATTCTAATCTATTTTATTTATATCTGTAATAACTAATCATTTAATTGACAGGATTGAATGTCTTACTGTACTGAGAAATTTAGTGAAAAGGGTGAATACTCTTTAACAACTAATCTATTACTATAATAATGAATAAAGTAAAACTTTATTATATGATGTAGCTTTCACAGTAATTGGTTTTACAAAATTGTGGTAGAAAGTAATTTGGGATACTAACTTCTGCATAGTATTTTAATAGAGCATATCTTTTGTTACTTAATTGTCAAATTATGGTGGGGATCTGTGTATAAAATATTTTTTATTTGTGAGCAGCTGTTATTAGGGATAACCACAGTAAAAAATTATTCAAAATATACTATTTAGATTCAGTAATTATTAACAATTGTTATGATATATTGTTTGATTAGTCTAGGTTAATTTGAAAAATGAGGTGGGTAATATTGACTAGCTGTCAATGTTGAGTGAAATGGCATAGATTATATTATAAAGCGTGAAAAAACACTTAGACTTTTTGAACCAAGCTTCTAACCCAAATTTAAGTTTTTAAAAAAATATTTTGCTAATGAGAGTATTTTCACAGATCTTAACAATGGAATAGAAAACCCGTATAGTCAACAAATTCATGGATAAACGATTCAGTTCTAAAAGCAAAAATCCTGGTTTCTGTATACTGTTGTAACATGATTATTATAAAAGTATACAGAAACCAGGCCTTTTGCTTTTAGGGCTGCATCTTTTATCCATGACTTAGTTGACAATACAGGTGTTATGTTCCATTCCTTAGATCCATGAAAATATTTCCAATTTTAAAAGTTTCATTAAATTTTTTTTAAAATTTTGGTTAGAAGTTCGGTTTGAAAAGTTAAAAGTATTTTATTGCACTTTGTAAAATAATCTATGCTACTGCACTCAACATTGACAGCCAGTCAATCTTTGTATGCTTGCATCATTTTTCAACTTAACTTAGATAAACCAAATAATACACCATAAAAAAACCTACACACTTGCAAACATAACCTTATTATAGTCAACAATTATTTAATAATTAACTGAACCTAAATAATATATTTTGGAATATTTTTTTACTGCCCTTATCCTTACACTTTATAATAACAGCTGCTCACAAAAATATATTTTATGTGACAGATCTCCACCAAAATTTGACAATGAAATAATAAAATTAAATACTAGGCAGAAGTTAGTATTCCAAATGACATTCAACTACCTATTAGCTCATCAACGAATAATCTAATACATCTAAAAGCAATATTATTATTATTATTACTTCTGTAAGGAATTATGAATGAACCTCTAACTACTTCTCATGAAATTCTGATAATTAAATTAAAAAATTTTTAACATTAACTATCAAGAGTAAAATAACCCTTGGCATTTTATATCTTTATAATATAAAAATATAAAATTTTTTTTGGTAAGCAGTTATGATAAAAGACTTTCACAAGAGTCACGGTTAACTGAAGTCCCTGAACTGCACTTTCAGACATACCTAATACTTTAATAACATGCTTGCCAGTTAAAAATATAATGAATAAAGGAAATCAATATCAATCCACAAATTACTGCAACCAAAGTTTATGAAAATGTTCGGATTAGCGTATAAAATATACAAAGAGAAATTTGAAAATTTGAGTTGTTTATTAATTAAGAATTATGTAATAAAAATATTTTTTATGGTTTTTCATAGAAAAATTCAAATTTAAGTACAAAAAATAAATTTTAAAAAAATATATTATCAACTTTGTGATTTTGCCCACAAGTTCACTGCTGAAAAAAATAAAGGATATCTAGAGAAAAAAAAAAAAATGGGTTCAGTGAGGTTAAAATGAACTTACAGATTATGAATCGAGCACACTGCCAAGTGAGTTGTGGAATCTTTTCATGGAAATCACAATGAGGTGAAGATGGATTCAGTTTCAGAATTCTGTAAAGAAACCAATATTTTCTTACAATGCCATAATAAAAATTAGAGTGATTTGTGACACCAAGAAGCATTGAAAAGCAGAGTTCATTATTTATTTATTTATTTTACAAATGCCACACACTACCAAAAATAGCACCTATGCAATCAGTGCACGTGCTCTCCAATACTTCTCAACAAGATCAGTAAAACGTTTTAGTGCAGAGCACTCGTCTATTTGCTTATCAGTGAAATAAAAAAGGTAGTATGACCCCCTTACATGTATACTTTGGACCATAGGCGTAGCGTGCTTCTAACATTTGGGACGGATACAAATTGAATTCAGCTAGGGCCCTTCTCAGCGCATTGACTACCGATCAATCCTTAAAATTTGAAATATGATTTTTTGAAATTGAGTAACAATAGAATTGATGTTTGAGTAGTATTCAAAAAGTTATACAATGAGAAAAATAAATGTAATATAAATAAAAGAAGAAAAAAAATGTAGCATGCTTCTAACATTTGGGACGGATACAAATTGAATTCAGCTAGGGCCCTTCTCAGCGCATTGACTACCGATCGATCCTTAAAATTTGAAATATGATTTTTTGAAATTGAGTAACAATAGAATTGGTTTGAGTAGTATTCAAAAAGTTATACAATGAGGAAAATAAATGTAATATAAATAAAAGAAGAAAAAAAAATGTAGCATCGAATTTTTGTTATGGATCATATCATTGTTAAAAACTATGTTAGGGCTAAAGACATAATCGGTATTTTCAGTGTCACAGTTTGAAAAAAATGGGAAAAAACCAACTTTTTAAAAAGTTTTCTACAATTTTCTGATTTAACTGAACCAAAAATTTCTCCTCACATGAATTTTCAAATCAGATTAAGTGAAAATTACACATAATGGAATATGCACTGAGCATATATTTAATACCAAAAATTGCCTGGTGATTAAAAGTTGAGAAGTAATCAGACTTTCAATGTGCTGAATATGTTTAGCACAATATTTAAATAAGACTTTAATATACATGAACTAGATTACTACCTCGCAAAACTTCCAAGAAACAATTTCAACTAACTATTGTATAACTTTCCATATAATTTGGCTTTCCATAAAACTCCAACTGATGTTCAGAATCAGTTGAGTTATTTTTCAGGCACAACTTTATCAACATATTTAATTATGAAACTTTGAGAAAGTAAAGACAATTTACAATACATTTCCCCCCATTTTTTAAACAGCTAAACAAGATGCTCAGTGGAATTTTAAAAAATTTAGTACAAATTTAGTACAGGATCAAAAATATAAAATAATGGTCTATTAGGATTTGAAGGATGATTATATACTTAAACAAGGGGGGTAGCAAAATAGGATATTGTTTAATAATAAAGTCAGTTGTTCAGTCAAGAAGTCAATTATTGTATTTTGATGATCAGAAATTTTATGTCTTAGAACATCAAGCAATTCAATTACCACATTTAATACATTTTCACCATCACTCATTACTGTTTTCATTTAATCCAAATTCTTTATATAAGTATTAAGACTTAAAATGGAATAAACATGTTTAACAGAGAGAAAAATTTATGGCATGCATAAATTAAATTTTACCAAAATTTAAAATTACTTAGCCCATTAACTAATGATCTAATACATCCAAAAGCAATTTCCTTTTTACTACTTCTGTAATGAATTATCAACGAACCTCTAACAACTTATCAGGAAATTCTAAAAATATTTTTAAAATTTTAATGTTAACCATTAAGAATAAATAAAGCTTGGCACTTCACATTTTCATAATATAAATATCATTTTTCTGTTATTATAAAAGACTCTGTAAACCAGGCGTTTTGCTTTTTGGAACTGTATCTTGTATCCGTGAATTCATTGATTATACAGGAGTTCTATTCCATTATTAAGAAAGGGTTATTTCATTCACTTATCAAACACACATTTTGATATAATAAACCACAACTCACAATGGATGTCTTATCTACAATTTTATAAACAAACTTTGTCTATGAACACATTTTATATTTTCTAAATAAACCTTGGCATTTTATAATTTTATAATATAAATCTCTTTTTTTGGCAAGAGTTAAAGTCTTTCACAAGAGTCGTGTTAAATGAAATCCCCGGACTGCACTTTCTCACTCACCTAAAACCTTAACAACAAGCTTCACAGTTAAAAAAGAATAAATAAAGAAAATCAATATTCTATCCACAAATTATTGAGACCAAAGTTTATGAGAAAGTTCAGATTAGCGTCTAAGTTAAAAAAACTAATTTGAAATTTTTAGTTGTTTAATAAATATTTTTAGTTTTTTTCATAGAAAAAATTTAATTAGTTAAAAATAAATCTAAAAAAATATTAAAAACAGTGATTTGGGCCACAAGTCCACTGCTGAAAATAAAAGTATATCTCGAGAATAAAAAAAGGTAGGCTCAGTGGCGTTAAAACTTACGCAGGTTTATGAGATCCAAGTGGTATTTGTCTTTCAAGCCTGAAGCTCTGAATAGATTCCAGTTTCAAAATTCTGTAAAAAAACCAATATTTTCTTATAATGCCATAATAAAAATTTAATGTTTTATCAAACCAAGAAGTATTGAAAAGTAGAGTTCTTTATAAACTTGCTTATCACTAATATAAAAAGGGGAAAAGAAACTAATTTTACCCTTTATATATATATATTAAGCCAATAAGTTCACATTTATTTTGCACAGCATGACAACAAAATAATTTCCAAAAGACCTTTAGAGATGAACAGCTTATAGATAGTTATTGAGAACATTCTCAGATTTATAAAAACTCTTATCGTACAATATCTATTACAATAAAGCAATTTTTTGTATGTACACATTCTGATAATCTACAAATCTATATACTTATAAATATATAATTTAAAAACATGGAATGCAAATTAATAAGTTAAGAAACAATTTATGTATCTAAATAGTCTATTTTGGAATAATTTTCACTGCCATCATCTCTAATAACACTGATAAAAGTGATTTCAAACACGATACAAATTAGAAAATTAAATGCACGTGGCATCTATATTGACACAAATTTAAAACTCTAAACTTCTCATTACTCCAGAGGTTCTTTGAATGAATTCAGGAATACAATGGAGTTCACATACATACAAAAATTAATAATTCTTGAAAATATATATACACTCAATTGCAAGAATATATACACTCAGTTGCAAAAAGTATGCACCATTATGTTATTCCTAAAGAGTGAAATTGTTTTATTTTATATCTTCAGAGAGAGTAGAAATATAATCTAAATATCAAAGCCAGTTCAAAATATTGATTAATAGCAATTGAAATTCAAAATGTTCCTTAAATAAGCTTTTTATTTAATGAGATATTCAAGATAAAAAAATGCTCCAATATTTGCTATTGTTTCAATATTTACTTGACATGTGGATACTGATTAAACAATATTTTGATCTGGTTTTGAAATTTTGAATATATCTTTGCTCTCGATAGACATAAAGAAATTTCACCCAGTAGGAATAACATATACATATATAGCAATTGAGTGTACACATAGAACATTATAAATAGAATTTTAAAAAAATTATATTTTAAGGCTATTAAGATTATACATGAAAAATACCTATTAGTGTTTAGCATTTAAATTAAAATATATAATTATACTAAATACATTCTTTTAAATTATGAACACAAAAATTTTAAGAATATTTGTTCTTTATTTCTTTATAATGTATAAAATGCAGTGTATTTTATAAAGTTTACTCAAAACACAATTTGATAAGGAATTCAATAGATCCTTTTGTATGATTTACAAGTTCATTTTTAGAATCTTTTATAATGTGGAACGTTTTTGAATCCATCTTTTAACATTTAGACATGGATAATTTGTTGCCTATTGATACCTGGCAATAAGAACATTGTAAAATATATTTAATAGGAAAATGGACAATTTTTCCACCATTGAATACTATGCATGAATTTACTATGGAGGAATCATGTGTAACTGATTTATCAATCCAGTAGTAAAAAAATGTTTAATTTGGATTAACATATTAAAAAAAATTTCATTATAATTTTCTTTCAAATTTCTTTAAAGAAATAAAATGGAAAATATTATACTGGAAATGAAAATACATTTTTATTTTTCAACTATGTAGATTTGGAATTGATATTTGTGTCATGTATTTTATACTTTCTAAAGGATATAAAAATCTAAATAGTGCGTACAAATTACAATTCTAAATATTAATTTAATTAGCAAATACTTAAGACTTTCACAAGAGTCCATTTACTTCCTTTGTCCATCTAAAATATTAACTGAAACACGAATCTTAAATTATTCCGAAACAAAATGTTTTTATTTATACATACGAAAGTGCTCGTAAGTGCCATAAGTATTGCTAATTCAATACACTCAGTTCAGTAGAGTTTGATCTGAAATATGGTCAATTCATATATAACTTGGATTAAAACACTATCTTATAACAGAAATAGAATAATGTTCACTATGTAAGGGTGTTAAATAAAATCTAAAGGCAATAATTTAAGACTAACGAATGAAACTTACTTGTGGATTAATTTCAACGAACTTGTAATCAATCTTTAATGGCGCCTTTTCAATCACGTGCAACTGAATGTCCAATCAGATGACACTAGTGCATTGTAGTATGACGAGGCGAAAAAAAAGATGGTTTGAAATTTCATTATGCTATAGCTTTCAAAAGCTGCCTTTTGGTATTGAATATAAAATTTTATTGCTCTACTGAAATATTTTTCAGGTGCTTCAAAATAGATATTTTTGTGAAAAGAGATAAAATTCTTTTTTTCTGTTTATTTTATGGTATATTAAATTAATAATATATATTTTTTGTAAATAAAATATTCAAAATATTTTTACAAGAAACTTAGGTATTTCTAAGTATTTCTAATTTTTAGATGTCATTACAGAACAACTGATTTTGTAGAATTTCGCAATTTTCATCATCTTAATTTTACAGTAGTATATTCTTATAATACACATTGGAATGAAAAAAACAATTTTTAATTAACGGACCTTAGTTAAAATAAACAAATCACATTTATTTAGAAAAATATTAATGTAATGTCTTTAAAGGCAAAGTGTTATTTTGAAATAAACATTCATATTTTTCAAAAGTCCATAGTAATCATACATGGTTTGCTTTACTTATTTCACTGACACATTGAATTGCTTTCTGTTTGTCATCAGAAATATGCCTCTTCATAGGAAGTCCTGTTACTTTAACATCATTCCATTCAATCATATCAATATAATCCTTGGCATCAAAGTTTATACGTTGAAATAAAAACTTTTTGATGCCACCTTCATTTTCAGCCCTTGCTTTTAGATTCCGGGGTAATCCAAGCTCTCTCTTACATGACTGCGATCATCTGATATCATACAAAGGACGAGATTTTCAGAAGCATATTTCTGGCACTGGAAAATGTATATAAGATAGCATAATAGCATTTTTCAATGACAACAACCAGAATTTAAACATTACTGTAATTGGAATGGGTGGAACTGCCGTGAACACTGGATTGAATAATGGTGTGGTTCGTTTCTTTGAAAAGGAATTAAGAAGGCCACTGCAGTGGTTGATTTGTCTATTTCATGGAAATGAACTGCGCCTACGTCCTAATTTGGAGGAGAAATAGGTAAACAACTAGAAAACTGCTATGAACTTCCAGTAATTGAATTATCACCTATTGAAAATGGCATTCCATTACTAGAAATTAAGGATGATTTAAGTGTGGACCCAAAATATTTGTTAGAAATGTCTAATGCAATCTCTGTTGGAAGGTGCTCTTCTGATTTGTCTATGAGAAAACCAGGAAAACTTTGTTATTCATGATAGCTTACATTAGCAAACCGAATACTTCACTTGTATGTGGGAACAGAATATACTGCAAAAAAAATCTCCGAATACTGACTGAGTACATTTTGTAAGTATATGCATCTGTTTCGTTTCACATAAAGCTGAAACTATCTTATATCCATGGATCGAAGCACTTGTGGAAACTTGTAAGCTATTCACGTTACCTCCATCAGACTCTTAAAAATGTAATTGACCCAGTCATTCAAAGAAATTCGTACTTCGCTGCTTCTGAAAATCTCCTCTTATGTATGATATCAGTTGATCGCAGCCACGTAAGACAGCTTGGATTACGCCGGATTCTAAAAGCAAGGACTGAAAAATGAAGGGGGCATTGGAAAGTTTTAAGTTCAACGTATAAACTTTGATGCCAAGGATTATATTGATATGATTGTACGTAAAGATGTTAAAGTAACAGAACGAGGCATATTTCTGATTATAAACTAGGAAGCAAAATAATCTGATCAGGAGAGTCAACGTACTGACTACAGCAATTTTCCATGTCACACACAAGCAGTAGAAAGGATTGTTAAATTCGTTACCGAGTCACCCTTACCCGTCCGTGGCACTTCTGCAAGAGTTGCATTGATAAAAACG
>OU015495.1:197410376-197467876 GCA_907164885.2 Dolomedes plantarius
CTGCTGCTGGACAAAGAAGTTGTGGTGCCCTCAACGATCCTGACGTTTTACGACGGTACAGCCGAACTCTGGGTCACGAATGCTCAACCAGAAGCTAGGTTCATTCCCAAAGGCATGTGTGTGGGCTATGCAGAGACTCTAGACGAGAGGTATCTGAACTGCATCTCCAGTGCGCATATCTGCTCAGCCGCCAAGTTGAAATCTAGCCCTTCTCCGGTCGACTATTCCCAAATGCTAGCCCAAGATCTCACGGTAGAACGAAAACAGCGACTCTTAGAATTACTTTCTGAGTTTCCTGAAATTTTTGATCAATCAAGAAAAGCCGGAACAAAAGTAAATGTGAAACATCGTATAATCACTGGCAATTATCTACCGATTAGCCAAAGGGCTTACAGAGTATCTCCTGCGGAGCGTCGAATTATTCAAGAGGAAGTAGAAAAGATGCTACACAGAGATGTTATTCAACCATCGGAGAGCCCATGGTCGTCCCCAGTTGTCCTCGTGAAGAAAAAGGATGGAAGTTGGCGATTTTGTGTCGATTATCGTCGGCTCAACAAAATTACGAAAAAAGATGCCTACCCTCTGCCACGTATTGACGACACATTAGACAGCTTAAAAGGAGCCAAGTTCTTTTCGTCGATCGATCTCTATTCTGGCTACTGGCAGATTGAAGTGGACGAGGCAGATCGCGAAATGACAGCTTTTATCATACCAGAAGGACTTTACGAGTTCAAGGTCATGCCCTTTGGTCTGTGCAATGCGCCGGCAACCTTTGAAAGAATGATGGATAACTTGCTACGACACCTAAAATGGACCATGTGTCTCTGTTATCTAGACGACATTGTCGTGTTTTCTGAGACCTTCGACGACCATCTTAAACGTCTGAATGTCGTACTTAAATGCATCCAAGAAGCTGGGCTTGTCCTAAATCCAAAAAAATGTCTCTTCGGGGCTGAACAAATTAAGATTTTGGGACATCTAGTATCGGAAGGAGGTGTCCGCCCCGATCCAGATAAAGTAAAGGCCGTGAAGTGTTTTCCCACACCCAAAAGTGTGCACGACGTCAGATGTTTCCTAGGACTCTGTTCTTATTACCGCCGCTTCATCAAGGATTTTTGTCATCAAGCTCAACCCTTACAAATGTTGCTGAAAGGTGACTCTAAATTTCGTTGGGGACGTGAGCAGTCGGATGCTTTCGACCGGCTAAAGGAAGCACTGATATCTGACCCTATACTGGGACTTTACGACGAAAACGCCGAAACAGAATTGCGAACGGACGCCAGCGGCTATGGTATTGGAGCAGTCTTGGTTCAAATACAGCATGGAAAAGAAACAGTTATTGCCTATGCTTCGCGGACACTAACCAAAGCAGAGAAAAATTATTCCACGACTGAAAGAGAATGCCTTGCCGCCGTATGGGCTGTTCACAAGTTTAGACCATACCTCTTCGGCAAACACTTTTCAATCGTAACAGACCACCATTCGCTGTGTTGGCTAACTAATCTAAAGGATCCCTCAGGAAGACTTGCGAGGTGGGCCTTGCGACTACAAGAGTATGACATCTCGATTGTTTACAAGTGCGGAAAGAAACACAAGGACGCTGATAGTTTGTCCCGAAATCCATTGGAAGAAGACAATATACCATCGGAAGTCATCGCCGCTATAGATTTTGCTAACGTTGCTGACGAACAAAGAAAAGATCCAAGACTTGCGGAGTTAATACGGATTCTAGGAAATGGCGAAACAGTGAAAGGAGAATTTGAGCTGATTGAAGGCGTACTATGTAAAAAGAGTTTCGATCCAACCGGCAAGAAATGGCTTCCTGTCATTCCAAAGCATCTACGTCAAGATATTCTTCAGTGTTTCCATGACGCACCCACGGCCGGACATCTAGGATTCGTCAAAACGTACGACAGAATAAGGAAGCGGTTTCACTAGCCAGGGCTCTACCGAAATGTGCGACGATATGTCATGCACTGCCGGGAATGCCAGCGTAGGAAAGCCGTTCCACAGAAGCCACCGGGTCATCTAATGCCTATACCGCCTGCTGTTGCGCCATTTCATCGCATTGGGATAGATCTCCTTGGGCGTTTTCCAAATTCGACCACTGGAAATAAATGGATCGTAGTCTGCACCGACTATTTGAGTCGCTATGCTATTACAAAAGCCCTGAAAACTGCTGAAGCTGCGGAATTAGCGAGGTTCCTCGTCGAAGATATACTTCTAAAACATGGAGCGCCCCGAGTTATCATCACCGATCGAGGGCAAGTGTTTCAATCAAGACTTGTTTCAGATATCATCCGGTTGTGTAACATTAGTCATCGAATGACGACAGCCTACCATCCCCAGACCAATGGCCTTACTGAGCGATTCAACAAAACACTAGGCGACATGTTATCCATGTACGTAGACGTAGAACAGAGAAACTGGGACGAGATACTGCCGTTTGTGACCTTCGCTTACAACACCGCTAAACAGGATGTAACCGGATTCACACCTTTCTATTTACTTCATGGCCGAGAAGCCGAAACAACGCTCGACACTCTTTTCCCCTTCTGCCCTGACGTGGAGAACGACTATACTAAACATCTTGTCGTGAAAACCGAAGAGGCAAGGCAGTTAGCCAGACTACGAACCCTAGAGGCGCAAGAAAAGGACCGTCGGCGTTATAATTCCAAGCACAGGGTGGTGTCCTATTCACCTGGAGATTTAGTATGGATTTTCACGCCTGTTCGGAAAGTAGGCTTGTCCGAGAAACTGCTTAAAAAATATTTCGGACCATACCAGGTGTTACGACGATTATCTGACGTAACCTACGAAGTCCAAGACTATGAGCCAACATCAAGACGCCGGAAAACGATAGACACCGTCCATGTTCTTAGAATGAAGCCTTACTACAACCCTGAATTACAAGCACAACATCCGAATGGTGATTCCTCAACATCTGAAGACGGCCATTGTGAAGAGGATCCGCCTACCAATGTAAAGAATGATTACACCGGACCACAGACACGTTCCAGATCAAAAGTTGCTAGCAGTTAGGCAACCTAGGACAGCGGGACGCTGTTCTTCTAAGGAGGGAGCAATGCCGCTTAAAGCCTTTCCCGTCAAAGACTCTGTTGCTGAATGGTCAACGCACCGGACTGCTGAGCAAGAGGTCCCCGGTTCGAAGCTCTACATTATTTTAATTTAATTTAATTTAATTTAATTCTAATTCTATTTCTGTTAGTTCTAGAAGTTGCTAGAACATTCTTTAATTTCCTGGAACGGCGTTCCAGAATATTCTGTTGATGGATAAAAGAGCAAGTAGCTCAACCTGTGAGTTCAGTTCTGAGTTCTATCAGCTAAGTGTTGTGTGCTAATAAACAGCGTTGTATTCCCTCTACGTGTGTGTTCAATCCATACGACTACCATCTACGCGACAATATATATATGTATATATATATATATATATATATATATATATATATATATATTTATTTATTTATTTATAGTGTGTATATGTGTGTGTGTATTGTTTAAATGTCCCTAAGATTCCATAACCTTGTTCTGACAACAAACCCTCTCTTTTTTCCAAATATCTGTTAAAGCAGACAGTATCTTAAACGTTGTCTTCCTCCAGATCAGACTAATGAAGTGCTTTGTTTTCTTTCAGTCCTTCACACTCAACCTCGCACCGTCGTCTTGTGTCTCCTTGAGCTCGGTCGGATCGCCTCGAAGTACGACATAGAACCACCCGGACTCGTTCAGCTCGAGAAAGAGATCGACGAACAGGAGGAGGACCGATCCTCGGACGGACTCAGCTCCCTGTCCACCGGCTCCTCGCCAACACTCGTCCGAAGCCGGACAGAATCGGCGCTGTCCCTGACGTCGAGCGGAAGCCTTCTCAGTCCGACCAGTCCGGACAGTGGGATAGATCATCACGGAAACCACAGACCCAGGAACAGACTCTCCTACACACCACCATCCTCCAATAACTCGGCACCGGCTAAGAGGCACAAGCCATCGGAGTTGGACAAGAAGGTCTCTGCCTCATGTCTTTTTATTATTGTACTAGCTGAATACCCGTGCTTCGGAGTATGCTACGGAGAAATGAATGTATATATATATATATATATATATATATATATATATATATATATATATATATATATATATATATATATATATATATATGTATACATATATATATATATATATATATATATATATATATATATATATATATATATATATATATATATATATATATATATACATATATATATATGTATAACCAAAAAACTTTTAACGGGCTTCTAAAATGTAGTTTAAGGACTTAACTGAAGGCCTTATTTGAATATTGGTTCAACTCCACTTTAAAAAAAATTGAGATAGCCTCACTTTCATGTTCATACCAGTCATTTCTATCTTATTTTCAAACTGGTACACCTCCAGCTTATTTCTGAAGCCAACAGAGGGCATAACAAATCAGACTTCAGCAGTCATATCTCAGCACTCATTAGACTTTAAGGTTCTGTATATCAAAATGAACAAGAATGGAGTGGAACCGCTATTCAAATAAGACCTTCAAATGTAATTTGTTAATTCGAATTTCAAACATTTATCTCTCTAAGATCTAATTGACGTTAAACGTTGAACTATTTATATCCAGAGTCAAATTTACAAATAATTTGATATTTAGAATTCAACAAAATTGCATCCAAAAGAGTTATGGTTTGTTGGGAACTCCACTGTAAAATTTTGCTAAATTAGGGCTAATATACAGGTATCTTCAGGCGACTCCAAATGGATAGAAACTTTCAGTTCAACAGTGGGATAGGAACCCACCCTCTCAATTGGCGATCACCAGGGCCTAAACCATTTAGCCATTATCCGGCCAGAAGTCTACGTAAAAATGCAGTAGTATGCAGGGGATAGAATTCAGTCGTGTAAGAAAAAGCACGAGTACTTCTTACATTGGTTTATTCCTGCCAGAAAATATACAGTCCAAAAGCTATGGACGACTTTCACCCTTTAATTTTATAATGGGTTTCAAAAACCTAATACATGTTGTTTCAAAGAACTTTTAACAAAGGTTTAATATTCTTTTTAATCATCAAATTATCGTTACGCATACATATCATTGTGTAAATCTAGGCTTAAAGGTTTACGGTGAAGAATTATCTGAATAAACCGAAACCGTAAACCATTTATGTAAATATTTGCAAAACTTAATAAATAATGAAAACCTTATTAAATGTTATTAATATAAGTTCAACTCTAGGCTGGTAACAAAACGAGACAGAGAAATATAAAGTTTCTCAAATGTGTTTCAGTAGACAGTAATTGAAACTAATTGAGACAAAAGAGCAGCTACGCCTATGATCTTCGCCATAATTACTCTCATAGAAATGGATTTCAACTATGTCGTAATATATTTTGATAACATAACTTTAATTATATAATCATTCGTTCGAGTTTACCGAATAATTTTGAAACAGATGTTTCATAAAATGTTCCTTCATTTAGATATTCAGCTGCTCATGACACGTGACACTTCAGATTGAATCTTGGCTTAAAAAAAATTGCCTCTATTATTTTTTCTTTTTTGACATATGCCTAAATGTGCGTATTTAATATTTTTGATACTGTAAGTATTTAGTGCTTTAAAAACTTTTATAATCATGTTTTACAAAACATGAGTCGCTCTGATTGAATTCCTTGTTCAAAAGGAAAATAACTTGCAGATCATGATTCATCTCTTTGGTACTATCAGTATTTAATGTCTTTCAGACTTGTCTAACGACATTCTTTACGAAAGGATTTATTCCATTATAATTCCATCATTAAAATGAAAATTTATTACAGGTTATGAAGATAGCGAATAATGTATGCAAAGAACAACAGATTACGAGAATTTCCGAAGGAAAATATTGCATTGGAGGAAAAAATGTGTTCGTTCGGGTAAGTACATTAATATGTACATACATACACACACACATACATATACACAAACAAAGAAACACACACACACACACACACACATACATATACACAAACAAACAAACACACACACACACACACACACACACACACACACATATACATACATACATATATATATATATATATATATATATATATATATATATATATATATATATATATATATATAGGGGGGGTCTTAAAGAAATTTGCCGATGTATGGACCTCTAGTGTCCGTTCCGTTCAGCCTATCGAGATCAGTTTTCAGATATAGTTATTCAGATGTATGAGCTCGGGATTCTGTAAATGGCAACAACATTCTGCTCACGGTTACGGTTATTGGTACAGAAACTCGAAAATTTCAAATGGCTACATCCACTTTTTCCCATCGCAAAATTCTCAGCGTATGCAAAAACCTAAAAAAGCGTTGGAACGGAACATGTATCACAAAAAAAAACGGACGCGTTATGCACGCACAAAAAAGCAGCTCTGCGAATGGCTAACAAAAATGATATATGGACCTCTAGCGGCCGTTCCGTTCAACCTATCGAGATGAGATTTTCGATATAGTTATTCAGAGGTATGAGCTCGGGATTCTGAGAACTGTAACACAGTGACTCTCACGGTTACGGTTATAAGGATAGAGACTCGAAATTTTCAAATGGCAATGCCCACTTTTTCCCGTCGCAAAATGCTCAGCGCATGCGAAAACCCTAAAAAGCGTTGGAACGGTACGTGTATCACAAAAAAAACGGACGCGTTATGCACGCACAAAAAAAAACAACTCTGCGAATTGCTAACAAAAACACGATCAGAGAGCTTTTTATCGGTTTTCTACGCTGAATATCTGGCGAACGGCGTTCTGTGATTGGCTTCTAGCCTCTGTCATAAGCAAATTTCCTCCGTGCGCCCTTGATCGTGTCTTTGTTGGACGTTCGCAGAGCTGTTTTTGTGCGTGCATAACGCGTCCGTTTTTTGTGATACACGTACCGTTCTAACGCTCTTTAGGGTTTTCGCATGCTCTGAGCATTATGCGAGAGAAAAAAAGTTAGTGTTGCCATTTGAAAATTTCGAGTTTCAATACCTATAACCGTAACCGTGGGCGCCAGTTCGTTGCCATTCACAGATTCCCGAGCTCATACCTTTGAATAACTATATCTGAAATCTCACCTCGATCGGTTGAACGGAACAGCCGCTAGAGGTCCATCTATCGGCAAAGTTTCTTTGTGACCACCCGGTATGTCATGTTAACGTCTAAAATATTAAATTGTTCATAAAAATTACATTCATTTTCAATCTTCTTTAGCCTGAAGATTTTATCTTTAAACCAGGAGAATGGTATCAATAATTACAAAGCCCATAAAATTGAGATTTTTTTTTCTGGGTGGGGATATTATCCATGCTCCCTAAAATGTTTTTAAAATATGAGGACTTGAATCAGGATTCCATTTGTGTATGTCTGCAGAATAGTGATCTTACACTACTAAAAATTTAGCCAGATACGAGCAACTCTTTGTGAAATTTTCACCTAAATGAACTATGGACTTTGGTATCAAACCATCAAACTTTTCATCTATATAATAATGCTTACCGTATTTTTTTTTTTAAATAATGGTCATCGGGTGAAACATGTTTGGAGAAACTTACGTTATGTTCAGAAAATTTAATTCAGAAACGTGAACGTTTATGCTCGGAAGTTATATACGCATGGCTATTAAAATAGCAGTAATAATATTAAAAAATATAAAACACAGCTCTGTATCATTGTTAACTCTTCTTTTTTTTTCGTTAAAACATATTTCAACGGACTAAATACAGTCGTTTTAAGTGAAAAGCCTATGTTTATACTAATGTGTTACATTTTCCAAAGCTAGACTTTTCCCAATGTATTGGCTATTTACCAATTTATAGACCTCAAATTTCTCATTTTCAGGTTTACCATTTTACGATGATAATGCTCATTGTTTTCATTCTGATGTGTAAAAGCTCCGATTCAAAAGTTTTTTTTTTAATCCTTTGGTTTCTTACAGCTCCTGAAAGGTCGTCACGTTATGGTTCGTGTCGGAGGTGGCTGGGACACGCTGGAACATTTCCTGTCCCGCCATGAGCCTTGTCAAGTGATAGTGGTCAACCGCAAGGCCTCATTGTCCGACGAGTATATTTCTCTGGCCTGCAACGGGTCTCCAGACTCGTTCCTACACATCAGAGCGAAATACAAGAGTCCGCTGCCTACACCCACAACGCCAGAGTTTAAAGTCATATAGTAGAAAAAGCATTGTGTCTGATCCGGAACAGTTCGTGTTGTTTCAGTTCTGCTATAGACATTAAGACACACAAAGGAGTTTTTTTTTCTTTTAGTTGTTGCACTTTCTTTATTAGTTCGTGTCAATCGTATCACGTCATGGTAATTTCTCTAATACATAGAGTCTATTCATAGTGATTATTACTGCCATGCAAATTTTACAGTATGACAAACTGTGGGTTGTAACAATGAAACTTAAATTCCATAGAAAAATCCTTACTTACAGTATGCACATTATCAGTCATTGACTTGTTCAGTATAGCTATAGGTAATTAATATAATTTATATTGTTTCTTTATATATGGTTAATTTATTAAGAATTTTCAGAAAACAAAATATTTTTTTTTAAATTCTGGTTTTTCAATTAAAGTTGTGATTCAAATGTTCTTTAAAAACTAACGCATTTATCGAGAACTGTAAATGACGGTATATATATACATATATTTTATCCAATATTTAACGATAAATCAACATTTATATGAAGAAAATTATTTAGTTCCTTTTTACCCCAAAATATGTGCGAATACTCGCAATTTGATTTTACAAAATTATTCATTTTAATTTCCAAAGTTTTGATAGTTAAAAGAAGTCCATTATTCGATTTTCTTTATTAATACGGTGAAAAGTATATGTGCAATAACTACAGGAAAGATTAAAGATACATTCTTTTAGCGAAAGCTTAATTTGGGCATGACACTCAACTTAAAAACTGATTACCATTTTTGAAATTTGATAGTCTAAAACTACACGATAACATTGTGTCTAAATGCTATAGCAGCGAAACAACAATATCTTGCCTCGAACAACATAAAATCATTAAATGATTATGGCTGTGTTGAAATGTAGCTTTCAGGCCAAAAGTGTTTGGCCTTATATTCTGTTTGCATCTAATACGCATTCCATGTAATATGCATCATATAACATGCCATGTAAAAATCCGCTTAAATCAGTTTTTATTTTCCCTGTTATGCTATATGTGTGACTACTGAACTAAATATCATCCGCAACTTGTATATTTGATTCAACATCATATGTCTCTGTACTGACATGCATAACTCAACGTATCCTGTGGTCATATGATTTTGTTTGTTTCACTAATGTCTGATGTCAGTAAAGCTCCCTTTCACACTAATAATTGGGGTTGTCTGTTTCGGAAGAATTTATGCGGTGTAGCAAAAGAACGCGGTTGAGAATAATTTCAAGCTAAAATGAATTATTTGATATTTGTCTCTAATTACGCTGACATTATTATTTATTAATGTATACTTTTCACGCAATAATATATCGTTTTAGATAAAATATAATCAAAAGATTATCTAAAACTTAATATATACCTCTTTTATTTTTGCTTATTGCATGATTTTGAAACTGCTATTTTATGCAACTAAAACCAGCAGAATATAAACAAGTGTTGCGAAAATCATGTGCATGATGAAATAAATATTATCATTCAAAGTATATATTTTACTGCTAGGCCTGTCTCAAGCCATCTCATCACCCTCTAGTCTATTTTGTTAGCTCAACACGTAGAAGTAAAAAGGTACGGAGAGTGGCAACCCCTTGAATTTGAATTTAAAACCTGTAATACTTTAGAAATTTATCTTAGTTTAGTAAATAAATGATCGAGGTAATCAGCAGAACTGCATACTTATTTGGTCGCCAGAAGTTTGCATCTTGTTTTAAACGTGAAGCTTAAAACTTCAAAAAATGTGTGTTAAATATATAAATATTTTGTCAAAAAACATACTTTAATATGTTAAAAGATATCCATTTCTGTGGTAAAAGTTAAATATTTTTACATTGTGTCTTCTTTAGAAAGAAGCTTTATAATATACTGTATGAGTTTCTTTAAAAATAAATTAGATCATTTTGTTTGTTTTTATTCATTTATTTATGCCTCTTTTTAGAAAAAAAATTCTTTCTGCTTTCACAAAAATAATATGATTCACACAAATTAAATTATCTTTAATACATCCATAAAGTATACCCACAATCTACAAAACATTGGAAAAATTACGTTATGTATTCAACTTTTCATCTAATCTCAAATTAATCTAAATTAAAAAAACTACACGCTTAAGGAAAAATACCATAATAGATTTTTTTCGGCATTTAATGTTCATTGTTTAATTCAAAACTATTTATATTACGTCATAACGGTTTCACAAGAACTGGATTTTATATATTTTAGAGATTCTTATGTGCGTAAAATGAAACTTGAAGTAATGACAGATTTGAGATTTACCTCTAAAGACATTAAGTCAGTGTTTAAAATGTTTGAGATATCGGATTTTTGGATAAAAAAGGCTTAGCCTCTATCAGAATACGTAAATGATACGAGGAATATCTATGAAACCTTTAAAATAATTTACAATAGATAACACGATTCCTATTTTTATTTAATTTTAGAATCTTAAAGGTCTAACAGTAAACTTCCTACAAAGTAATACAGTTTATTTCAATGTGTTTGCAATAAAAAGTTTTAAAATAGCATTTTGAAACTTTCTAAAACATTTCAAAATAAGAAGGACAAATAGCTCTATATCAATATTATGTTATTACTTACAACATCTTCTAGGAGAAATTTTTGGGAAACAATAAACCTTTAGTGTTCAAAGATTCCAAATTCTGTAATGTATATATATATATATATATATATATATATATATATATTTATATATATATATATATATATATATATATATATATATATATATATATATATATATATACATACATACATACATACATACATACATACATACATACATACATACATACATATATATATATATATATATATATATATATATATATAAAGTTGTAAGTGAAAAACCAGTATAAGCCATAAATCACTACAGCCAGGAACCAAAAACATGAAAAGATAAGTGATAAATATGAATAGATAAGTGAATAATAGGTATTAGACAGTATCGTGTCTTCAGTGGTGCCGATACTGTCTAAAAACCAATGGATTGTTTCTTATAAGTATGATCTGAGCAATAAACATACTTAGACACCGTACAATCCATATGAAACAGAAGAAGGAATAATCAGTGGCTTTATCATAGATCACCAAACTCGGCTCCAGACAAAGTGAAACTTATATATATATATATATATATATATATATATATATATATATATATATGTATATATATATATATATATATATATATATATATATATATATATATATATATATATATATATGTATATATGTATATATGTATATATATATATATATATATATACATATATATATGTATATATGTATATATGTATATATATATATATATATATATACATATATATATGTATATATATATATATATATATATATATATACATATATATATATATATGTATATATATATATATACACACACACACACACACATATATATATATTTTATTTTTTTTATCTCAATATAGGAGTAATTTTTTGCTTTGTTATTGGACTCAACATGCACTTCAATTTCATTGTGATGTGATAGAAATAAAATTTGACCTACAAAATATTGAAATGAAGATGAAAACAAAATATGGGATAATATGCACGTAGCGTTTTATATTACTTAAGTATATTTTTCATCCACCTTGTTAGACTACTCTATTCGAAGTTGTATTTTAGATTAAATAGCTATTCCTAAATTCCTTTTAAAAGAGCATTTACGCAGTATGGGTCTTTTTTCGAAATATCTATGCCATTCTGTACAAAATTGTTATGAAAGTTCCAAATTGAAGAACAAATGCCCATTTTCTAAGTCTAATAGAAAGAAATATATATATTTAACAAATCATACATTTTTTGTACAAACGAGAATTATATTTTTTAAACATTAAACTCTTTTACTCGTAAACTGATGTCTAAAAAGTTTTAATAAAAAAAAGAGACATTAAGAATCAATATTTATTTACTCAGATCAAAGTAATAGTTTAGCTGTATTATGTACAATGGATTTAAACTTTTTGTATATTAAATGTTCATGAAATTACTCAAAAAAGTCAGTTTAGTTTAAAAATATTTAATAACCATCGAAAATATAAATAATCATCTTATGCCAGATAAATTATGAAACTGGAGGTTATTTTCCGATATGTTTCTCTGGAATGTGAAATTGGGTGTCTAAAGAACCTAGAGGGTCACTCGGCTAGCAAAGTATAAAATTTCTTAGAGTTATATAGGCAGCTTTGGGACGATTTCACTTTTAGAAGTCAATAATTTGTAATATGTATTTTGCTAATAGCTCACTAAGGAGTTTAATAACTATTAAGGTTATACTAAAATTTTTCTAGAATTTTTGTCCCCCACCATGATATATTAATGCAATTAAATACATGTGTGTAGTTCTGAGTATCTATGAAAATTGTTGCACTTAAATATATATATAGAACTGACTATGAAATATTTATCAAAGCCTAATCATCATTAAGCACGAGAAATTAGTTTCTTATAAAAATTCTTCCTGCTGTTTAGTCCCTTAGGAAACAGATGATGTATTAAATTATTCATAAGAAAAACTATTTAAATAAATATAAAATTTCAAAAACATTACATTATTCAAATTAGAGTTAATTCATAGTAATTATCTATCATATGAATCTGCGAGTATTTTAGGACAAAAGCTATCGCATAATAGTATGTAAATCAGATTAAAGTCTGATTGTTCAAGGTGTAAACCATATCATTCACTTTATAAATCAATAAGTGGTCCACGATATATTAAGAATCTCATTTAACTGATCAACCATATCAATCTTCAAGTTAATGTTATATTGTAACACTGATAGAAAACGATCTGAAAGTTTCAAAATGTTGCGACACTTAAATCAAAACATACCTTTTCAAAAGACACCTTAGAATAGCGAGTATATCCTTGGACTTGGTGTTTCTTGAAAAAGTTGAATTTATCATTTATTAGGTAGCATACATCTTAAAATGGTTCATAGATTTTGTAGATAAAACTTGCGAGACAGTAGAACTAAGTGGAATATCATTGACGAATTCATTATCTAATATCATGGAATTATAAGGAAAGCTTATTTAGTTAATTGTTACCAGTGAAGCTAAAAACATAGGTTCAGAACTGTACTAGTTAGAACTGTACTGAAGCTAAAGAAATGTACTGAAGATAAAAACTGCATTACCATTTGACGTCTAAATATTTTTTTTTGTTTGAAGCTTATAAAATAGTAAGCAAAATAAACTAGTTAAGAAAAATGATTGAAAAAAATGAGACTTAAATTAGGGAAATACTCTAAACTCTTCAAACACGCAGGTTTTAGTTAGCAATCATGAAGTCTGATTAAAAAAATACGTTCAAAAGTAATGTCACTGACATATCTATGGTGTTCATCGCATAATCAGCGTATTTCAAAAGAAAAATATTTTGATCTAGATTCCACAAAGAATAAAATGCATATTTCCATTCTTTTGAGATTAGTTTTACATCCGATAATTACTACAGAAAAATTATAATGATTTGTTCAAAATTTTGTTTTTCCCGTATACATAAATTATCCAGTTTTATGTTTCAATTACTATACAAAACAATTTTCTTTTCATAAAAGAGCTTATGGTAGGTTCAAAATTATGTTGTGTTCATGTACTATGTGTATATTTGACTTCTGTCATCTTTATATTTTGAACTAAAGGTAATAAACTTATATACTAGCTTTTAACAAGTGTTTGTTGTCGCTTTATCTCTCACTGCATGAGTAGTACTTCGGAGTGTTTCTGCCTTATTCAAGTAATTTAATAAAACTTAAACATGATTCTTCCCGCTGTTAAAGAGTAACTAAAGCATAATCAAACGTAAAACATAATAAAAAAACCCTCGAACATTACCAATGTTGATTAATATAAATTCAATTATGGTTTTCATAAAGTCCTTATTCCTGCAAATAATTTTTAATGGGACTTTATTTTATATTTTTTTCCTACATCGGAGAAAAGTCCAGGGACCATAATTCCCTACGGGCAGCCCAGTAGAGGTGAGCTATATTTTAAAAATTTGCGACTGAAAAGTACTTGTCATGAAGAGAAGAACACGTTAAAAAGTAGTTTAAAAAGTTTTGCAGCAGAGCCAAGAAGGCAGTCAGGAGAAGATTTTACTCCGATGCGATGTAGGTGTTCAAGTAAAGAGTAATGAGATGTAACTATTCTAAAATTTTCAACAGCAATGTGTCTTGGGAGATTCTGATGGACATGGCAAGTCAGCAGTTTACTCCAAGCCTTTCCCGCGGCCTGGATTTCATGTATATTGCCAATTGCCTTCTTGAATTTTTTTGTCTATCTCTGCCCAAGCTCGGATATAAGGGAAAGATTACACGGTGAAGCGAAATGAGCTAAAGAGGGCGCTATGTGCGCTTCTCAAGCGTTTGAAGTGAGCGAAAATCCTCTATCTAGTTAGACTGATGTAATGATATGAGCTGAACCACCGCTTGAAGGTTAGGCGAAACCTGATAATGTTCGTCCTTGTAAATGGCAAATAAATGTAAGTGTTTTGTATAAAAGTTGTCTAGTACACTGATTCTTGCATACACGGGTTGTGGTAACCTATAACCCTCTTTAGCAAGATTCACTCGTATTCGATATAGCACAGTGGTAAAAAAATTGGACTTTATGAAGTTTCTACGAAGGCCTGTGCTATGGATGGTGACAAATAATTAGTCTGTTACTTAACCCCTTAACGATCGCATAATTGTCAATAAAACGGTAATAAAAGTGCCTATTTTTTTCGGAGGATTCCATTTATTTCTTGATCTGCCATATCTAGTTTAAAATAAACCATCCCCAATTTCATTATAAATAGTCTGGTGCTGCCATCTGGTATGTAAAATAAGAAAAAAAAATTTCAGGGTAAATGAAATGTATTGTTTTAATCTTTTTGCGGCGTTACTTTTGGACACTCCAGCCCAGCAATATCACGGGCACGAGAAATAGAAGGCGAAAACTCACCCCGTGATTTTCACGGGAGCGAGAAGGAAGGGGTTAAAACACAATATACTGATGTTTAAAGTAAGTCAGTATAAATCCCCAGCGGTACAAAGCAAACACATTTTTTCTCAGATTCGAGCAATTCTTATCCGAATGGCAAAATATCATCCACTTCCTCGCACCTTATGTTTACCATCTTCTACAACTGTCTCGTGTTACTCACTAGCCTTGTCTATATCGATACCGTTCTCGGAATAATTTTTTTTTAAACTGTCTGAATGTTGTCACGGACATTATATGAACAAAATTTTAGCTAGTCGTTAGTTTTCTTATCCAGAAGTTAAAACACAGGACATACCCGGAGAAAACAGACTGAAGTCACATGCCATCAGAGCAGTCAACACTCTAAGTACGTTGTACATGAAATGCTCTGAAATAAATTATGGGAAAAGGTCTATTTGTAGTATAAAATTAATTGGGCATTTCCTCCTCTCTCTTAAAATGCATGAGCAAATCAGGGGTGCAACCTGAAGTCTTTACTGTGGGAGTGGAGAGGTATCCAATGTCTAAATGAGTGATGTTTTGTTGTTGTTATCGTTTGTTTGTTTGGGGAAGAGGAAGAGGAAAGAAAAGAGAAATTAAAATCAGGCTTATCTTTTTGTCTGCCTCTTTTCCTTTTTTTTTCTTTTTTTGTGGGGGTTGGGCTGGAGAGTTCATGGGGAACGTAGAGCTGATAGTGTGCAATTATTTGTTTATAAATGGAAACACAAATATTGAAAAATGTTCATCAGAATGATTACAGTGTTAGAACCATGTGCTATCGTAAAAAGAAATTTTTTTAAAGTGTATTTTAACCTTAGTACTAACGTACAGTAATGTTAACAAAGAGCGATTAACCCTAATAAGGTATACAACTCTTGCCGCTGATGGTATAAGGCAGGGGTGGCCAACTTTTGTGTGCATAAGATCTACTTTTTATCTTAAAAACGTGTCACGATCGACTTGTTGTCATAGGCGAGTTTAAGAGGGGAGGGGGAGGTGTGAGATACATACAATGTTTATCCTCTATGTTTCAGTACGACCTAACTAGGGTCAAAACCTAACTAGGGTCTTAAATTAGTGCTCTATTTATCTTGTAGTCTATTCGGTTTCTAAGTTAAGCGATCGACCAAAATTGGCTTCGTGATCGACCGGTCGATCGCGATCGACTTGTTGGCCACCCCTGGTCTAAGGGAATATACCTGGGGGATGAGGGGGGGGGGGAATAATTAAAATCGTGATAGACCTCAACCTAACATGCAACACTTACCCTTCAAATTCAGTCTCTGTGAAGAGCGACGATCTCTCTCTAGGTTTTTAGCTTCATTTTCCCTTTATTAAAATGATCAGTATTAACTTTTTATGCTCTTAATCAAGCTTAATGAGAAAGAATCAAGTCCCTGAGTCTTTGGTCTCCTGAATGTCGCCTGAATCTTTGGTTTAGTCCTCGAGCTGCCAAAGATGATGGTACCATAACTAATCTTTACTTATAAATTTCGTTACTCTAACAAAATATCTATTCAGAGAGTATCGTAACACCGATTTTAAATTAATTTAGAAATTTACTGAAAGCGTTCTTTCTTCCCCCCCCCCATTCCTCCATTGTAAAAAGCTTTTGACCCCACTGTGTACTTGACCTAGAAATTGTAGATCGACAAAATTAGCAACACATCTAGTAGTGGCGCCATCTCTACGAACAAATTACAAACTCAAAATGTCTATAACGATTTATCACTAATGTTAAATTCATATTCTCCGCAAAACATCCAAATTTAACAACTTGTATAGACTGTAACTAATGAAGAGTTCAGAATTCTGTTGCTTTAAGATATAAAAAAATTTATATACATAATGAAAAAATAATTTCTAATTTTACATTTTTGACAATGGTTAGAAATTAACGTTAACAGTGTATTCTCAATTGCGTTTTACCTTTTATACATAATCAAAAGTCTCTTTTTTTCTTTCTTTTATTGTTTATAAATAAGGCAGTCCTTGTGTATCACAAAGTACAGCACAAGGCTTACAGAAGTAAGTAGAAACAACAACAAAGAAACACAAAGAAAAACAACAGGAAAAAACAAACTAATTACAAACAAGACTAATTTAAAACAGAAGCAGCAAAGGCAATAAATTTACAGAAAGAGAAAAAAGCCAGTTTGTGGCCGACCAAAACATGAAGCGGAGGAGGAAACCTAAACCTAAATCAAAAGTCTCTTGCAAATGGAAAGATGCTGACTGAATAAGTGACCTAAAAAAATTCTTGTTGGTTAAAAATGTGAGTTGTGATCTTTCTTTCAAGTGACGCAACTTCTATTCTCAGTTTTAACTGAACCTTAAATTAGAGAATACATCACTTATACGTTCATTGTTTATTGGTAAAGTAACGAAAATTTTTGATATACGGTTTAATATTTTCAAAAACAACTATAAGCTATATTTTCAGGCTTGTGGTATATAGAGTCTAAATAGTAGCAGTTTATTTGCATTCGTTATATGAAATTCTCGCTATGTAAATTTATGCTACAGTAATTTCAGTTTAAAAAACACTATTCTAGAATTTTATCATAAAATCACTCCAAACGTATGCTAAGATAATAACTAAACGGTCTTTTACCCCTAAGCACATTCGCCTGATTGTATCGGAAATTTTAGAACAAACTGCAAGTCAAACATTCTCCCTCCTGAAACTTGGGCTAACAAATTATATTCTGATGATTTACTAATCTGTCCCTCTCCATTGATTCTTACCGGTATTTTTTTTTTTTTTACAAGGAATGTTTGGAGGTGATTTGTTGGCGATATGTGAGATTGCTATTTCTATGGCTGTATCTAAGACCTTGTTCACATTGCTTCTGACTCGTGGCATTGCTCCTCCTTCAGCGCCGATATTGTTCAAATGACCTGTGATTAGTTTGACGTATCACGTCATCACTGCGTTGAGCTCTGTGACTGGTTAAATTTTTTTTTTCTCTGACGTTACTCTCCGAGTAACAAGCAATGCAAACAAGGCCTTATACTAGAGTATGTGTTCACATAGGAGTCCGTTGCGGTGCGTTAAAGTATTGAAATATATTTAACCAATGACAAACCTCCAAACGATTAGCAATGAAATTTTTAACGCCTATGATTGGTTTATTTTCGTCTCAACGTCATCTTTCCCGTAACGCTACGCAATGGACTCCTATGTGAACAGGCCCTAAGAGTACAGGAAACTCGGGGGAATATTTGACTATTTAATGCTGTTTGCAGAAGGATTTTTATACGAAGACAAGCATGCTATACAAACAAAACCTCGAGTTGTATATCGCAAGAGAGTTTTAATAATATATCTGTATAATAGTACATATTTAACCATGGATGTATACTCCCTATGCTCCATATTTAACGATGGAATATTAAACAAAAGAAAGTGCTCGAAATTAAAGGCAGAAATTAAAGTTAAATTCAAATTACTCCCGTTAACTCGAAACAAATTGCTACCCCGATAAGCTATTAGGAAATAAAAAACTTTTATCTCAACCTTCTTTTATCGAATGAGAACTAGATCTAACATTTTTCAGGAAGTGGTCAAACTCTGGCCTGCGTGAAATCATTCCTCCCGCACGCATTGACCTGGTCTGTATGGACCATTGATACTGAAATGAAAACATAAAATGGACTTTCACTTAAAACAAAACAAGCAATTGAGACGACTAAAACTAAATATCCCTTCTTACCTCTAATCATTATGTTCCTATGTGATTTTAAAAACGTTATTAGGACTCAAAGACATACAGTTATTCACCCACGCAAGTACTTTGAATAAATAGCTAATATCAGCACATGTATTTTACAAACCATATTGTCAAAAAGTTGCATTGATTAGAGTTTTCCAGTACTCCATTACCGCACCTTAGTACATTTTGCGCTGAAAAATAATTAGCAAAAATTTCCGAAAACGTTAAGTAAACAAAGGAGGCGAAGTAGTAGGTCATTCAGACTCTAATAGGTGCATTGTTCCCAAGTGAAAGCAAATGATTACCTCTGTAATGAATCACATTTTACGAAAAAGTGGTTCAATCTCTTGCCTACAAAATAACGACAGATTGTAAAATGAATATGCTTCAAAAGTAAACAGACACATAAAACTGACAAGACAGTAGAAGACGCGTGAAAACTGGAACCGTCGAAATTCGACAGTGAATCATTATATATATAATAGCCGTTGTCTCTGTATAACACTTCCGGGCTGTACTCATCTTTCAATCGAAGCCCTCAGTAAACAAACAGCCGGTTAGGCTTAATTTCAATTTCCGATATGGATCAGAATTTTTCCTTACCTAAAAACTAATATCTTCTCCATCAAATCGCGTTTGTTCGGCCTATTTTTCTATAAAACATTCAGAACTAAAAAAAATTGGATGCTTTTAGCTGTATATTTAACAGTTTATAAAAATCTGTTTACTTTTGCAATGAATTCGGAAAGTAAGCAAACTTGAATGTGAATGAATCAAGTAGCTCAAGTATTCATATCGCGTAGTGAGCTGTAAAAAACTGGATGGCAGTCTACTACTCCAATCGCATGAAAAACTAAATAAATAAAATATAATGAAAGGGTTTGCTTTTACAAGATGTGGATTAAATGCAATATTGTTAGATAATTCGGGATATTTTTTAACTTTCATATACTTTTTCCATTATGACGTCATCATTAGTATTATGACGTCAAAATGACGGGTTGCCTTCTAGTTAACTGTATAATTTTATCCACGTTGTCCGACCTTCTAAATTAGATCAGGGGTGGACAACTCGTCAACAGATGAGTTGATCAAGATCCGAAAGGCTTCTTTGATCGACGTTCGTGTTCTAAAAAACATTTATGATCGATTAAAAGTATATGATTATTTTTGCATCATTATCTATTATTTTTGCATCATTTTCTATTATACAAATTTTAAATGGATAAAATATGCAGGAAAATAGCGTAATTGATCTTTTTTTTTTATTACTGAAGAGCATGAGATGTGAATAATGTACTTTCAATTTAGAAATAAAACATTTCGATTTTTTTTTTCTTGTAGTAGATTGAAACTTTCTTTGAAATTGTTGTCATGACTATAGGATACATATTACGGATATCCTTGAGTTCCAAATCTAGCGATTGGTATTGCTGTTTATGGACCACCGAAATAGTCTCTCTAAAGATATAGGAACTCTAAGTCGATGTCTATGTTTAACCCCTGTTTAGCTAAGATTACCGCCCTTTTTCAAAATTCAATCTCCTTAAGATTGAGTTCATGGTTTTACAAATTTGAACAATTTTAACGTCCATGGTTTTCCTTGTTTTTGCATTTACTGTGAGGAAGAATAGTGTAAACAAGTAATATATAAAAGAAAAATTTAAAGTCAATTCCTACTTAGGTCAACAAAGAAAAATTTGAGTGTGAACTAATAGTAGGAATTGAAATAAAGGATTGCCTGCCAGAACTTTGCCTACTGTGCGAGATTAGGAGGGGGGGGGGAAAGAGAGAGAAATAGTTTGTCAGGTTGGGGATTCGATCCCGAACCTACAGGGCGGGAGGAGCCCGCGCTACCGCAGTGCTACCGCTTACAGAGTAATAAGAGGGAAATTACTATTCAAGAGCAAGAGACGCTCTAGGTCTAAAACTAAAATCGATTAATTAAATTTAATTAATGAATTAATATTTGAAAAAACTGTATTAACATCAAATGTCATCCACTACAAGTTTAAAAAAATGTATTTGAACTTGAGTGGATGAATAAAAAGTACTTTTATTAACGATTGAAAATTTTAACATGATATATATGGTCTAAAACTAAAATTGATTAATTAAATTTAATTAATGAATTAATATTTGAAAAAACTGTATTAACATCAAGTGTCATCCACTACAAGTTTAAAAAAATGTATTTGAACTTGAGTGGATGAATAAAAAGTACTTTTATTAACGATTGAAAATTTGAACAAGATATATATAGAGAGAGTGTGAACTAATAGTAGGAATTGAAAAACATTTGCCATCGCAAAACCAAAATTTTTGAGTTGAAGTCACCAACATCAGTGAATGTTTTGAAAAACGCAAGTTGAGAAACATCTATATAGAACTAAAAAAAATAAAGAAAGATGTAGTAATTGTTGATATAAAATTTGTTGAATAAAAATCAAGAGATAGTTAATACATATTCTAGAGACAGAAGCATTTGAGCAGTATTGAAAGTACCAATGAATATTTGACTTTCATTTTAAACAAAAGAAGTCGAATGAGCGTATACACTATAAATGCTGGTCTATGTTTCTATAGTTTTTCATTTTGGTAAAAAACATTGAAATTATTGGAAAGAAGGGAACAGAAAGAGCAAGCAAGAAAAAACAGGAGGGATAATTGAAAAAAGAATATGGCATTTCTAAAAATCGGAAAATCATGCATAAATGCAGCAGTTTAGAAAACTTTCCTTTCGAGTAGTATCGACAGTCTAATCAATTCAAGCTTGACAGTTTTACACAACTGCCAAGGAAATTTCAGCCGTAAGCGTAGAAAAATGTCGGCAGTCATGTTGCGTTTCTTCCATAGAAATGCGCAGAGGCAAATTTTATTCACATTTTCTGCAATACATACATAGATCCGAACTATACGGGGAAAAAAAAACTTAGTTCACATCAAGAGAGTCGATGAGATCAGGTTAGTTAAAACTAAATAAAATAACTCAAGCAAAATTAAGTACTTCAAGAGGTCAAATATCAGACAATCTTTAGTAATTCTTTTTTACTCAGCGTTCAAAAAATCCTTTTGACTTTTGCCTTTTCAAAGGAATATTATAAATAAAGAATCATGATTTTAAAAAAATCCACAATTTTAGCTCTTTTAACCGAGTTTATATTCTTTCAATCTCAAAAGATTTGTGGCATGGTGATTCTCCATTTATTTAACTTCATATCCAAATGCTACTCAAAAGATTCTTTTGATAAGATGGAGTTGAATTGAATAACCTGTGTGGAGTTGTTTTAAGTTAATTATGCTTCCTGTTTCGCAGTTTAAAAAGCACAATTTTTTTTAAATACCTTTCAACCTCGTAACACATAAATTTATCGACTGATAATTATTAATATCGATTGATAACACAGGCCTACAAAATTCAACTTTTTGTCTGAGGTTTGCATAAATTTATGTAAATTATATGATATTTGCTTTGCTGATTTCAAATATAATATCCATTTTTCTGTATCCCATGAGGATTTTTTACAACTGTGAAACTAAAAATTCCGAATTTGAGACATTTATAAAAATACTCGTATATACAATCTACAAAACATTCATTATTTTAATAATATGTAGTTACAAAATATACTTTAAAATATTGAATAAATAAGGACAAATTCAGATATACCGGGTGCGTCATAAATTCGTGCAAACTTCAAAAATTCATAATAAAAGAAATGATGCTTGGAAAATTTTTCTGTTTGCGCCAATACGATGAGAGGGATTTTGGATTTTTTTTCATGTAAAAAAAAAAAAAAAAGTTTCTAAAAGTAACCGAAAGAGGGCGCTCACACGTCCTACTGAGACGTTTTATGCAAATCAGGCTATCAATAAAACACCTGGTTGGAAATGGATCCGGCAGCATGCTTTCCTTACCAGATCGAGTGTTGGTTGTTAAACTTTTCTTCAAGAATGGTAAATCCCCAAGTGTTGCATTGCGAAAGTTTCGCACGGAGAAAGGACTGAAGGCGCGAAAAAGGCCTATTTCATTGAATGGGATACTGAATTTAGTACGACGGTTTGAGGAAGCGGGGAGTTTCGAGGGTCGTCCACGAATTGGCAGACCATCCTTGAGCGCGGACCGCGTCCATGTTGTACAAAGTTCCATGGAAAATTTGGTAGCCGAGACATCAACGGGAAGTAGCAGTGCTCGTGAAGCTGGGAGAAGAACGCGGATTCCGGAACCGTCGATTCGACGTATTCTGCACGGAATGTTGAATCTGTATCCGTACAAAATTCATGCACTTCACCAGTTATTACCGTCAGATACAGATGCAAGACAAATCTTTGCTACATGGGCTCTGGCACAAATGGAAAGTAACCCACAATGGTTGCTGAATGTCATGTGGACGGTTGAAGCCCACTTTTCACTGCATGGTGACGCTAATACGCAAAACAGTCGTATCTGGGCGACTTCAAACCCTCGTGAATATCTGAACCGGCCACTACATTCTCCTCGTGTGACTGTTTGGTACGGTTTCACCGCGTCTTTTATTCTGGGCCCTTTCTTTTTTGAAGAGCCTTGTCCTGTATTCGGGTGGAAAACCTGTACAGTCACTGCAGCACGCTATCGTGCACGCTTTTGCGTGACCACGTTAAGCCTGCATTGCAGGAAAGACATGCGTTACATGTTGTCACATTCATGCAAGATGGTGCGCCGCCCCACATTTTACATGATATCAAGACGTTCCTGTTGGAATCTTTCACTGAAGACCTAGTTATAAGTCGAGGTTGTAAGGTTCAGTGGCCCTCACGATCACCAGACTTGAACCCGGCGGATTTTTGGTTGTGAGGATACTTAAAGTCTCGTGTGTACCGGGGTTCCCCAACCACTTTGGTGGAACTGAAAAATGTCATTCGACAGACAGTCGCTGCCATCTATGGTTACATGCTACACTCCGCTGTAATGGGCATAGTGACGCGCCTCACTTGCATATTACCTTGTGCTGGTGGTAATGTTGAACATCTATTACTTTAAAATAAATGCACAGTCTCATGTCATTGTAATATGTTTGATTTTCTGTTTGTGTTTGCCTGATTTGCATAAAACGTCTCAGTATGACGTGTGAGCGCCCTCTTTCGGTTACTTTTGGAAACTTTTTTTTTTTACATGGAAAAAAATCCAAAATCCCTCTGATCATATTGGCGCAAACAGAAAAATTTTCCGAGCATTATTTCTTTTATTATGAATTTTTGAAGTTTGCACGAATTTATGACGCACCCGGTATATATGTAAAAAGAAATTAATTTATAAAAATTGGACAAATTTATTTCACTTTTCTTTCAAAGAAACCCTTGTGTACTTTAGATTTTGAAACTGGTTCAATGTCTCTATTTAACACTCAACAGTAATCTGCCTTCATATTGGTATTCTAGTGTCCTTGACATCGTTTTCCCATGCAATGTATATCTTGGTGAAATCTCTCACCCTGTTTCTCACTAAACGCACCAAGATTTTCAGAAAAATTCTCAAGATGGGGGTGTAAAAAGTATATTTTTAAGCTCACGTTACAACCCAGTTCTTTAGAGTTTTGTAGCACCTTTATCCACTACTTTGTATAGTTAGGAATCTTGTTATTTCCTAAACATTTCTGAGTGACGGCTTTGAAACCAACCCACGCTTTTATCTCGATTTTTTTATCCTTCCTTAACAGTCTTATACCTGGGCCAACGAACACACCTTCTTTAATTTTACCCCCCGATAAATATGGAAAAACATCCTTTAAATATCGAAAGCAATCACCATTTTTATCCAACGCTTTAACAAATTGTTTCATCAACCCTAATTTTATGTGCAAGGGGGGTAAGAGGTTTTGTTTTGCATCCGCTAAGTTCTGCCGAATCACATTCTTTGATCTTCGATTTAAAATCTTTCTTAGAAGCCATTCTTTCCTTATCCAGTGTTGGTTTTTAGATCTACTGTCCCACTCACATAGGAAACAGGGTATTTTTGCATAACCACCTTGCTGACTTATTAATATGGAAAAATGTTTAAATCCCCACAAATTTGCCATTTAAATTCTCGATATATTATTTTAATGAGGAGAAAATAAAGGTTTTCGTACGATTCTTTTAAAATTACTGAATGTGCTACAGGAATTGAAGCAAGAGTATTATCATTATGCAGTAATACACCTTTTAAGCTTCCCTTACTAGAAACGATAAATAGTCTCTACTGAGATGGATCATGATCAGTAGGGGAAGATAAATGAACTATAAATCTAGGAATATCTATACAGTATACAAGTGAAGCTGTAAAAAATATCAATAAACGAGCAAAATAAACGTGTGTTCTCTCTACAATATCAATAAACGAGCATAATAAACGTGTGTAATCACTACACATGCGCGAGTGAAAAAAGGTGTCTTCACAAGCAACGCGTAACTGAGATAGTGACGCTATCTACAGTTCTATTTTATAACTAGAAGGTAACCAGTCATTTTGACGTCATAATACTAATAATGACGTCATAATGGAAAAAGTATATGAAAGTTAAAAAATATCCCGAATTATCTAACAATATTGCATTTTATCCACACTTTTAAAAGCAAACCCTTTCATTATTTTTTATTTATTTAGTTTTTCATGCGATTGGAGTAGTAGACTGCCATCCAGTTTTTTACAGCTCACTACGCGATATGAATACTTGAGCTACTCGATTCATTCACATTCAAGTTTGTTTACTTTCAGAATTCATCGCAAAAGTAAACAGATTTTTGAAAACTGTTAAATATACAGCTAAAAGCATCCAATTTTTTTTTAGTTCTGAATGTTTTATAGAAAAATAGTCTGAACAAACGTGATTTGATGGAGAATATATTAGTCTTTAGGTAAGAAAAAATTCTGATCTACATCTGAAATTGAAATTAGGCCTAACCGGTCATTTGTTTACTGAGGGCTTCAATTGAAAGATGAGTACAGCCCGGAAGTGTTATACAGAGACAACGGCTATTATATATATAATTTTACTTCTTTTAGTGTATTATTGTATTTTACATTTATTATATTGTCATTATACTAAGAAATGAATTTTGAATTATAATAACAATGTATTTAATTCAATAATAAACTCACGGCGCAACAGTCCGATGTGGACCTGGGCCGGCGGTGGCCATCTACGCTTTCTTGACCGTGGGCTTGGGGTGCCATACAGCATGTGTCTCAGTCAGGTGGTCAACCTGACGTGGGACCTCCAGAGTTTAGTTCCCAAGCATTCTTGGTCCTCATTTTATCGACCCATTCAAGGGATGAAAGGCTGTTATTCGATAATACTTCACATTAATTTTATGAAATAGCCCCCCCCTTTTTTTTTTCAATTCCTACTATTAGTTCACACTCTCCCTATATATATCTTGTTCAAATTTTCAATCGTTAATAAAATACTTTTTATTCATCCACTCAAGTTCAAATACATTTTTTTAAACTTGTAGTGAATGACACTTGATGTTAATATGGTTTTTTCAAATATTAATTCATTAATAAAATTTAATTAATCGATTTTAGTTTTAGACCTAGAGCGTCTCTTGCTCTTGAATAGTAATTTCCCTGTTGTTACTCTGTAAAAGGTAGCACTGCGGTAGCGCGGGCTCCTCCCGTCCTGTAGGTTGCGGGATCGAATCCCCAACCTGACAAACTTTTTCTCTCTCTTTCCCCCCTCCTAATCTCGCACAGTAGGCAAGGTTCTGGCAGGCAATCCTTTTTTTCAATTCCTACTATTAGTTCACACTCAAATTTTTCTTTGTTGACCTAAGTAGGAATTGACTTTAAATAATTTTGTTTTTATATTACTTGTTTATTTGTAAAAAATGTGTGGGCGATGGGAAAAAACGTCATTTTTATGATCAGCATATCAGGTTTACTAAAAAACATCTGACATTTTGCAAACCTTAGATTCGTGTTGACCTGTGGATACATATAGCTATCGATATTTGTTATAGCAGATTTTTTTCATGTTTTTATTAACTCGCTTTCTTGTTTGTGTAGTACAAATCTTGCAATCGATTTTTAACTAACTTCCCGACTAGTTAGACATTTGAAACTTTTAGAATAGCTCAGAACACGATGACAGTGCATTATTTTAATACTTTTCGCCATCTTTAAGCAGAATTAAATTAATCTTCAGTCATTTTCAGTTAATTTTGTTTTGTAGACTGGTGCAGCCATCTGTCGGCCGGGACGGGAACGAAAAGTTAAACGCAAGTTAACTTCCAATTAACTTCATTTTCTTTCAAGTTGATGGGATAATTCATCAAAAAAAATTTATAAAAGTATTTATTAATACATAGAATTGTCAAGTTTATATGATTCAACAGAAAATTTAAAAACATGGTATATAAAAAGTTCTTTTTATCTTGTAATTATTCTACATATATTTTACAGTATGAAAGAGATTTCAGAGAAAGAATTCAGATATTTAATGTTCAAGCTGCCTTTTATGTCATTTATATTCATCAAATGCTTATTGTTTATGAATCTATGCAGCAGCAATTTCTATTTATTTTTAAGACAACGAGTATACGCCAAAGGAAATTACTTTGATAACACTTATTAACACTTGTTATTTTGATGAAAAGTTTTCTAATACAGAATTAAATTGTAAAACAATTACATTAAGTTACCAGATTACTTTCTGATGTCAAACATTCATTACTTTCATTAACATCGAATACATCTGATTAAATTTGAAAATATTTTTTCATGTGTGAGTATCTCATATTTAATACAAAACAAATATTATTTGCTGACGTTTGAAAAATTCTTAGAAGAGAAGTGAGAGGACAGACTTTTACTATCTTTTTGCCGTGATGGTATATTGTGTTGCATATTACAGGGTGGCTAATAAATACTGTAACACTCCAAAAAATAAGAGTTAATTTTAATAGTTTGGAAAAACAATTTATCTATCTATTTGTGTGATTGGCAACTTTTTGTAAACGTAGACAATTTTTGTTTAAAGTAATACATGTAGAATATTTTTAAAGAATATTTTTAAGCCAAAAGGTTAGTGGTTAAACAGCTTTTTGATCGCGGATTTTCTGCAGGTAAAATATTTAAGCAATTAAAATGCCTTGGTTTTAATAGGACGTTTATATATAGGACTATAAATCGATTATTGGATACCAATAGATGTAAAGATCGACCAAGGTCCGGTCGTCCACGCACTATTCGTACAAAAGAACGTATCAAAAGAATTCGTGAAAAGATACGAAGAAATCCACAACGTTCTGCAAATAAAATGGCTGCAGAAGAGAACATCAGTCGCAGAACTATGCAACTTATCATAAATGAAGACCTGGGTTTTCGCCCTTATCGCAAAAGAAAAGTTCAAGGTTTGACTACTGCACAAATAGTAAAAAGGTTACAAAGATGTAAGAAATTGCTGAACCGGCACGGTAGCAAAAGTGTTGAAAAAATAATTTTCTCTGATGAGAAGCTGTTTTGTACAGAACAAAGTTATAATGCTGAAAATGATGTTGTATATTCAGCAACCTTCGAGGATATACCTGAAAATCTTTGAACTGTTAAACGCTTTCAGAACAAGAATTCTGTTATGGTTTGGGCTGCAGTATCACACAATGGAAAACTGCCTCTGAAATTCATCGATAAAGGGGTAAAAATCAATGCTGAATATTACAAACAGGAAGTATTGGCTACACGTTTATTACCACATGCTAACAGATTGTATCCCAAAAAGAATTGGATATTTCAGCAAGATTCTGCACCGTCCCACCGATCCAAAACAACACAGGAATGGCTCCATGCCAATTGCCCGAAGTTTATCAAGCAAGAAGATTGGCCACCTTCTTCACCAGATCTAAATCCTTTAGACTATTGCATTTGGGGGATTTTAGAGTCTAAAGTAAATGCTAAGCAGCACAGAAGTTTGGACTCCCTCAAAGCTTCCATACGGAGTGAATGGTACAAATTACCTCATAAAATGATTCGTGCCGCAATAGGACAGTGGCGTAAGAGATTATCTTTAGTAATCGATAAAGATGGCGGTCGATTCGAGTAAAATTATTTCATGGTAAACTTTCATGTATAATGTTCATAATATTGTTGTATTTTTCATTTTCTATTTCATCTGTGTGTAATTAAATGATTCGATATTTGTCACAGTATTTATTAGCCACCCTGTAGAGATGTTACAATAAATTTTAAATTTGAAGAAGTCAGGCCGCAATAACCCCAGAGACTCGTCTCCAAGGTTTCTCTGCAATGCTGTAAGGAAAAATCATCCAAGACAAGACTCCAACAAACATGACAATACACAATATTTGGCCCCAAAGAAATTAAGTTTAATTAAATCATAAAAATCATATTGTAAAGCATAAAGTAAAAAAAAATAACACAACTTAAGTTGACGTTATATAAATAGTGTAGCGTACTGGAAATAGAGGTTATTTTTCCCGAAACCCCACAAGCTCTTGGAAAACACAGCTGCGTGTTTTCAAGGAATGTGTTGTTCGGTTCCACCAGTTCGGAACACGTGGGGGGATTAAAAGCCGTTTCCCTCACAAACAAGCCACTAAAGCTGTCAACTTAACTTTTCGGAATGTAATAAAGTTCGGCTTCTCCAGAAGAACTGTCAGCCGATAATCTGGCGGCTCCTCCACCCCTTCTGAAAAATCCAGACATTGGGAGAGACGCTTCATAGATTCCGCACAGTGTAGACGTGTTTTTCCTAGGCTCCTGTGTTTTTGGGCTGAGAATGGGCCCTGGAGTGTGTATTTGTGAATCTGCACGTAAAATTGAGGGAATTGTGTCGAAAGTGTTTAATGTTTAATTCTTTTTGTAAATAAATCTTGTTATGTTTTGTTTTAAAAATTTGGCTTTCGTTTTAATTAGAACTCTGTCTTTCTTTGGTATGGATCAATAGTAGTAAAAATTTAAAAATGCCTCAGAGAGTAACCAGCCTTGTCGTGATGCCACAATAGGTTATCACTAGATACTAAAGTTCCACTTTACAAATTTCCGGCACAAGCTCAAGATCTTTCGCATTAAACAATCAAAATGAAACATGAACACACAAAAAAAAGAAAGAAGAAAAAATGCAAAAATATAAAGTCGCAAAGCAAAGGAGATTTAAAGTTAGATGCTTATCTGGCTGGACATCCTGGCCTCTAGAGGCTCTCGGCGGGCAGTACAATGAAGAATTTTCACGTGGAGATAAGATTTAGGTAGGGTGCGACCAGGGCCTTTTTATCGCATGAGCAAATCAGGACTTTGCCCAGGGCCCCCTGATATCTAGGGGGCCCCAAAACCCCCTTGGTGTATGCACCTAGTACTTCTAATAGTATGTATTTTTATAAATGTTTGTAAGGGGGGCCCCCCAAATAGCATCTGCCCAGGGGCCCCCAGCATTCATAATCGGGCCCTGGGTGCGACGACCCATTGCCTCTATACTAAATATGAAACAACTTTGAGGAGATGTTGATTGCACTTTGAAGGGGGCCGTTTCGTCTTCTTTAACACTCCCGTGGAACTTCTTGTTTAAAATAGGTGGAGGGTCTCCGACCCATACGAAATATTTTCTCTGGGTGCATCCCGCACTAGTTGCTTTCCGACACTCGCCGTTTTCTTCCTTTTTTGCCGAGCAGCCTCAGGTCACTTGTCTTACTTTTACTACCGCTAGCCAGCGTCTGTCGAAAAAACGTCTGTCTAGAAAAAAAAACCTGCCCAAAAGTGACCGGAAAGCTGCGTCTGACGTCACAAAAACTTTTTTCATTGGCTCTGACCACGTACGCGACCTCACATGATCAGCTGAAGCTCCGCCTTTCTTCTCGAACTGCCCGATTTCGGATGCCGGGAAAATTGAAACAAGATGGCTATTTTTAGCAGCATCCGCCATTTTAAAATCACTATGCGAAGCACTAAATAAATTGCAAACATAACTTAGAGTTACTGAAATTACTTTAAATTCTAAAGGGAGAGAGAGAAACTTACTGCGAACTCACCGAATTAACTTGAAAGAAGAAATTTAGTTTTGAACATGCTAAAAAAAAGATTTTTAAAGCTTTTAAACTTGCAAATGGCTAAAACGTATATTTCGAGAAACAACAACCGACCACGTGGGAGAGAGAGAAAAAAAAACTTTAGCGGCTAGAAACCAGATGTCCGAGGTGCATGAGATGGAAATACCTTACTTTACATTAACTATTGCTAATATTTAGTCAGGAGGGCATAGATTTAACCACAGAGAGAAACTTCATAACACACAAGAAAAAATTAACTCAATCAGAAATCGCCAAGACCCAAAATGTAACCATGAAAACAATGAATTCGTCTCTCTAACATATAGTTACATCAATACAATTACCACATTTTTAAAACTTTGAGAATTCATATTTAGCTGATAATAACTGTTGTTGTCAGTTTCGCAATTTTTTTTCTTCATTTACAGTAATTTGATCAAATATTTCATTCAGTAATTTCCACAGTTTTTAAATGTCAGCTGAGGAGGATTCAGTCAGCGTTTCCTCCATTACTTTTGAAAGTTCTTTAGTTCACTGATCTAAACAAGAATCATTTTGTCAAACACTGAGTATTCATTTTAGGATAAAACCTGTACAGTTGAAGAAATCCGTCAAGAATATCCAGATGAATTCTATCCCTTTCTAGAAAAATAACTGCAAATTCATTATACTATATAGGTCATGATATACAATTCATGAAATTTCAGAACAATGAAGATTCATTCATTCAATAAATACAAAATGTTCTACATTATTGTTCCAATTTTAATACCTGCTGAAATAAACTACGAACGAAATTTCGGAAAAAAACCCTGATATGTGAAAAGCATGGGGCGAAGTTCTGGGGTTTAAAGATTGCTGCAGCACCATCTATTATTTTCTAAACTTGATATAAGTTGTTGAATCCACTTGTGAATTTTTAATAAGCACGTGCCAGTTTGATTTCTTTTCTATGGACAAATGCTGTAGAAGTTTCATCTTCAAAGTTCAGGAGTCCTTTTGTAGCTGTTAGAGCTTTCATTATTATTATATAAAAGTTTTACAACATTTTACAGAATTGAAAAAAATTTAAGTATAATATAAAAATGCATTAAAAAGAACCTTACATAATATATAATTTTTGTGTCTAAAATTCGTTTAAAATTAAATTGTCCCGTTGAAGTTACACATTCTATAATATCTTCCAAATGTCTCGTATCAATAATTTACTAAACTGTCATAAAATTAGAGTGATATCTGAACGAGAATTGCATGTGAACACAGAAATAAATAAAAAAAAATTTTAATATTATGGTTTCCTTGATAAACATCAAAATGGTTCAAAGTCGCAAAAAATGCAGCGTGATTTTCCCCCACAAAAAATATACAAGATAAATAAATTCTAAATTAGATTCCTAGCGAAATCTCAGTGGAAATTATAACCTTACAAATATTTTTTTTCCGATGCGGGAGACATACTCGAAAACAATCGATCATCAATCTAGTTAGCCAACAAAATCCACCAGTGCCACTACAATTTGGGCTCAGCAAACCCAGGGGAGACTTTTTTTTTTTCTGGGAAAGCGGGGGGGGGGAGGTGGGGGGCTCGTACCTCCTCACAGATCTCACAGAGGGACACTTTCAAATAATGTAACGGACTTATTAAAACATTCATAATCTCTTTTTAAAACTATTTTGCAGCTTTCCCTGTGTCCAGTATTGTGTAAAGAACGTGATAACTTCATGTTTACAGTGTTTACTTTTTTATGTTTTAGAAAATGAATGAATTTTTGTAATGAAATAGAATAAAATTAGCATTCTACGATCATACGTTTTAAATCAATCAACTCAAAAGCTCAGCATTTAGTGTTACTTATCCGTTTCTATTAGTGAGGATATTTCCATTTGGATGTTTTTTTTTTCCTTTACTAGCGATAGTTGTGGCCTAGATGCGACTCGAGAAATATTAGTGTGGAATTAATTGATTCTGACCTACAATCCACATTTCCATGCGGGAAATTAAGGTTACGCTTATCGTACAATGCCTAATGATATTCATCTTAGTTTACTCTTTTATTTATATTTCTTGAAGTAGCTAACGTTTACTACATTATTCCGTTTACCGCTGAAAGTTAACATGTGATGATCAGATAAAGTGTCACCTTGGTCTACGTATCACATGTAACTCGAATGTATGAGGAAGGAAAAGATGTTGGTTTTCAGTTCAGTTATCAGTTTATATAATATGCTTTCACATTATTGTATATTCTTTGAAAAGATCTCGTACAAAGTTAAAGCTGCAAAAAATTTGCTAAGTATAATTATTTTCCTTTTTGTTGAAATGCACATTTTATATATAATAGCCGTTGTCTCTGTATAACACTTCCGGGCTGTACTCATCTTTCAATTAAAGCCCTCAGTAAACAAACAGCCGGTTAGGCTTAATTTCAATTTCAGATGTAGATCAGAATTTTTTCTTACCTAAAAACTAATATCTTCTCTATCAAATCACGTTTGTTCAGCCTATTTTTCTATAAAACATTCAGAACTAAAAAAAATTGGATGTTTTTAGCTGTATATTTAACAGTTTTTAAAAATCTCTTTACTTTTGCGATGAATTCTGAAAGTAAACGAACTTGAATGTGAATGAATCAAGTAGCTCAAGTATTCATATCGCGTAGTGAGCTGTAAAAAACTGGATGGCAGTCTACTACTCCAATCGCATGAAAAACTAAATAAATAAAAAATAATGAAAGGGTTTGCTTTTACAAGGTGTGGATTAAATGCAAAATTGTTAGATAATTCGGGATATTTTTTAACTTTCATATACTTTTTCCATTATGACGTCATTATTAGTATTATGACGTCAAAATGACGGGTTACCATCTAGTTAAGGAAGATTGAACGAACTTTTGTGAGGCTCTTTTGAAACATGAAAACCAGATTTTTTTTTTTTTAAATGGATTTATCTGTGCTTTTGCGGAGGACATCTCGAAAGGATTTGAGTAGTGTAAAACAGAGGCTTTCTATTTGGATTGAGCCCAATCCGTTAAAAAAATAGGAATTTTTAGGAATTGTTAACGACTTACACAAGCAAGTATTATTTGTCTTATTCTTAAATTATTAATGTTTCAACATTCAAAAATTTTCGAATTTTAGGCTTAGGCTGAGTATTCCACACCTAAAAATCCTAATCTCTATATATAAAACAGTTCCGTAACTGACTGACTGACATACAACGCATAGACAAAACCGCAGGACCTACAGGATTGAAATTTTGCATGGCGATACTTCTTATAGTGTAGGGATGCACTAAGAGAGATTTTTGAAAAATTCTTCTTAGATTTTTTTAAAATTAAATTTCTAAGCTGTTTTAGTAACTTTTTTTAAGTTTGCATTTAAAATAATAATTTGAGGGTTATAAAAGTTATATCACAAGAAAGACCATAAAAATTCCTTTAAAATGAAATCTATTATTGGATATTTTTATAGACAAAATAATGTCCAATCGTCTGCAGCATTAGCAAGAAAAAAAAAATTTTTGTCTATTTAGTTGTTATGCACGTGACTATAAATTTATTTAAAGTACCAGTAAAAGAAATCACGTGATCGACATTTAATAAATTAAATTCTAAAAATTAATCTTTAAAAATTCACCAAAAATCAGAAAATCGAGGTAAAGATTCGAAAAAGATTTCATTTTAAAGGAATTTTTATGATCTTTCTCGTGATATAAATTTTATAACCCTCAAATTATTATTTTAAATGCAAACTTAAAAAAAGTTACTAAAACAGCTAAAAAATTTAATTTAAAAAAATCTAAGAAGAATTTTTCAAAAATCTCTCTTAGTGCACCCCTACACCATAAGAAGAATCGCCACGCAAAATTTTAGCCCTTTAGGTCCAGCGGTTTGGTCTGTATGTTGTATGTCAGTCAGTGAGTCAGTTACGGAACTGTTTTATATATATAGATAAATACTTTTAATCAATGCTTAATGTAACAAAAGTTTGCATTTTACAGGTAACTCAAGTCTTATACACAGCAAACTTCAGATTTTCTTACAATTACCTCATGCGGTGGAGTGTCGTGTGCATTGAATCCTTGAGATCTCACATTAAACGGCTGCTTTATGATGCCATAGTTACTTTCAAGCAACTGTAAATTCAGCAAAGTTTTGAATTCCATCGCTCATTCACCCGTTTATCAGTAATTTTTGAGGAATTTCTTTCTTTTACGTGAGTTATCATTTATGTCTCAAAATAGTAATGATAAGACATGTAATTTTTTTGATTTCCTCAAATATTACTGCATTATGAGTTTCTTTTATCCCTCATGCTTATGTTAAAAAGCTCGGATATTTGGATACCATCATGAGTATTAAAAGTTAATTAAATAGTTTTAAGCTGTTTTAGAGATCATGTCTTTTTCTATCGGAGTTTTATTTTCATATTGTATTTTTTATTATATCTGTCTATGTTACGTTTTTTAAAACGTTATAACGGGGAGAGTTAAATTAAAATAATTTATTAAGATTGTTAAGCTTACATACACTCTTAGAGGTGTTTTTAAAAAAAAGTTACATGAAACCTGTCTTTTAAGATAGACTATTTAGATGTGAGTAGACCATAAACATTGACGACGGACCAGTTGTTAGTAATTAACAACGTTTTTATTAATCAAATAATTTTAAACAAGGTAAATGGGGAAATTTCCCGCTCGTGGAATGACATCCACACAAAGCAACGTTTTGGCTACTACTGAAGTATTTTTGTCTACGTCATATCAGACGCCGCCTAGCGCATGCGCTCAGACATGCCGCCCGGCCTTGCAATGTGACAACATTCAAGAAATATAAAGTTAAAAGAAACAATTACATTATAAAGGAATAATTCAAATACAAATAATACACAATTTCAAATATAAAAAACACTTATGCGTAACATCTTGAGAAATTATACTATAAACATGACACCATAAAATGGTAATTTTTTCCTTAAAAATAAATCAAATTTCATATCAAACTTATTCATCAATGGGAAGAATACAAATATTTCTTACACTTCTCTTTAACATTTTTCCATTAGACAATCGTAAATTTACAACTCTGACCTTTGTATCTGTACCATGAAAAAGTTCTGTAATCCTACCAGTCAACCATTTCGTACTCGGAAGGTTGTCATCCTTAATTAATGCGAGCGCACCAATTTTTACATTATTTTTTTTAAACTTCCATTTGCTTCGCTGTTGTAGATTGTTCAAATAGTCTCGTTTCCACAACTTCCAAATCTGTTGGCTTAGTTTAGTTACCCGCTGCCATTTCATAAGTCTATTTTCAGGAATATTTATCAATTGAGGTTCAACAATGGAGGTGATGGGTCTGCCTATCAAAATGTGACCAGGGGTCAATGTTTCAAAATCATCGAATTCCGATGACATGGGAGTAAGGGGTCGTGAGTTCAGCACTCCTTCAATTTCTGAAATGACAGTTAAAAATTCTTCTAAATTAAGATTCGAATTACCGACTATACGTTTTAAGTGGAACTTGAACGATTTGACCCCCGCTTCCCAGAGTCCACCGAAATTCGGAGATTTTGGAGGGACATGGTTCCATTCCACACCCTCGCCACTGAGACAATCAGCCAATGTTTCATCTGGGTGATCTACCAGTTGGTGTAGTTTTTTGAGCTCTGCGCCGGCTCCAACAAAGTTTTTTGCGTTATCACCAAATATTTCAGAACCTCCACCTCTTCGACCAAAAAATCTTTTCAAACCGGCAACGAAAGCCTTAGTAGTCAAGTCCGAAACAAAGTCTAGGTGTCTTGCCCTGGTGCACATACAAACAAATACAGAAACATAGATTTTGTTGAGCACACCCTTCCTTTGATTCTTAAATTTTACAAAAAAGGGACCGCAAAAATCTATGCCTGTCACATTAAAAGGAAAGTTGGGTACAACACGCTCCTCTGGCAAATCACCCATAATTTGACTTGCCTCCCGAGGCCCGCTTTTAAAGCAAGTGATGCAATTATGTACAGTTCCACGACAAACATCTCTACCATTTGGCATCCAGAACCTTTGGCGAACATGATACAATAGGGACTGTGGACCTATGTGCAAGTTTTTTAAATGAAAATATTTTACAACAGCTTGAGTAAACCGACGCTTGCTAGAAAGCACCATAGGGAATTTTTCATTAAATCTTAGCTTAGATTTAGACAACCTACCTCCTACTCTTAATATTTTATCATCATCTAAAAAACAATTTAATGAAGCCAATTTGCTATTACCCTTAACAGACTTGCCACTTTTCAACCTTTTGATCTCTTCTGAATACTCACCCTCCTGTACATACTTAATAATAATGTTTTCAGCTTTAGTCAGCTCCATATGAGTCAGACGACCGGTCTCCTTTTTCCCTGGATTTTTTACATCATGAATGAACCTGTAAACATGACTTAGAATACGAATCATTTTCACACAGTTACCACTAAGATCTAGTATACCATTTTCTAAGAAACATCCCGGCTTTCTGCAAGATTTCCTTGGCTTTGTGGGAGACTTCTAGTGCAAGATCAAGGTTGTCGATGCTAGTGATAAAATCATCAACATACAGGCAGCGATCAAGGAGTTGTGTGGTCACAGGAAATTCACCTCTGAACTTTTCAATGTGTTTTCTTATGGTTGCAGATAACAGGAACGGACGGGCGTTTACCCCAAAAAGAACTCGTTTAAATCGGTACACTTCGATGTTTTCATTCATGCCATTGGACCACAAAAAACGTACTGCATCTCTGTCCTTTTCTGAAAGGGAAATCTGTAGAAATGCCTTTTCAATGTCAGAAGTTAAGGCAATTTTGTTTAGTCTAAACTTTATTAGAATATCAAAGAGGTTTGGATTCAAATTTGGCCCTGTCCATAAGCAATCATTTAAGGAAAGGTGACCGATGTCATGCGAGCTGGCATCAAAAACTACACGAGTTTTAGTAGTAAGTCGGTCTTGTTTCTGAACCGCCTGATGTGGCAAGTAATAAAGTGGTTTTTCCTCCACGTCCTGATTTTTAGTTTCTCCCACCCTTTCAATGATTCCATTCTTTAAATAGTCATCAATAATTTCTTTGTACTGTGCATGGAACTCTGGGTTGCGATAAAATTTTCTTTGTAACGAGTGTAATCTTTGTTTTGACACTTTAAAGTTATCCCCAAATTCTTTAAAATCTCTTTTCCATGGCAGTTCTACTTCGTAACGACCATTGTGAAACGTAGTAGTTTCATTAAATATTTTAATGGCCTGATCTTATTCCGTTAATTTTGGGTCATCATGTATTATACCAATAGATTCCAATTCCCAAAATGACTTTAGAGTGTTATCTATCGTATCACAGTTTTGAATTAAATAACAATGCATTTTATTTTGAGTTTGGATTTCCTTCAGAGACCCAGTAGTTATCCAGCCAAACACTGAATCTTTCATAAACAATTTATCAGCAACTTTAAAGGAATCATTTTTAATAATCTTAAAAAACAGTTCAGCTCCAATAAGAGCATGTATTTTTCCTGGTCTAAAATATGTAGCGTCTGCAAGTTCTATAAAGTCAGGTAATTTTACATCTGAAATATCCAAATAATGCGAAGGAGTTAAATCAGTTATTTTTGGAATAATAAAAAACTCAACACTTTCCTGGAAGGTCTCATCTGCATTCGACATTGTAGTATCAACTTTTGACTTTATTGTATGAACAGATCCATTTAAACCAGACACTGGCGCATTTACACATTTCTTTTTAATCCCCAAAATATCAGCACACTCATTCGTTAAACAATTTATATTCGAACCATTATCTAAAATACACCTAACTCTTTTCTTGTTTCCGGTAGAATCTTCAATATAAATATACGCTGTGCTTAACAAAATCGATTTGTTTTCTTTTTCCGAAATACTCAGAGTTTGAAACGCTAAGTTTTGCTCTTTTGGTTCTGTATTTGTTTCCGCAGGACGGTTGAAACCACCGGAAATAGCACCTGCTGTTTTTGCTCTTTTTTCAGGATCAGTGATTTGTTCATGATGTAACATCGTATGGTGTCTTCTACCACAGATTACACAAGAATATTTAGACTTGCAGAAATTAGAAGTGTGGTTTTTATTCAGACAGTTGATGCATAATTTTTCTTCCTTTACCGTTTCAAATCTTCTATGTGTATCCATTCCCTGGAATACACTACATTTGTTCAAATAATGTGGATGTTTACATAAAACACATTCTTTAGGTTTATATTTTTCATTAGCGTTAATCATTAAAGATTTTGTTTTGTTGTAGGGGGAAGAAACTTTGTTTGTATTCTTTGCAAGGGACGTGCGATTTATACCTTCTAGTACTAAGCTTCTTTTTTCCAAGAAAGACATTAATGTATCAAATTTGGGAACTTCCTTGGAATTTAGATCTGATTCAAATAATCTTCGTGTTTCCCGATCAAGTTTTTGAAGTATAACACTGACTAAAAATATTTCCGATAAATCATTTTTCTCGTATTTCAAAACACTCAATGCTCTGATGTTTTTATTTATACAATCAATTAAAGCTCTTAGTTCTTTAGTCGATTCATGTAGTAGTTTCTCGTAATTGAGAATCGCAAGAACATGTGTTTCAACTAGTAAACGTATATTTTCAAACCTTTCGGTTAAAGCATTAAACAACGAATCGAAAGAATCATCACATGACTCTATTTGTTTAGCATCGCCCTTTAGTGAGGCGCGTAGATAATACAATTTTTGTGTTTCATTTAATGCTTCATTATTAGTAATTAGATCATTAAATTGACTTTTAAATGTTGACCAGTCCTCTATTTTCCCATTAAAAATAGGGAGAGGTACTTCTGGTAGCTTAACTTTCGTTTTTGCTGTCTGTGCGTTACTTTGAGTTTCGCTGTTTCGGTTTACATTATCAACAATACTAACAGCATTTTTAATTGAATCAAGGAGGGTTTTGAAACTCACCTCCAATATCTCCAGGCGGTCTTCTGATTCACTTAAATCCTCTTCAGCTTCATTTATGTCACAATCAGCGTCATCTAATAGCAGAGAACAATATTGTTCTCGTAAATCTTCCAGTCTTGATTGCAGACTTTCTATTTTACGCATTTTCACACTTAGTTCGCTCGAAGTAGTATTAACTTCCTCAGTTTCTGTTTTGCAGAACTGTTCCAATTTCGTAATATTGCCTTTCAAGGCACCCTTTAATCTATTTAATTTCTCCATAGGTCGTTGGTCTACTGCGGATCTGACGGAACACTTGTCTTTTAAGATAGACTATTTAGATGTGAGTAGACCATAAACATTGACGACGGACCAGTTGTTAGTAATTAACAACGTTTTTATTAATCAAATAATTTTAAACAAGGTAAATGGGGAAATTTCCCGCTCGTGGAATGACATCCACACAAAGCAACGTTTTGGCTACTACTGAAGTATTTTTGTCTACGTCATATCAGACGCCGCCTAGAGCATGCGCTCAGACAAAACCTATTAATTCACTTGCGTCGTGGTTAGTACCTTTTAAGGATGCGGGTTGTGATAAGCAATAACCCATTAAAATACAATGTCTGGTTCGCTGCTGATGCCCCTGCTGTAGAGGGCTGAATCATGAAAATTATTTTAAATTAACTTGAAAATAGTTCACTGAAAAAGAAAGCTGAAATAAAAATTACCTAAAAAGGAACGAAGAAAAACTACGAGGCAACCGAATGACATGACTAGATTTTACAAACAAAATAACATAGTTTATTAATGTATTACATTATTTACAAGTACCAATCCTTTTTGCCACTTAGGCTAGTTTCATTAACCGTGGAACCAATATCCTCTCAATATTTCTTATTACAACACTCATTATAGAAAACTTAAATAAATGACTTATCGAAAAAGTGGCTGGCGAAAAGAATTAAAAAAATAACAAAAAAAACTAAATAATAATTGAATGATCTTTTTAACAAATAAAAAAAAGGGAATCATTAAATTTACCGTCTGCAGACAAGAAGGGTTATTAGGGAAATCGGCGAGGGCAAGGTTGTAGGCTAGGACAAGGCATGTCGCGAGGAGATCTCATCATCTCGGATACATCTCAGGCAAGCTGCTCGCACCAAGGGCCCAGGGTTTCTCTGTCCGGTCCAGCTCCAACCCCCTCCTCTCCAAAAAAAATCCTCCGCCGACCAAGGGCAATTCACCCTTTTTGTAGTCGTCCGCTCGCAAGATCGTAAGAAAGGAGATTTGCTCGGCGCCGAAGATTTAGGATAGTAGATCCTTCCACATCAGCTTGTGAGAAGGGATTTAACATATTTGATGATGAATACAATTGTATGTTGACCTTTTATCTTCGTTAATGCTATAATTTTAACTCTTGTGGAGCAGTTTGAAATTTGTGGATCATGCTCGGCGATGCTGTTGGTCTTCATGTATCCATGCGCGTCTGCAGGTGTTTTCGTGACGGAGCGCTGAGTTGCGCGTAAAACCATTTCAATGTCTGTTTTCGAGATGTTTCTTGAAATGGATACTTTTGCTAATCCCTTTATCCGGTGTAGAGTCTGGGAATGTGCAGAAATGGCGAAGATCTCGTTACATTGCCTACCAGCCCAGCTTACACAAGGGTTTGGGTTCATTATACAAAATTTACTATTAATTGAAAAAACAAAAATAAAACACTCTAAAATTAATAATTAACTATATTGAATACATACCAGCCACCAAAAAAACTAATAAAACAATATACCAGCCCCTTTAACAAGTAAAAGAATAAAATGCACATAAATGTTACAGTCATATTTAGTTATTTAATTATAAATTATTAGTAAAGTTAAGGAATCAAATATTAGTGCTAGCCGTGATCCAATATTTTAATATACTCTCATGCTACCTCCCATTATCAAAAAAATTGCGCACCTTTTTCTAATAATCTTCAGTAATAATCAAGCAATTAAAAATTGGATCGCCGCTAGTTGGAACAAGTTGAGTAGAGGCTTACAGAGTTTCACCAATGCAAATATATTTAAAACAGACATTACCACGCGCGTTATGTATTAATTATATGCTATCATCTTAATTATTAAGTGTATTTTACCTACATCACATCTATTATATTTTTTACTCTATTTTTTTTCAGGAGAGGGGGGTTTTGAATTTTGAAATATTACGCAGAATCATATTCAGTACTTAAATTTTAATACTGTAAGGGCCTGTTCACATAGGAGTCCGTTGCGTTGCGTTAAGCAAAAGATGACGTTGAGACGAAAATAAACCAATCATATGTCTCCAAACGATAAGCTATGAAATTTTTAACGCCTATGAATGGTTTATTTTCGTCTCAACGTCATCTTTTCCTTAACGCAACGCAACGTACTCCTATGAGAACAGGCCCTTATTCTCTAGTTCAGTAATTTTAGTCATAAAACGATTTGAGCACTAATGAATCTCTCACTCGAAAGGAAATTTACACCCATGTTATTTATTTTTTACATTGCGTGTTGGGAATGAGTATTAAATGATATTAACTTATTGTCTGTTTTTTCTTTGTTCATGACCTTACCTAGAACACTCCCTCAATATGTCTGGATATAGATTACAGATATAATTAAAGGTGTCATAAATATTTTATCTATGCAGCCTTTAAGATGGGGCAACTATCTGCTACCGAAAAGTATAAGGTAGTCATAACAAGTCATCAGCCACAGTAATATCTGTGACAGCTCACTAAGTATGTCTTCCGACGCTGCTCTCCATTTCCTCTATTCCTCCCCACACAGTAAGGGCCTGTTCACATAGGAGTCCGTTGCGTTGCGTTAACCCTTTGCGCCGTTTGCACAATGCAAACGTCTAAATTTAGTCTTTTTTCACTTGCATTCAATGTATTCTAGTCAAATGAGGATAAAAAGTAGCTAGTGCTGCCATCTGCTATCAGTTTAAAGAAGTAAAAACATTTTGAAACCTTTAAATAGAAAAATTTTCAAGATTCTTTGATTAAAAATAGGGAAAAAAATCTGCACCATACAAACGGTGGAGGTTGTTGCCCCTCGAAGGGTTAAGGAAAAGATGACGTTGAGACGAAAATAAACCAATCATAGGCGTTAAAAATTTCATTGCTAATCGTTTGGAGGCATATGATTGGTTTATTTTCGTCTCAACGTCATCTTTTCCTTAACGCAACGCAACGGACTCCTATGTGAACAGGCCCTAACTGCCTCATTTCTCAAAAAAAGTGAAAGAATAGGTGAGACTCGTCAAATATACTGAGTTAGATATGCTGAGAAAATTAAGATTTTTAGGTGCATGATAATGTTTTTCATTAGTATCAGACATGATTCCTTACTGTGTATTTGAATATATTCTGTACTTTAAAACTATTTCGTCATCGTTCCGGTACCTCTGAATAAGTGGACAAATTTCAAACTATTCATAACGTTTTATCAATATTTTTATATAAAAATTTCATTAATGTCATTTTGGACATCGGGTCTTGTATTTAGTTAGTGTTAAAATAGACTTCTTTTCAAAATTAAAATTCACAATTAATTTTTAAAAAATTTCGAACTTTTTTTAGCTAGGAAAAAAAAGTAATAAAACTTCTTCATGCAATATAATTTCTTAAAATGCTTTTATACTTCTAGACTAAGGGCCTGTTCACATAGGAGTCCGTTGCGTTGCGTTAAGGAAAAGATGACGTTGAGACGAAAATAAACCAATCATAGGCCTCCAAACGATTAGCAATGAAATTTTTAACGCCTATGATTGGTTTTTTTTCGTCTCAACGTCATCTTTTCCTTAACGCAACGCACGCAACGGACTCCTATGTGAACAGGCCCTTAGACATTCCTATTCCTTCTAATAAATATATCATTCATTCATATCTCTGAATGAATAAATACTATGCTTAACCAATTTCTTTTAGACAAAACACAAGGACCTTCCTTTCTTGGAGTAGTGTTTAGTTATTCCCTATGCCATTTGGTAGAATGAAAAAATATCACTCAAAGAGTCTTGCAGACAGACTCTAAGGAAGATCCTGACTGAACTTTCAAAAATCATTAAAGTAACTCGATCCGAAAAAATACTTTTATCTTAAACATTCAATTACTGACATATTGAAAAACTGGAAGATATTGAAAACTAAGTTGATTTCGAGACAGCTGTTTATCCATTTTACTTCAGTTATTGCTTGAAATATTTAATAAAAATCATTTGAGTGTAGCCAAAAACTTTGCAGTATTAGGGCCTGTTCACATAGGAGTCCGTTGCGGAACGTTAAAGTATTAAAATATATTTAACCAATGACAAACCTCCAAACGATTAGCAGTGAAATTTTTAACGCCTAGGATTGGTTTATTTTCGTCTCAACGTCATTTTTCCCTTAACGCTACGCAACGGACTCCTATGTGAACAGGCCCTTAGCACTCAAGTTCATAGATCATGTCCAAGACGCGTATGGCGGTGTATGACGTAACATCATTTTTACATAGCAATTTCAGTTTAAAGCATTGCCTTTTAAAAACTTTAAGGAGCATTGAAACAAAGTTTATCGAAAAAAAAAACTTATAGCCTGTGACCAGGTAAATAATTGAGCAAAACTTGAACTTTGGGAACAATTATCTGAAAGCGTTCAATACTCGAAAAAACTAATTGAGTCAAATGCCTTGACAATATAATTTGTGCTTAGGCCCTATGTACATAGCCATACCTCCGCGGACATGATCAATTACTACTGACGTGTGGTAATGACGTCAAAATGATGCCCATACCGAATAAAGTATAGATTTGAAAAGATTTTTTATCGGATAAAGAGGTGTCATGAAAGACATTTAATGCTGTCATAAAAGACAGCATTATCAATTGGAAAAAAAAAATGCTTCAAGAGGACGTCACTTTCGTACGGAAAGTCTTTCTTTAGAGCGAGACTTAGAGCCTGGGGGTGACCCTTGAATTTCCCGGTTCGACATCTAAAATGCGGTAAGCTCTTCTTCCGAACGCGAACGCGCCCGTTACGTCATCATCTCAACCCTTTGCGGCGAGCGTTCGCTCTCTCCAACATCTCATTAGCCTCAAAAAATGCGGAGCAACGCGCTTACCTGACTGACCAAGTGACGGGAATCGGCAATTGAACATGTGTCTCGGGGTTCTTCAGGTCTGTCCATCGCGTGTTCCGTTGTGCTTGGATGAGCGAATTCGCTGCTGCATACGATGAAAGGAAACTGATTTTGCCATGGGACTGTTACAGTACTTGCCTTCACTTTTACCTCTGTTAGCGGCCTTGTACATGGGGGCTCAAGACAGAGTAGTTCCTCTGACCAAAGACCGATGGGACACGGAATATGATTACATTGTCGGTAAGTGCATTTGTGAGATTAACATTCTTGTTTATTGTTGTACTCTATTAAGGAGACAAGGGACCTTCCCATTCAAATTTTTTTATTTAAAATTTTTGACTCTATATACAGCATGAGAGTAATTAATATTCTTTTCCACTACATTCAAGACTAGTAGGATTCCAAATAAGGATTTTTTGGGACGAATAATGCCTGTTTTACAAAATATTTTAAAAAATTCTAACATTTTTCAAAATGCTATCCATGTCATTTAAAAAACTTCAATTTTTAAATAAAAGTGTACCATATACACAGGCTGATCGCACATTTTTTAGACTATTTTCGTAAGCGGTAATAAAAAATCGTTTGCTGCAAAAGAAACAATTGCAATTGTACTATGTTTTCAAAAGTCAAAATTATCGTCTGCGGCTTGAAAGTTTTGTTTTTATTCAAAATGGCGTTTTTAACAAAGCAGTGGTTCGAAGGCTACATTTATGCTCTTTCCTAAGAGAAAACGTCCCAAAACCCTTACAGGACTCTGGAAAGCTGTTCAGGAGGAATGATACAGAATACCTCTTCTGACACTTCAAAAAGCATTATTATCCTGGAAATTGCGGTGTCTAAAGATAGTTCAGAATAAGGGATGTCAAATAGAACATTTAAAACACAAGAATTTTATGTAATTTAGTTTTGTGAATCCAATATACATCGTCTAAAAAATGTGAACAGCCTCTGTATATGTAAAGAAAACTGTGCACTAAATTTTCTTTGTACGAATCTAAGATCTTAAATATATATATTTTTGTATTCTGCCTGTTATTTTTTATGTTTTTGCATGTTTTTACTTTATTTCATGGTCTAAATTTGAAATATATTTGTCGCTTCAATGGACTATGCACAGTTTTATGACAAACACTTTAATAAATAATCCCGATAATTTTGGAAAAAATCAGTGAAACATGAATGAGCTCTAAGCATTTTGATAAATGCTAGCATTTTTGAAGAATTTTTTGAAAATCAAGTCTTAAACTACCATTAAATACTTATTTTCGAATTCTGAGTGACTTCAATGTAGTAAAAAAAGAGTAAAAATTATACTTATGTGATATATACAGTAAAATAATGAAAACTTAAATAAAATAGGTTGAATGTACCTTGTTCCCTAAAAGAATTTATGCTTCAAATTTGTCCAAATAGTGCTTAATTTTGTACTTATTGCATCACTAACATATAAATCCCTTTTCGAGATTATTATATAAAGAAAAAAGCTCGGATAACTTGAGACGCCTCATTTAAGAGTTATAGTAAAACATTTGTTTCTAGCAACATTTACTTGATGGGTAAAACAGATAAAATAAACACTACCTGGATTCTTTTCAAATCCTACCAGGTTTAATATTCAAGTATTACATTTAGAAAGGTGTATTATGAGACTGTTTAAAAATATTTTTGTATAACAGCTCCAAAATATACCGTATATTCCCTTTTGTTCCATTTTTATTTAAAAAAAAAATAAATTCCATTTTATAACTATCATTAGCAGGGGAAAGCCATGCTTGAGGAAACATTCTTTAAAACTGAAATAAGACAGTAGGGCTAAAATTACATAATCGTACAAGTTTCGATAAAACTTCCTTCTGGTTCAGTTTAAAATATTTATGATAAAACTCTATTATCCCGATATTATCTCTGATTCCCTTAATCTATCCCAGTAAAATCTCTTACATACGCTCCAAACATTAAAAATTTCAGATCTGTTGATTGTTAAAGGAAATTGTGTTGAAAATATAGAAAAAAATATATATAATCACGGTATAACAAGCACTTCTACTATGAAAATAACTGCATTTTTTTCTATGTTGTTCTTGTATTTTGAAATACTATATTTTTTTTAATTCTTTAAAACTTTAAATACCGGGTAAAATTATTTAAAATCATCTCCATTGTAGACGTCAAGTTCTGAAATTGCCAAAGACTTTGGTTTAATAAGGGTCGTGTATTTATAAAAGTGTTAAGGGTCATTGTTTTATACATGTTAAGTAATCATTCACTATTAGCTTCTAATGCTTAAATTCTTAATGTTGTGAGCCAATTTAAATTAGACAAGTTTTCGCCATTTCTTACTCTTTTCCGCATAACAACAATAAAAATTCTGAGCAAAACTATGAGTTTCTAAATTGGGAAATCTATGTAATTACAAATAACATAGATGAGTAATTAGTTTGACAAAAGCTGTCTAAAATACTAAAGATATTTTAAATAATTAGATATTGGAGTTAAATTTTAGGATTAAAATATCTGAATCTTTCAGCTAGTGTTACAAAACAACCTGAATTAGTCATTGGGTGAGATTAAATTTGAATAAATCTAAACGTTGAGAATTCCTTTGAATTTCGTTGCAGAGGACAAGACGTTTGCAAATCTTTAAGTTTAACTATGTATACTTAAATAAGTTTCTTTCAACTGTTAACTATTTAAAGCATCAAATATGCAAGAGCGTACAACCAAATATGCAATTAAATATACATGTTGCTTTTGAGTGAGGTCTGCTGAATAATAAGACAATTTCCTGATGGTACAAAATATTAATCTACATCATGTTTTGTAATGGTCTCTATGATATGAAAATTATTTCCAATTATTTTTAAGCATGACTTCAGATGCAAATGAATATATTTTTTAGCCTATCTCTGAACAAGAAAACAAACTGATTTCCTCGTACAAAAATATTAATCAAACGGACACTAAAAAATGAGATTTCCACAATTAAACTAAGCTTCGATATTAAAGAATAAAAGTCACAATTCTAAGCCAGTTTTGATGTAATAAAGCTCATCTAATTAAACTATAATTTTAACTTTCTTTACATTCACATTAGATTTTTGCAGCTATGCCATTTTTTTCAGAAGGAAATGCACATTAAATATTTTAACACATGCAACTTTAAACACATTTAGGCTGTTAAGATTTAATTTACTTTATTAATAGTTGTATTCATTTGTCTTGCTACCAAAGAATACTCCTGTGTAATCATGAGGAATTTTTTAAATTGGTTTAGGACATTTCAACTAATTAGTTGAAACTAAAAACGGAAAAAAAAATGTTCATTTGCAAATTTAAATAGATACGGACTTGCATGTAAAAAAAGCAGCACTTATACACTTATTAAATAAAGTTTCATTTTGTGTAAGATACTTATAAATATTGCTTAGTGACTAGCTTGATTCTTTCTTAGTCTGGTATCAGAATAAGGGCCTGTTCACATAGGAGTCCGTTGCTTTGCGTTGCGTTAAGGAAAAGATGACGTTGAGACGAAAATAAACCAATCATAGGCGTTAAAAATTTCATTGCTAATCGTTTGGAGGCATATGATTGGTTTATTTTCGTCTCAACGTCATCTTTTCCTTAACGCAACGCAACGGACTCCTATGTGAACAGGCCCTAAGAATGGCCCGGCGATAGCCGAATAGCTAGGGCGCTGGCATTCGGCAGTAGTCTGTGGGTCGAGTTCCACAATTGGCATGGATGTTTGTAGCCTTTCGGAATCGGATTTAAGGAGTAGGTCCAGGTCTAGTTAGCCTTCATGTAGCAAAATATGGCCGTAGCACTCCCAATCGAGTCAACCGGAATAAAGATGGTAACTTAAGACCAAAACTTGTTTCCCTTCTGCAGATTTTTAGAAGTTATCAAGAAATTTGTTGTCCTCAACCATTCAAAGTATTCATGAAATAGGCGCGAATTTTTAAGGAGGTAACTGTTTCGCACTCTAACATTTGTAGTTTTAATTTCTATCAAATTTAAGAGAATCCATTCTTCGTCATCTGAATTTCATTCGATTACATCATCAGTTCAAAGCTACGAGTGGAATATTTGTATACATTAATGCAATAGAAAAAAAATCAAAATCCTTTATTAGAGTAATAATGATTGTTAATAATAGAAACTGGAATTAAAAATTAACCTTGTTTACTGATTTATTGCAATACAAACGCAAATAATACAAATGCACTCTAGTTCAAAGGGACAGTATCTGTGCAGTTCTGTAGTTAAACTAAAGCATACAAGATTCTATTCCAGTAACAGTGGCCAAAGAAAAGTTCATTATTCGGGACCCTCAATGTCAAGCTAGAAACATAAGGTCCATTTTTTGGTTTATGCATTGTAATAATGCATGAAGGACCTAAATTTTGAGGGTTTGGACGAAAGGAAGAAGTTGATGACTTCAGAGAATCGCAAAACATAAAAGCTATATTCTGCCGTTCCTGCTAAAATTACCATTTTCGTCGAGCAAGGTGTACTGCCATTTCAGAAAATATTCCTATTTTTTCTTCCTTTTCTCGATATATTACTTTGAATCTTTAATACGGATAAGAACATGAAACGTTAATAACTATTCATATTAATTAAATAGAAGTTTAGACTAATGTTTTAACCTGAAAAAAAACTAACGGAAAAACAATCATTTTGATTCTCTGATTTGACGCCATTCTTAAAATCCAATCAGTGAGTCGATGTTTTATGTCAAATGCCAATTGAAGTGACACAACTCATCTGCCGCCTTCAAGCCCGCGGAGAGAATCGATATAGGATGTTTTGCTATATGGCACGGGCAGAACTGCAAACAAAGAGCTAGGGTGCTGACCTTCGGTGCCAGGTTCTGATGATTCAAATATCGCCGTTGGCAAGAGTGTTGGCTGTCTTTCGGAGTTGTCTGTAAATTGCAGTTCCTGGTCTATTTAGCCCTTTTTTGCCATAAGATATTCGTACTTTCCGAAACCAACCAACCTAAATTTCAATGAGGGCCTTGTCTTCTGTAATCTTCTCTGCACCTATGATTATTTTTAAATGCTTCAGAACACTAAAATCCCTTTATTAAAATGTTTCTTTATTGAGCTGGTACATATATAAAAGGAAGAGTATTCGTTTGATTCTTTAAATAAGTATTTTCTAGCAATAATAATGGGGATAAAACTCTTCAAGTTCCCTACATTCCATTGCCCCCGCCCCCCAAAAAAAGTTAGTGTTTTATCCTGATACAACTCTTATTTTATTTAGCGTCTTTCGAATTTAACTACAGTAGTTTAACGTTCCATATTTTATCACCCTAGTGCTCGTTTTCGCAAAAATATTTATACTAAAGGACTTTTTTTCATCTAACAAAATTTATTAATCCATATGATGGAAGTCCAATGCCAACCTAGTTTCAAACCTTAAAATGTGACCTTTGAAACTACATTCAATTTCATCTGTATCGTAGTGATGTTAAACCTTAAAACAAAACTTTTAGTTACTAATTGTCATAGCTTAGAATTACCTGTTTCTAGTTTAGGATATTATTTCGAAAACCTTTTCAAATCATTTTGGTCAGTTATGAATTAGTCAAGAACTACTTATTCCCCATTTTTTGCCTTTAGGAACAAGACGCGACTTTCGGAAGAAGGAAAACAAGGTGATTGATCTATTTTGCATAATATAAGAAATTGTGCCCTCATTTAGGCATGGCCCTGAGGTGACGCTATCTTAATTTTTTTTTCTGAGTTGAACAAAACTGATAGAATGCCATCTCTATTTTCAAAATTCTTTTAATATGAACTTTGAGATTTTTACGTTATCTGTTAAGTTTGTTGAGATTGTGAACAAATTTTTACAGAGAAAAGAGTTTTTGGTGAGATTTTAATAGAGTACTATGATATTCTTAAATACATTTACGAGAGAATATATCTATCAATCTCTCAAAAACCGCATGTCAGTATTTAAAAAGAATCTTTTTAAAAACTATCAAACACCATTTTTTACAAACATTTAAAATTTTACAGTAAAAATTAAGGGCATAAAGTACGCGTTAGTAACGTAAGAGGTCTTTTCCCTTATTTTTTAATGATTGGTAGAACTATTTGAAGGCTTTGAGGAATTTGAATTCTGTTAAATAGTTTACACAGTTTATTTATCGAAATACTAAACTGAGGAAATAGCACTTGATAGCGAAGAGGAAATCAGTTTGTTTATATTAAATACTTGCTGAAAACCCGCACTTCGCTACGGAGTACATTCAAATTAAATACAACGGTCAATGTATGTAATTAATGCCAAAAAATATAAATATATATATATATTTATAATAAATACGACGATCAATGTCTACAATTGATGTAAAAAAAACATATTTATAAAAAAAATCGTAAGGGATATTTTTATAGACAAAATGTCAATCGTCTGCCGCATCAGCAAGAAAAAAATATTTTTTGTCCATTTAGTTTTTGTGCACGTGACGATAAATTTATTTAAAGTACCAGAAAAAGAAATCACGTGATCAGCATTTAATAAATTAAATTCAAAAAATTAATCTTTAAAAATTCACCAAAAATCAGAAAAGGGAGGTAAAGATTCGAAAAAGATCTCATTTTGAAGGAATTTTTATGATCTCGTGATATAAATTTTATAACCCTTAAATTATTATTTTAAATGCAAACTTAAAAAAAGTTACTGAAACAGCTTAAAAATTTAATTTTAAAAAATCTAAGAATTTTTCAAAAATCTTTTTTAGTGTACCCCTACACTATAAGAAGAATCGCCATGCAAAATTTCAGCCCTTTAGGTCCAGTGGTTTGGTCTGTGCGTTGTATGTCAGTCAGTGAATGAGTCAGTTACGGAACTGTTTTATATATATAGATTTGTTACCAAAGATAAAATTTCCTTTTGATAGATCGTAATGGACATGTAAAGGCATAGGAAATGTCCCTGTGTAATCGCCCAAGTTTATGGCCTTTGTGTATTTCAGTTTATGTATCAAAATTGTCTCTTAATTATGTTTTTTTCGGATATTGTGTACCTCTTCCCAAAAAGTTTTTTGTCGGCTTCGTCATAGATATTTTTTTACTGGTGATTGCTTTTCTTACTCTTAATTCATGTTTAATTATCATCCAGTTATAAATCTCTAATATGGTCAAATTAGCCCTCGAGTTGCAAAAGATGACTGTAGCAGTCTAAACCAACCAATCTAGCAAGTAATAATTCTCAAATTTACAAACCAGCGAAAACTTCAAAAGCTAAAAGACTTAATGTGGAGGGGAAACGTAATAAATCTGATTCTTCGAAATAATAAAATTGCATAAAGGAAATCGACTACTAGCAAGGTTTCTAAAACTGTATTGCACCTGTAGTATACCTAGTCAAAACGTTATATCCTTAACAGTTGCCTTCAAATCAAACGAATTTACCCTCCAAGATACTTAGGAAAAAAGTCAATACAATATGCTCACGTAATTTATTTTAAAAAGCAAGTTGAGGAATAAATTACGTGTGCATAAAATCATTTCGCGATTACATGGCATAGAAATGCCCCGAGCAAAAAATAAAATAAAGGGTTTGAAAAGTAGCAGTACATATCTTCTGCGTAAAGAAATGGAAATCATCTCCCCATCCCAGATATTTTGCAAATTTTCTTGCGTAGAATAGCTATGAAATATATGAACTGAGCTACGGAAGCTCTTATAATTATCGTTTCAATTTCCCACAATTCAATTCTTATTAGTTTTTACCATATACTTGCAGTGTAATTTTGAATTTTTTTTAAATGCATAGCCATTTTCAAGCTTTTCATTTCATCTATTTTTGACCCATACGCACAGTTTTGCATGACAACCTATTCTCAATCTTCATGAAACTTCAATGTTTCTAATGTATTATACATTTGCCCTTGTACACAAAACTTCAGTATTTTCAACGTACCAGTTACTGAAAAAAATTAATTAGTTTAATTACATTTATGAAATATATTTATTTTGTTTAGAATTTGTTATATAATTATAAAAATGAATAACGTAGTTAAATTACAAAATTAATTCTAAATTTCAGTATTTCAATTTTAATATTCACCATGTTGTTTTAATTAATTTAAAAGCTTTGTTAGTCTGTGTTGGTGCATGTTTTCACATTCTCTTAACGCCAGAGAACATGGGAATTTTTCACAAGAAAAGCGAGTTGAAACAAAAGTTTTCCGTTGGCTTTGCATTTTGAAGCCAACTGTGAAGTCTAACTCTCCACGAGAATACAGAAATTAATTCACTTCCCGTTGTTACTCGGAAAGATGATACCTTGTGAAAATTAGGTTGCTAAGCGAAAACGGGACACCTGCGAATCTGGTTTATATCCTTTTTGTTGGTCGCAGCTTGGGATACCTTGACATTGACTAGCCTTAAGCTACACTGTACCACTTTCGGATCCTTCATTAATTTCAGATGATAGCCGGATTCACTCGTAAGTAGGGAAGTGAAAGATTAAAGAAGAGCTATTGTATTGAAGAACAATGATAAGATTTACTAATTGTAGCAAACTGGAAGGACGCGATAAAGTTTGAAGATGCTATGAACGATGTATTTGAATGCTTGTTTCTTAGTAGGGATGCGAGATCGATGTCGATGTTTTCAAAACATCGATTTATTGAAGCCGATTTTTTTTAACATCGATGTTTTGTGCTCGATGTTTTACGTTGTCTCAATGTTTTTTAAATTCCTACTATTAGTTCACACTCTCCCTATATATATCTTGTTCAAATTTTCAATCGTTAATAAAATACTTTTTATTCATCCACTCAAGTTCAAATACATTTTTTTAAACTTGTAGTGGATGACACTTGATGTTAATACAGTTTTTTTCAAATATTAATTCATTAATTAAATTTAATTAATCGATTTTAGTTTTATACCTAGAGCGTCTCATGCTCTTGAATAGTAATTTCCTTGTTGTTACTCTGTAAACGGTAGCACTGCGGTAGCGCGGGCTCCTCCCGTCCTGTAGGTTGCGGGATCGAATCCCCAACCTGACAAACTTTTTCTCTTCCCCCCCCCCTCTTAATCTCGCACAGTAGGCAAGGTTCTGGCAGGTAATCCTTTTTTTTTTCAATTCCTACTATTAGTTCACACTCAAATTTTTCTTTGTTGACCTAAGTAGGAATTGACTTTAAAAAATTTTGTTTTTATATTACTTGTTTTAAATAAAAATGTACCACAAAAAAAATTAACCACGTAGCATAATTTTCCTAATCAGTAAATGTAAGTCTGAATTCTGAAAAGGACGAATACAAAAGGGGGAACGATTAGAGACAAATGTCAATGAACAACCAATGAATAATAATTATATGCCCCAATAGCCCCAATAATTATTTACAGTAAAGAAAAAATAAGCTTGTTCAATTTTCCCCCATACGTTGGTTTTTCATCAGTACTTCAAATTGGTGTAAATATATGTAATTTTCTTTTGGATTATTTAATTTGAAAATAAAAACCTTTGTTAATAAATTGCAATAATTTCTTCCTCAATTTTCTGGTAAAAGTAATAAAATGTGTAATGGAAATTCTACGATATGCGCTGACTCTAGCAACCAAGTTTTTGTCATTTGTGTCAGCCCAACCTGAGAGTAAAATTACCCCCCCCCCCCTCCCCTCCATGACTAACCGAAGTAACATTAATCGTAAACGTTACTAAACTAGTTTAAAAATAAGAAAGTTCATAAACATCGATGTTTAAAAACATCGACGGTATTGGGGCGATGTTTTATTATTGTTGCATCGATGTTTTTATAGGGAATATCGATGTTTTGATGTCGATGTCGCGTCCCTATTTCTTAGCTTTGAAGCATGCCATTACTTTTCAGTATTTATTTTAAGAAATCGCAATATAACTAACACTGTCTGAAGTTTTCTCTTCTAGCGTAGCAAAAACAAATAACTCTAGGTGTCACTAATTTAGTTTATTCATTCAAAGAATGCGATTTAATTTTAGAATTTGCAGGTCTTTTCTTATAATTATAAATTTATAATTAGTAATACATTACCTAACTTTTGATTCAAAATTCTAAAAAATTGGATAACGTTTCAATATGTATTCGAAGGTGAATTATTGTGGTAACGAATAAAACAAAATCGTCAAATGTTTTCTTTCAATCGTACCTTGCTATTTTTGGCATTGAAAATCAAAATAACTAATTCACGGGGGAAAATATTTTTTGATGCTCTGTTAAGGGAACTGTGGACCTTTATTTCAGCAAATCTCGTCATTGTAATACTGATTGTGTTATTGTAAAAAATATATATATTTCTGTAGATTATTAGTACCAAAATAATTTTTTTCAAGTAAAAAATCATTTATGAAGCTTCTACAAAGTAATTTATAATGGGTAAGTGTAGTAATAAATTTTAAATCTGTATTTCTCAAACCAGATTTTTCAAGGTTTTTAGATTTTTTAAATGCTCCATGCTACTTAATTTTTCTTCAAAATTCATGAAATTGATAAGGAAGAATCCTGATGCTGTTTACAAAAAAACTGGGTATGCATTTTGCAATTCGACTTCATTAAGGTAATTAAATTAGATTTATAACTTTTCAAAAGGCAAAATTTTGATGAAAATCGGGATGGAATTCAGAAAAAAATATCTCAAAAATTAACTATTCGAGGGATTAAATAATTGATACCCAGATTTGTTTGTTATACAGTTTAAAGAGATTAAAATGCAAAATCGAGGAAATATCTCAAATTAAGTAGCAAGGAGCATTTTAAAATTTTTTTTATAAATTTCAATTTTTTTAAAAAAATCTTAAAATTATAATGAGATTGGAAATCTCTTTTAAGGTATTCTATTTATTTATAGTGAAATGTGTATATGTACAAAATTTCGTATCTCTATGATGAAAAGTAAAAAAAGTAAATTTTAATGTCCACCGTTCCCTTAAATAAGAAAAAAATCTTTCGAAGGCATTTACCTTCAAATTTTTAATTCGACATTTCTTCAACAATTCTAAAGATGATTTATAGTATTTGAGATTAAGGTGGAGATAAGGTATAGAGGTCACGCCCTCCACTTAAACTCAAGAAAATTGCTCTCTCCCTCCAACACCAAAATTTTAATTTTACGTCCTGAACAAACAGCATCATTTTTTACTTTTTTTATTAACTCACTTTCTTGTTTGTTCATGTGTTTGTGTATTTGTGTGTTTGTCCAGTCCAAATCTTGCAATCGATTTTTAACTAACTTCCCGACTAGCTAGAAATTTGAAACTTTTAGAATAGCTCAGAAAACGATGACAATGCATTCTTTTGATAGTTTTAGCCATATTTAAGCAGGATTGAATTCATTTTCAGTTAATTTTGTTTTGTAGACTGGTGCATCCATCTATCGACCGGGGCGGGAACGAAAAGTTAAACGAAAGTTAACTTCCAATTAACTTCATTTTCTTTCAAGTTGATGGGATAATTCGTCAAAAAATTTTTAGAAAAGTATCTATTGATACATAGAATTGTCAAGTTTATATGATTCATCAGAAAATTTAAAAACATGGTATAAAAAAAAGTTCTTTTTATCTTGTAATTATTGTTGATTAGTACAGAGGCTGTTCACACATTTTTTAGACGATGTACATGGTATTCACAAAACTAAATTACATAAAATTCTTGTGTTTGAAATGTTCTATTTGACATCTCTTATTCTGAACTATCTTTCGACACCTCAATTTCCAGGATAATAATGCCTTTTGAAGTGTCAGAAGAGGTATTCTATCCCATTCCTCCTGAACAGCTTTCCAGAGTCCTGTAAGGGTTTTGGGACGACGTTTGGATGATGCAGATTTTAAAAGTCCGAAAGCACAAACATCCATAGGTGATACATCGGGAGATTTAGTAGGGATATCAGTGAAGGGTATGGCCTTGATACCAGTTTTTTGTTCCATTTCTTTTAGGAAATTTACAGTGGATTTTGATGTGTGACTGCTAGCTTTGACCTGATGGAGTCTCACAGATTGATGGCACTGTGGGTAAAGCGATGGCATTTCATTCAGAAAAATTGGCGATAAAATATGTTCCTGATAGTATTTGGAGTTAATCTTCACATTTTTTTCCACTCTCTTTATTTTTAACTTGTCATTATAAGAAAAACCGGCGACAATCATGAATCCCTTAGAAAAACTTTCTTTCGAATCTTTGAACAATGTACTTAAATTTTTTCTCCCCTTTTATGATAATAAATGACTCTTTTTTTGTTGCAATCATTTAAATACACCCATGATTCATCTATTGTGACAATAGTTTTCCATTTTTCTTTGGATAAGTGTTTCTCATATAGAATTCTGCAGCGTGTCCTGCGTTCAGCGATATGATTTGGAAGAAGACGATGCACATTGCGTTTTTTTCGCTTTCTT